>CM040402.1:111697921-111780421 GCA_022702515.1 Ilyophis sp. 1 JC-2022 | reverse complement strand
AACACAACGAGCGCCCTGTTCTGCCCACAGCGCTCCAGAGTGAATGTGAGTGGATGGGCTCCAGAGTGAATGTGAGCGGATGGGCTCTGCACGCAGCGCTCCAGAGTGAATGTGAGCGGAATATATATGTATATGAATAGCATAATAATGTGGAATATGTGAATATCATGCTTCCCATTGAGCAACTACTCCTGCTCTGTTTTAGGCCTCTTCTTTTTAAAGACTCCCTGCACTGGATGGTTACATTGAAGGAGATCGTTCAGTACCAATAATTATTAATAATTATGTGACCTTTAGGTTTATGGGTGTGTATGCAGTCCAAGCCAGGAAAATGTCCCTCACACCATTAAACTCTAAAGGCCCGTTTATAGCCCAGCGACAAAGTGTCGCTGCAACCGACGATGTGCCATGGATGTCGCTGGTCACAGCGACATTAAAGGCTTATACTTCGGGCGAATGTCGTTCTGTGGTCGCTGCGACGGTCGCTGAAGATGTCGCAGAGACATAAAATAAATTGAACTTTGACCCTGTCGCTGCCTCTGTTGTTATGGTAACGTTTGTCTCGGACAGCGGAGGCTTCGCTCGAGCTGTCAACTTACAAGCGAGCACATAAGCTAACTGTTAATGGACAAATTTTTTTGTTGGAAAACTTTGCGTGCAGCCATGAGCTTACCTACCCACAGTTTACCTAACTAGCAAGCGTGTAAATAGCATTATAAATGAGCACAATTGAATAATAATAATAACAATGTAATTTTACCGATTGATGCTGAGCTAGACTGTGTTGAGAAAACGTTACAATCCAAAACAAGAAGCAGCTCGCTTCCAATGTTACAAGCTACCAAAAGCCTATTAGTCTGCAGACTATTGTGAAGGGTTACAAAGACACATTTGTAGCTTGAATACACATTTTTAGCGTTGTAGGCACCTGCAAATGCATTGAAGTTATTTGCTTTAAGAGTAACTTTCCGGATTAAACTTTGTGCAATGATTCGGGTGACAGGCTATCTGATCCGTGGCATTCTGATAGCGAGTGAAATAGGCTACTCCACATTCTTGAACTTAATTTCTCTAACTATAGGATTGTAGGCTGCTCCCCCAATGAGTCCCGTCTTGTAGGCTAGCTATTTACATCCCTAACATAGGCTATGCCCTCCATGCTTTCCTACTAAATAACGTTTAATATGAAGAGTTGCATCAATGTTGAGGTTTAATTACAAACGTTTTATTATTTGCTACCACGTTCAAACCCCACATAGCCTACAAGTGTATATGAAAGACACAGTGAATGATATTTAAAACAATACGATGCCCTCGGAATTGACATTTATAAACTTTATTTCAGCGGCCTCCGACAAAAAAAGGGGTAAAGCCGAAGACATAATGAGATGTAGGCCTAAGCTAGACTATTAAAGAGCGTTTATACTTTTTGCGAACGACAACGACCACAGTGTATCTAGAGCGACAATAGAATGTTCATGAAAGTTTTGCGATTTCAGTCAAGCGACACACTGTCGGTTTTGAGAACCTTTCACAATTCTGTCTCCTTTTTTGTTCATACAGTGTGTGTGTGAGAGGGACAGGTGCATGTATATACACATGTGGTCTCTCTGTACAGAGCTTGAGTGATATGAGATTGTGTTCTTCAGGTGTGGCCGAGCAGTTTGCCATTGCAGAGGCTAAGCTCCGGGCGTGGTCATCTGTGGACGGCGATGATTCCAATGATGACTCTTACGATGAAGATTTCCCCCCGGCAAACGAGCCCCCCCACACCACCCAAAGCACAGGTGTGTACTTGCATAGATGCCCATGTACACACACACCTCTACACATGTAAACACATGTAGGCCAACTCAAACATATACAACCCAACTACACATATTGACCACACGAGTCCTGATCAATGATGCAATTTCCTGGTGAGAATCGATGAGGTTTTTTTAAAAATAGTAATCTGACATTTGACAGACTGTGAAGGGTTAAAGCATTTAAAACAACAATTATTTGACCCAGTTTTGATGTGTGTGTGTGTGTGTGTGTGTGTGTGTGTGTGTGTGTGTGTGTGATTGTTTGTGTGCGTGTGGGATAGAGTGTGTGTGATAGGAATTCTTTATTAATCATTAGTTTCATAAATTGGGACTAGCTAATCCTGCTAATTCATTTCTGGATTGCATTAATTTCTCTATTAACTGTCTGCTCCATTCAAACTCAAATTCTCTCTTTCTCTCTCTCTTTCCTTCTTTCTTTCTTTCTCAAACTGACATTTTGTCAAAGTGTAATAATCAATCATAATGATAAAACAACAATAAACGTAACACTAAGAATAATAAATATAAAGGTCAAAATATAACGTAGACATACAATGTATACTACTACTAGTAGTAATAACAATGCAGTAATGCTAATAATATACATTACATAAATTTATTTTAAAAACAAACATATAAATTGGTGGGGTCATCTCTCTCTCTCTCTCTCTCTGGCACGCTCTGACCCCCCTTCCCCCTCATAATTGCATCATTTGGCACAGAGCTCCTCATTGTAAAAATAAAACCCCCCCCCCCCCCCCCCCCATGGCGCTTCTATTGTCCCACTGCCCTACTTTCCTCCTCTGAAAACTATTCTTGTTCCGCGGCGCAATTCGATATTCCAGCATTCATCCCTCCTGAAAGTTTAATTTGATTCCTGTGCGGCAAACGAGGGGAGAGGGAGCGGGAGGGAGGGAGCGGGAGGGAGGGTGCGGACCGCTCGTCCGACCGCCTGGAAACACAGCTTAGTTCACTAGATCGCTCTGCTGTCTGGTGATAACAATTAATCCAACAAAAACATAAATTTTCAGTATTGCTATGCGCTTTCAAATGCGCAGTAATATCTCTTGGCAGTTCTCAGTGGCACGTGGCTACTTGTTTATTTCCTTGGGATTTGCGTTTGATTATCCAGGCTGGCTGTGTGATGAAATCACCCATAACCCAGAATCCTGTTCTCTATCCCTGTCATCTAGCTGCTGCAATTTCTACAATCATGGATATTGGCAGTCAGTTTTGACCATGCTGGTCATTAAGATGTAGACCCTGAGCCGACCAGAGGAGGATGGGTTCCCCCCTTGAGTCTGGTTCCTCCCAAAGATTCTTCCTAGTTACACCAGGGAGTTTTTCCTTGCCACTGTTGCCTCTGGCTTGCTCTTGTGGGGGTTTAGTTTAGGCTGGGTTTTTCTGTGAAGCGCATTGTGACACCTAGTTGTGAAATGCGGTATATAAATAAATATTGATTTGATTTGTATCCTTTTCCACCGATAAAGCCCTCCTGTTCCCACCTCTGTCTATTCTCCCTAAGACACGACGGCGTACCCCAACTACCTGAGGGACCTCCTGCACAGCCAGGTGTGCCAGCAGCTGGTGACCCGCACGCCCTGCGACGGGGACAGCAGCGCCGAGCCCTCGCCCGCGGGCCGCTCGCCCGACACCCTGTGCTCCAGCCTGTGCAGCCTGGAGGACCACCCGCTGCTGCGCGACCTGGGCTGCTCGTCTACCTCGCCCGCCGACCTGGCCGCTAAGATCCTGGGCGCGCTGCAGGGCGGGGAGGAGCTGCTGGCACGGCTGCAGCAGCGGGCCTGCGGGGACTGCGCTTTCCGCAGCCTCAGGCGGGTGCCCGGCGACGACTCGTCCTTCTCCATCTCGTACTCCGAGTCGTTCCTGTCCCCGGCCGAGGACGACGACCTGACCTGCAAGGACTACGAGAGCGTCTGTCGGGACGATCCGCCGGGGTACGCCGGCCACAGGAAGGTCTCCGACGTGGCCTCCTCCGGGGTGGTGTCTCTAGATGACGAAGAGGTGGAGGATGAAGAGGAGGAGAAGGACGAAGGACAGAGGGAGCAGGGGCAGTGACTTTTCCTTCCTCAGGGTTTATTTAATTAGGTTTTTATTGCACCCTGCATCACCCTCACATCCCCCAAAACCCACCCGCCCCTCTAACAATGGTCTCTATTACCCGTTTAAACTTTTTTGGCATGTTCCTTTGACCTTTGACCTTTGACCAATCTATTTCCTCTCCCTCTTACTCTGTCTTTGCGTCCCTTATTATCCCACCCTTGTTCCGCCCCTCCCCCTTCCTGCTTGGTTTGCAATGTATTAATATATTTTTGTTTCGCGGCGTCCAAACAATCGTTGTGTCAGCAGTGGGAGGGGAGGGACGGACAGACGGAAAACAGCCTCTGTGTTTGGCACAAACCGGTCGCCTGTGGGTTTGGCCAAAGGCTCACGAGCACACAGAGGAGAACGAGAGGGACAAAAACTGAGGAACAAAAATAATTTTTTTAAAAAGCTGGAAATGAAATATCTTTTGCATGTATTGCAAGTGCTGAATTGAACATGCGGGCTGATGTGGTCTTGAGCACAGTTTGCATTTTCCGCTGTTATAAAACCCCCACCCTACTCTACCCTATCCTCCCCCATCCTCTCATTACCCACCTCTCTCCCCACCAACCCGAGTCCCCCCCTTCCACCCCCCCTCCTGTCCTGAACCCACTGACCAAATTGTCTACAATGGAAATCCATATATGGCATCCTTAACCCTTTCTTGCGTGAAAGACTATAGCTCCTCAAACGGCATGGCTTGCTGAGTATGCCAATCTATTAACCTGTCACTACAAATTATAAGCAAATGCTGGAATGTTCTTGAACTGACAAGATTATGTCTTTTTAAAAAAATATTTCTCACAGACTAATGAAATAAGGGTATGCTTTTCTTGTACTAGTTTTCTATCATTCAACATGATGTTATTATGATAATTATTATGATTCTGATCATGAGAACATATACCTGAGGGGTTATGGGAAGATGGGTTTTTTGTCCTGGACGTCTCTGAGGAAGAACTCTCATGGCTGTCTTAAAAAAAGCAGAAGGTTCTTGAAGTAACCCTTCAGTGCTAGAAGTGCAAGGTTTGGTTAAAAAAAACTTAGACAAATAGACAAAAAACAGAAATACTAGATTTGAGTGATGCAGTGGAGAAGAGGTGAATTGTGTCTCAGATTTTCTATATTTTTGTATGCGTCGTCATGCTTTGATCTCCTTGACTGTGCGGCGTGGCTGTGTCCGTGATTTGCACGAAGCTAATGTGGCCGTAAGTTTCTCATCTCTTTGTTATCACTGTGTGATATGGTCTAATGGAACAAAAAAAAATCTAATGGGGAAAAAACCTCACTTTTTTTAAGAGAATACTGTGATGTAGTTTTAGTTCTTTTTACTGCCATGTCCCTTTCTGCACGCATTTCCATTCCTTTCGAAATTATTTTCTGTTATTTTTCTCTTTACTAAATGTAACTGATTTACGCTTTCTTAATCCTCTGCTGCCATATCACAGTTTCTTGATGCTTTTGCCCACTTATTTAATTTATCTTCTTCTCAATTGTCGGCTTAGCGCTCTGTCTCTCCCTCTCTTTCTTGCTGGTTTTCGTTGCAGACCTCAGTCTCTTTCACCACAGTGGGAACAGAAGACTGACATACGTGTCTTAGAAGAAGGAAAATGGTGGAAGATCAGTGGTTTTATCGCAGATTTGTAATTAAAGCAGAAAAACACACACTGAGATTTTATCCACTGAGTCATTTTGGAAAAATTGTCGCTTTGGTTCAATTATGAGGCTGACCTGACGAGTCAAAAAGTCACTCTCTTAGGGCCTGATTTGCTAAGACCTTTACTGATTTACTAAATGATTGGTCATGTTATTTGTTTTGCACAAATCATTGATTGTGTTATTAGTTTTGAGCGTGATGAAAGGTTTTGCGTATGCTAAAGGTCTTAGTAAATCAGACCCTCGGGAAGTCCCACCTACGCCAGAGTTTTAGAAAGTCTTGGCCTTCATTTAAATCCTCAGCCTTCTGTTGAGTTCTGTTTGCAACAGTAATGAATATAGGGAAAAATAGCTTTGTCAATGGTAGAGAAACTCTAGACTCAAATGTACAAAAGCAACCACAGGTGCACTCCCTATCTTTCTAGGATTTGAATATCAACCTTAACAGTGTCCATTTGACAGGCCTCAAGACCGCAAAAGTCAAAACAATACAACATCTCTGTTACCCTCTAAAAATGGTGCTGTCTCTTGTGCGGTTTTGGTGAATTAGCAACCGCTATGGATTGCACAGTATTTTGTGGTGGTGTACTATGAGCCAATCAAGAACTCTGGAATATCGGAGCATACCAAGTTGTGTGTAGGACAGAGGGGGTTGGGAAAAGACCTGGGAATGCCTCAAAAGGGCTGTAGAACAAATTTCTCTTTGAGCGGAGAAGATGGTAAAGACCACAATCATGGCCAGGAAAGCAATTTTGGATTCTCTGTTGGTTTTATTTCAATATTCTGCCAAATGCAAATATAGCATGGATAATTACACTGATAAACAGCACTGTAATATAACAAGCACATTAACTCACCTGGCTGACCTTTTTTGTTAATTACATGGACTGCATTCTTGTTGAAAACAAGCCGTCAAACTTTATCTGCATTTCACATTCTGCTGGGCATTATCAGGGCAGTGCTGTCACGTGCAGATTGCTCTCTGACTCTCCCGTATGGCTCAAACCGTTGTCACTTGGTCACATGACAGCAGATCTCCATGTGATGTTGAGTTTAGGTTCTTAGATTTTGTAACGCATATAAAATAAATATTTTTTTAGGCAGGAGAAGTGGAAAGTGCGGTCATTGGCCTGGGCTGGGCTGGGCATTGGCGAGAGAGTCAGTCTAACTCAGGTGCACCTCAAATGCTGTGCCTTCATCCCTGTCTTTCCTCTTCCTCATGTCCCACATTTCCTCACAAATTCTTCCTTCTCGACATTAGCCAGGTCTTGATTGCTTGTTTTTTTTTAGACAATTGTGGTCTCTCATTCTTTGAAAATGTCTCCATAGATTTTTCAGCAACAGTGGTTTCTTTCATATATTTTCTTTTTGACTATTGGAAAGCTGTCCCAGAGACTATACCAGTTTTGACTATTGGAAAGCTGTCCCAGAGACTATACCAGTTTTGACTATTGGAAAGCTGTCCCAGAGACTATACCAGTTTTGACTATTGGAAAGCTGTCCCAGAGACTATACCAGTTTTGGTGCAGCTGGGTTTGAGGCTGGCAGTGTTTGTGGTCAATATTGTAGATAACGGGGTGAGGCTGGCAGTGTTTGTGGTCAATATTGTAGATAACAGGGTGTGAGGCTGGCAGTGTTTGTGGTCAATATTGTAGATAACAGGGTGTGAGGCTGGCAGTGTTTGTGGTCAATATTGTAGATAACAGGGGGTGAGGCTGGCAGTGTTTGTGGTCAATATTGTAGATAACAGGGTGTGAGGCTGGCAGTGTTTGTGCTAGTCAGGCCTGAAGGAGACTGTCGTTGACAGTGCTTCAGGGCAGTATAGGGGACTGTCAGTGCTCATATCTGTCAGTGTTTGTGCTAGTCAGGCCTGAAGGAGAATGTCTTTGACAGTGCTTCAGGGCAGTATAGGGGACTGTCAGTGCTCATATCTGTCAGTGTTTGTGCTAGTCAGGCCTGAAGGAGACTCTTTGACAGTGCTTCAGGGCAGTATAGGGGACTGTCAGTGCTCATATCTGTCAGTGTTTGTCCTGGCCATATAAAGCACCTTGCTGCAAGACTTTCAGAGTCAGATACACTCGCTTGAGGCCTGTTACACACAGTTACGACTCTGCTCTCCACAGCCCCAGGGAACAGACTGCCTCTGAGCTATTACATAACAGATGGACAACCGAGCGTTACCTCTGCTGACAAGCAATTAGCTGTGATTATGAAATCCACTGATGACAGGAGCTCGTGAATCACGCCGCTAAAGAGAGCTCTGTTACAAGCTGTCTTTGTTTGCTCGTCCCCTTACTTCCCAATATCTCCCTCTTTCTTTTTTCTTTCTTTCTCTGTTTCTCTCTCTCTCACACACGTTCTCTGGCTCTCTCTCTCTCTCCCTCTTTAATTCTCACACTCTAAAATGTAAAAGCAAATGCTTATTTGTTTCATGCCACTACACAGAGGTCCTATGGAGGCTCAGTGCCCCCAGTATTCAATGACATTGGGCACTTTTGAGTGGCAGTGATGCGACAAGCTGCACCAGATTCCCTGTCTGTGTGTACGCCTGTGTGTTGGGGGGGACTTGTGTGTTTCTATAAAAAGCTTTAGCACATCTAAGAGCCCCGAGTGGGCTGAGAGTGGGCAAGAACTACCATACACAGCAGGTGTCTCTACAGGGTGTGTGCTGTAACCAGCCTCCTACTGTCTCCTACATTACTATCATTATACGGCCTAGCAAACCAGGCCTGACACAGAGTGAGTGCATTTATATAGATGTGCATTATATTCACAGATTAGAAAGCAAAAAAAATCAGTGTCATGTTTAACTCACATTAGCCTTTGTCGGTGCTGGAGTCTTTAATTAAAGTATCCCATCATCCTCTGAGAAAAAGCTAAACAGGGAAGTGCTCTCCGGCAGGTCCCCACTCGCCTCTCATGCAGTCAGTTTGAATACGGAGCCCTCTCGCTGTGACAGAGGCGCCAGACTCCACAAGCTTTTCATTTTCTTGCATCTATTGTGTTGTTTGACTTTGCATTCCAGCCACCCAGATGACTATCTGCCTCTATCCACCTGTCTACCTGCCCATTTGTTTGTCTGTTTGTGTAACTGTGGGCAGGGGGTAGTACTGTTTCTATCCTCAGTCATTTTCATAGGTACCTCAATGTTTGTCATGCCTTGCTGCACTGGCTGATTTTGGAAGCAGTTTTCAGATGCTTGGCTGGCCAGACAACAAGTCACATGGTCTAGGGTCTTGTTCACGCTCTGCCCAAGGCGAGTCAGACGTACATACTTGCCTCCTCATTAACTTGTCAGTCACAAACACATACACAAACACACTTACATATGGTTTACAGTCCCAGACACTGATCCTGGATCCGTAGCCACCTTTCACACAAATAACTCGGGTTATGATTAATGGTGTCTAAGCTGATCCTGGATCAGATGTTTGTATAGGGTACAGAGAATCCAATCGTACTTTTCTCTTCAAAAATACTATTTCCGCTCAAAAAAAAAAAACTGTGGTCTGAATTGTTCTGTAGTGTTTCTCTGTGGGTTTCATCTACAACAAACTGTCCACAATTCTTCTTTCCCACTGTCCAGGTGTAAGAAGGGTGTGTGCAGGTGTAATAAGGGTGTGTCCAGGTGTACGCAGAGTGATGAGCACCTTTGTTGGTTGATTTCAGTTGAGAAAATGGGTTCTCAGGACGACGTCAAAACGCTAGCCTGCTTGAATGAGCAATGCATCCTTAAATGTGCATGGTGACCTTGGCTGTTTGTCATTGGTTGACAGTTGAATGTGCATGCAAGGGAGGTAGGTGACAGTGAGGGTGTTTAGTGGGGGAGGGGGTGATGGAGCTGTCAGTTGATACAATGACAGCAGACAAGGAGGGGCTCAAGTCCTTGAGAACAGCAATGATTTCAATTCTCAAGCAAATGTAGTTCTTAAAGTTGGTTATTGGACTAGTTTTCATTCCCATCCACCTGCCTTATGGTCACACTTTACAATAGAGGTACACTGATAAAAATGTATTAATACAGTAGTAAACATTAATTAACTGGTTACTAAAAATTATAGTACCAAGTCATACACCCAATAAAGTCCACGCACAATTTGAAACATAATAGTTGCCATATTGATTTCAGGCTATTGGTTTATACTGTAGGTTGTGTACATTTGGCCAGCAGTGGCTTCATGGCCTTTTTGGAGGGGGCAGTGGGTCAAGATTACACTTAGAAATTATTCACATCCATCATGATAAACTATTTTTAACACTCTTTCGTAGATGTGTGACATTTTCATGGAAAACATAAATATCAAGACCCTTTATGAACATTAACAAATACATTACTATTTAATGAAATGGCTTAAGTGGGGATTTCATTATATACCTAGTATTTAACACAAACTATAATTTTTATTAGCCATTTATTAATGTATTAATTGATTTTAGTTAACATTCATAAACCTTAATAAACACATTCATTAACTGTTAATTGACGTTTACTACATCATGAATGAATGTTAATTAGTGTATCCTTATTGTAAAGTTTTACTCCCTTAGTTAATTGATGTCCTTATTTGGATAGAGTCAAATCTGACCATGAGATTGTGGTTTAAAATGAGAAGATTATTTTTAGGTGCCTGAAAAACCAAAACTCAAAGCATTACGCACAGCTTGGCATCATTGCAGCTCCTGGCCTGAGGTCTGAACTCTGTAGCAGGCCAACAAAACTGAGCCGTCTCCCTCCCTCAAATGGCTCACTGTAAGCGGACCCCTCTCCTTCGGCTCCTCCCACAGTGCTTTCTGTACAAACTCATTCTCTTCCTTTTTTTCAATCTTGTTTGCTTCTTTTTGAATCTTTTGGAATGATTGATAATTGGTAGACAAACTGTTTTCTCTTTCTTTGTTGCATCGCTTGCCATGATTTGAAGTTATGAATAAAAATCTTTAATGTTATTCCCTTCCTGCATAGCACGGTGTACTTTTCTTGCGAGGGTGATTTACAGAAAATTTCTATTTACAGATTTACAGAAATTTCAATTTACAGATTCACAGAAATTTAAATGTACACATTTACAGAAATTTAAATTTACAGAAATGTATTAATTGTGTTAGACTCAATCTCTTCAAACGGAATGTTGTATTCAGCCAAGTGTGGCAGATCTTGAGCCAGAGGCCAGAACAGTGATGTCTCCTCTGCCTAAGTAAAGAAGAGCACATACCAGGCAGGACACACGTGATCTTCAGCACAGGCAGGAGATTGATTCGTGAAGGCGTGAAGACTCAGATGCCTGGTTCCCTTGTTAGCGAGCAGAACTTTAGCAACCAACCGCCTTTCTCACAGCCATTTAGCAACCAACTGCCTCTCTCACAGCCATTTGGCAACCAACTGCCTCTCTCACAGCCATTTAGCAACCAACCGCCTCTCTCACAGCCATTTAGCGACCAACTGCCTCTCTCACAGCCATTTAGCAACCAACTGCCTCTCTTACAGCCATTTAGCAACCAACTGCCTTTCTCACAGCCATTTAGCAACCAACTGCCTCTCTCACAGCCATTTAGCAACCAACTGCCTCTCTCACAGCCATTTAGCGACCAACTGCCTCTCTCACAGCCATTTAGCAACCAACTGCCTCTCTCACAGCCATTTAGCAACCAACTGCCTCTCTCACAGCCATTTAGCAACCAACTGCCTCTCTCACAGCCATTTAGAAACAAACTGCCTCTCTCACAGCCATTTAGCGTCCAACTGCCTCTCTCACAGCCATTTAGCGACCAACTGCCTTTCTCACAGCCATTTAGCAACCAATCGCCTCTCTCACAGCCATTTAGCAACCAACCGCCTCTCTCACAGCCATTTAGCGACCAACTGCCTTTCACACAGCCATTTAGCAACCAACCGCCTCTCTCACAGCCATTTAGCAACCAACCGCCTCTCTCACAGCCATTTAGCAACCAACTGCCTTTCTCACAGCCCAGACGTTAAAGAGTAGATCAATAAACTCACAGCCTGCCAACCAGGCGGTAAGTCATTTGAACACTTCAGAGAACACTGCTCCGTTCTTCTTTTCCCTCCCTGTCACATATTCTCACCCTGTCTCTCACTCCTTTCCCTCCCTGTCACATATTCTCACTCTTTCTCTCACTCCTTTCCCTCCCTGTCACATATTCTCACTCTCTCTCTCACTTCTCTCTCCCTGTCACATATTCTCACTCTCTCTCTCACTTCTTTCTCTCCCTGTCACATATTCTCACTCTTTCTCTCACTCCTTTCACTCCCTGTCACATATTCTCACTCTTTCTCTCACTCCTTTCCCTCCCTGTCACATTCTCACTCTCTCACTCATTTCTCTCCCTGTCACATATTCTCACTCTCTCTCTCACTTCTTTCTCTCCCTGTCACATATTCTCACTCCTTTCCCTCCCTGTCACATATTCTCTCTCTCTCTCTCACTTCTTTCTCTCCCTGTCACATATTCTCACTATTTTTCTCACTCTTTTCCCTCCCTGTCACATATTCTCACTCCTTTCCCTCCCTGTCACATATTCTCACTCTTTCTCTCACTCCTTTCCCTCCCTGTCACATATTCTCACCCTCTCTCTCACTCCTTTCCCTCCCTTATTCCATGTTGAATGGTAAACCTATTGGACAGTGATATCTGTAAGGGGAAACCTGCTTCTCTCTTCTTGCTCATTGAGTCTCAGCCTTGTTGAGCACATCTCAATGTTATTTGTATAGCTTAGCGCTTTTTACAGAAAACCGTCACAAAAACGCTGCAGAGAGAGAGAGAAGAAAAACTGAGCAAAAAAACTCAGCCCCCCAACCAGCAAAACTAGGTAAAAAACTCAGCCCCCCAACCAGCAAAACTAGGTAAAAAACTCCCTGGTGGGAAAAAAAACACTCAACAGTGGCGAGAAAAAACTCCCCAATCGGAGGAAATCTCCCATCCTTCGCTGGACGGCCCGGTTTAAACTAAGGGTGATAATAGACTGTAATGAGGGATCTAATACAACTAGCTGGTAAGTAGAAATCTCATGCATCCACTCTTCCTTTGGTTTTGCACCTGCACACACATTTAAAAAAAAGTTTAGAGACATCGAAAGCACAGGTTTTTAAGCGTGAGAGCCTTTTTAACGTTTACTAAGAGGGACCACCTTGCTAACTCTCTCACCCCGAAACACTCCTCTGAGAGAAGCCCCTCCATTTTGTGTCAGCCACACATCAGACGGAAAAGGGATGGTTTGCGATGGAATCTCTACCTGGAAATACCACTAATATGGAAGCCATGGTTAAAATGATAAAAAGCCTATTTGAAGCCATGGTTAAAAGCTTCAAAACATTTTCAAAAACCCAAGTGACAACTGTATAGGGTTTCCCAAATATAAATGAGTTCTACCTCTCTCCACCCACCCAACGTGTTTTTTCCCCCCCCTCCCAATTATCTTGGAGCACATACCGCAGGCATCGTTGGCCACACCCACCCCAACCCTTCCAGAATACCTCCTAATCACTCTGCTTTGACAGTAGAGACTCCGTCTCTGTATGCTGTCCAGACCCCAGCTTCTTATCTGGATTTCCGTTACCGACGGGAGAGCACTTATAGGATAGGATGCCCTATTATGGAGAGATGGCCTCTGCTTTGGGCCAAGTGTCCCCCTGACCCATAATGCAATTGCCTGAATGAGAGACTGTAAAAAGCCCCTGATCTTTCAGTAAGTGTGCGTGTTGAGTTAAGCAAGCTAGCAAGAGTGCAGGAGAGAGAGAAAGATAAACAGGGAGCAGTTTAATTTTAATCTTCAATGTGTCTTAGATTATGTCCATAACTATAACTTTACTGTAGGTTTTTGCATATTTTTCAGCAGGAGCTATTGTATTTGGGGTCAGACAGTGAGGTAGACTCTGTTTTTGTGTCTCTGTCTAAGTGAGGTAGTACATGTGAGCAAGTGTGAGCAAGTGTAAAAAAAGAGCTCTCCGTGTTGCTGTGAGCGTATAGGGGTTCGCTGTAAGGCATGGCCTCTCTGAGCAACTCTTCCTCCAGCTCGTCCTCTTCCTCATACCGCTCTGCCCGATATAGCAGCAGCTCTTTCAGAGCAGGAAGCGGCGGAGGACAGGACTCGCTCTTTGAGCCTTATCTGGACGGCAGCCCCCACAGTCTTTTTGGAGAGGAGAGGACTGGGGCGCCCCTCCTTCCCTTCAGCAGATGCCACAGGGAGTCATATGGGTACCCAGGTGAGTGGGGCGGGGAGCTGGAGCAGCTGTTTTTGGGGCGCAGGAAGGTTTGAGGGAGCTAGAGGGACCGGAGGCTGCACAGGGTGAATCCGACTCCATTTGCCTAAAAGGTCAAAAAATGTTTAAAAGTTTGTTATAAAATTTGATAAGGTTTGTAAAATGCATGACCTCATCTGGGAATCAGATTTTACCATGCAGTAAAACTGAACAATTCAGCACTGAATGTCAATTTAATAGTCAATTGCTATACAGAATGCATACCTTGAGACACTACTTTACTTAACTTTTTTTTTTTAAAACTGATACCAAAGGGCAGACTGTCCTTTTTTTTACAATGCTTTGAACTACGAAGAAGACGATCAACATTAAACTGAAATAATCCCACAAAGTAGTTTAGTCTGTTTATCTGAACTCAATAGCATGGCGGCACCTCCTTAAATTAATATATTTAAATAAAAATGTAATAAAAAGATTTAACACAAACTTGTATTTTTCGTACATTATTGCATGGTTCTCATTTCATCAGGCCGTGTAATGGGAGCACGTTGTTCACACAAATTCAAGAGGATAGGGAAGGAGAAATGTTTTGTTCATATTAATAATTAGAAGCATATTCTTCTAACAGAGAACAATGAATAAAACAGAAGCTATATTTTTGCAGTGTGTAATTATCATTGTATCAGCCTGTCTTCTCCCTCCTCCTCCTTTTTTAATTTACCAATCTATATCTCTTGATTTTAACTCCCCAGGGGGTACAGGGACATCTGTGCCGGGACGTCCTGCCAGTATGGGTGTGGTGCAGGCAGTGGGTGATTCATACTTAATGTCAGCAGATGTGAGTCAGTTCGAACCTCAGGACGTGGTGATAATGGCCTACAGCCACTGGGTGGTCATCCATGCGGAAAAGGTGGGACCTTGCACAGAAGGCATCATTTTCTATAACCACACCCCTTTCCTGGACTGTCCCCCTAACTCCTCCCCCCCTCTTTGTCCCCACCCCTTTTTTGTTTCCTTTTGAAATTTGTGATTGATGATGACATCCTGCTTCTTACCCTCTTCATTCTCTCCTCCTTACCTCCTCTCCTCCTCCTCCTTGCCTCCTCGCTCTCCACAGGTGGCTGATGACGGCAGCATCAGTGACACCTTCACCCATAAGAGCCAGCTCCCAGAAGACATGGACCCCCTGTCGGTCAGCAGCACCCTGACCCCGGAGGGCATGCTGGTGGTCAGCGTGAGGAAGACTCCTGAGCCGCCCCAACCCGCCTACCGCTCTGTGGCTCAGCTGTAGCCCCTGCACTGCACACTGTGTGCACTATTTATACCCAACACTTACATGTTCGGAAATGGTTTGTTTAAATTGTTAATACTGGCTTTTGATAACATGAACACACACATGTATGATTGTATGATTAAATGTATGATTTAAAAAACATTAATAAAATAAACTTTTGTATGATTGAAGTCATGTTATAATATTCAAAGAGCAAGTAAACAAACAACAATAACAACAAGCTCCACGGGGCGATGCACAATTGGCCATTGCGTCAAACACTATCTAGCGACCCCTGCTGGTCGATCGGGCGCCCATGAACTGCATGCTAAATCCACAAATGAAAGGTCTTCCTCCACCTCCACTCTATACGAGTTTAGCTGTACTCTGCAGCGTGAAAAGAAGCAGCTGGCTTCACCATGTGTTTCGGAGGAGAACAGTTGTTTACACTCTCTGTATCGGCAGTGGGGTTCACACATGGATGTGGCTGCAGTTGTTTACACTCTCTGTATCGGCAGTGGGGTTCACACATGGATGTGGCTGCAGTTGTTTACACTCTCTGTATCGGCAGTGGGGTTCACACATGGATGTGGCTGCAGTTCTTTACACTCTCTGTATCGGCAGTGGGGTTCACACATGGTCACTGTCACACTGTCGTTGAAATTCCAAATTAGAGTGGGAATTGGACATGCTCAGCCCCACATTGGACGCCAAATTAATATTTTTTAAAAATCTGAACTCGTTGTGTGCAATGTCACAACTGCCTGGGATATAATGAAAAGTACAGTATGTTGGTATGTCAGTAAGTTGTACAATATTTAAACGTGAAAAATGCCTGTAGGATTTAAGGATAAATTATTTATTGAACCACTCCCATTTCTGTATTGATTAAGGTATGTTCATGCCTAAAAAACCCCACGGCTGCAGTCACACAGATGTATTCCGCAGGCTGGCAACATACCAACGGGATGTATGAAGCAGTGCCACCTTGTGCGAAAGATGAGCTGTTACTTTACAAGAACAGGTAAATTATGCTGAGTTAATCTGATTTTAAAAAGGCGATCGCCGTGGTAACTGTATAAACACACAGACTCTGAGTCAGTCACACACTGAGAGCTCATGTACAGTATTTGCCTCACATCATTACCGTTCAGCTGGGTTCTCATCTGAGCACACTGTGCCTCACATCATTACTGTTCAGCTGGGTTCTCATCTGAGCACACTGTGAAATGTCTTGCTGTAATAAGGTTTTTGCTGCAAATTACAACTGTGTCCATTTACCGAAATGTAAATTAAGAAGACAATACCATTGCTAAGATCTCGTATTATTATTTGGCTGACTAACTTTAATTTGTTTATTCTTTTCAATATCAGATTTCAGACACAAGTAAGTTAAATATTTACATAGCAATTTATTTGCTAATAATAATTTATATATATGTTAGAAAAATAATCAATTCAGAAAATTCTATTCAAAATGGTTTGACTGCAACCACACCATGTCAGTAACTATTGGGAGAGTCTTACCCAGAGTGAATGTGATGTGAAGGGCAACCACACCGTGTCAGTAACTATCGGGAGAGTCTTACCCAGAGTGAATGTGATGTGATGGGCAACCACACCGTGTCAGTAACTATTGGGAGAGTCTTACCCAGAGTGAAAGTGATGTGAAGGGCAACCACACCGTGTCAGTAACTATTAGGAGAGTCTTACCCAGAGTGAAAGTGATGTGAAGGGCAACCACACCGTGTCAGTAACTATTGGGAGAGTCTTACCCAGAGTGAATGTGATGTGAAGGGCAACCACACCGTGTCAGTAACTATCGGGAGAGTCTTACCCAGAGTGAATGTGATGTGAAGGGCAACCACACCGTGTCAGTAACTATTGGGAGAGTCTTACCCAGAGTGAATGTGATGTGAAGGGCAACCACACCGTGTCAGTAACTATCGGGAGAGTCTTACCCAGAGTGAATGTGATGTGATGGGCAACCACACCGTGTCAGTAACTATTGGGAGAGTCTTACCCAGAGTGAATGTGATGTGAAGGGCAACCACACCGTGTCAGTAACTACTGGGAGAGTCTTACCCAGAGTGAATGTGATGTGAAGGGCAACCACACCGTGTCAGTAACTATTGGGAGAGTCTTACCCAGAGTGAATGTGATGTGAAGGGCAACCACACCGTGTCAGTAACTATTGGGAGAGTCTTACCCAGAGTGAATGTGATGTGATGGGCAACCACACCGTGTCAGTAACTATTGGGAGAGTCTTACCCAGAGTGAATGTGATGTGAAGGGCAACCACACCGTGTCAGTAACTATTGGGAGAGTCTTACCCAGAGTGAATGTGATGTGAAGGGCAACCACACCGTGTCAGTAACTATTGGGAGAGTCTTACCCAGAGTGAATGTGATGTGAAGGGCAACCACACCGTGTCAGTAACTATTGGGAGAGTCTTACCCAGAGTGAATGTGATGTGATGGGCAACCACACCGTGTCAGTAACTATTGGGAGAGTCTTACCCAGAGTGAATGTGATGTGATGGGCAACCACACCGTGTCAGTAACTATTGGGAGAGTCTTACCCAGAGTGAATGTGATGTGATGGGCAACCACACCGTGTCAGTAACTATTGGGAGAGTCTTACCCAGAGTGAATGTGATGTGATGGGCAACCACACCGTGTCAGTAACTATTGGGAGAGTCTTACCCAGAGTGAATGTGATGTGATGGGCAACCACACCGTGTCATTAACTATTGGGAGAGTCTTACCAGAGTGAAAGACGAAAAAACTACTTGTGTCCATTTTCCTTCATTGGTATTGGGACATGGTACGCAATCGTTTTGTGAACTGTTTAAAAAAGAACTTAAGCTCAATAAAGTTAACAAAATGTCCGTTATGCTTATGGCTTGTGAAACACAGGCTGAAGCCTAGAAAATGGGATATAGTGGCTTGAGTCCAAAAGCGGTGGGTTATCACATCTGTGCACATGCAAGGCAATGAAAGGAGCCCACAATGAGAAAAGCATGCAAACACAAAGTGAAAGCAGTGTTTATAATGAAATGATGGAATAAATGTGAGAAAGAACAAGCCCACACGTATCTAGCTTCATTCAGGCAGTAATATCCCAGATGGTAATGGCTCTGACAGAGAGATTTTAGAGGCTAAATGAAATCGCACGCTTGTCACATTTCATCACTTGAATAGAGTGAACTGGATCTCAGTTGCAATGAAGTTTGAAGAAGGAAGTTGTGCCTGGAGTTGGTGTCTAAAATGACCACTGCCAAAGACTACTGAGAGTGAGACAGAAGCAATGATTTAACTACGACCTTGAAGAAAGATTTAAATGCAACGCCTTCAATGTTCTGTATAGCTACAATACAAGAAGTCTTTTGCTGTATGTACTCAAATGGAGGCACATTAAATATATCCATTTCCAGTACATGTGAATCAAAAAAAGACATTGAAACAATTTTTTTTTAATGTTGTATTTTGGACATAAGATTATATATTATTTTGCTGTTTTATCACTGAAACACTGGGAGGGAGTCGGTAATTAAGTCCATATTTTGCTTTATTTTTGACACGTAACACCTTTTAGACAGCGCTCACAGCTGTGTCAAACTGACCGAAATAGTTTCATTTCAGTGTAAACATGAAATGAGTCTTTCCATGATCTTTCATTTCCACTTCTTCTTTACATTAATTAAGGGCAGCAAAACATGTTTCATGCTAAAAAAAATGCTTTAAAATGATTCCAGTATTTTAAAACTTCTAAGCATTTCATTTACAACATACCGTAACAGAAGTTAAACTACCACTTTTTGCTATTATCAATTAACTTATGTTATTCTTGTTTTCTTTTCTAAACACATTTTGGGAATATGTTTAAAATACACAAGGTGACTGGAATTATAGTTTTTCTCAATTGTTTAGACACATTTTCTGAAATTAAAACTAATTTCTCAAAATTATAAACACAAAACCCACACGGTCAACTCTTTCTGCAAAACTTCCTATATCTCTTGTCAAAATCAAGCACTATTTTCAAAACCATACACTCTCATCCCAAAATGACATTTTTCCTTCAAATAATAAACACTAGTCAACCAATCAATACAAATGATAAATGCCAATTACACACTGGTGTAAAAAATGAAAGACACTATTATCGTTATATTAGTTAAGCTTCAGTATAGTTTGAGTGTACTGGCCAACTCAAATATTATTATTTTTTATTTTTCCAAATTACAAAAATGTAGTAGAGAGTAAAATAAAAACAGGGGTGGCTTTGGTACATACATGAGGGATATTGGCAGCTTAGCTTGTGCACACTATGCTGTCTGTACTGTGGTCCCCTTGTAGTAGTATAAATGAGGTACAGGAATCACTGAGTATTGATATGTTACAGTGAATACAGTCTGCCTGTTTGCATTTCTAAATGTTCGTCAGCCATTGTTCTCCACATACAGGGAGCTCACATTTTGCCCTTTTATTTGTGCTAAAGCTCTGATTGCTGATTGAATAATTAAATCAACTAGTGTTTTACCTGAGAAGAATGTGTGTGTGAATTGATATTGGAGTTTATAGTGTTTAAGGGCAGTGTTTTACACGTGAAAACAAGATATACTTTTTGAAAATTGTGCCTAAAATGGGAGAATTGTGTGAAATGTATTTTTTTTAAAACTGAAATTTGTGTTAAAACAAGAAAAATAGTGCTTATAATTTTGAAAGAATTGTCTATCTGTTGGCACGTAAACTTAATGTTTTATTTATAGGGTCATAATACCAATTTTAGTGTCTAAACAATTGAGAAAAACTGTAATATTACATACATGTTATTTACCTTTACTGTGCACAATTTAAATACATATCTACTGAAAATCTCCAAAAATCAAAATCTTGATGACAGTGACAAAAGTCAGAAAATGATTTCAGAAAATAGCAAGAATTCTCGCCACATCTTTTAAAGATACAGGATTTCAAGTTGGCACTAATTCAGAGGCATGTTTAAAACTCTTTAGAAAAGCACGTTCTTTAAGAAATAAAATGCACAAATGTAGCTTCTCCATGAAATCCTTTAGATATGCAGATGAACACATTAGCGTGGCTAATTTGGCTGTGTGGCATGTCTAAGTCTACGACTTGTGTCCATATTTACAGCAGGGATATCATCCAGAGGTTCTGGGGTTATTTCAGGCAGGCAGCATAAGTACCCAGGAAGGTGCTCTGAGGTTTATGTGCACTCCAGAGAAGCGCTCGTCTCATATGGATTCTTCAAGGCTAACGATCGATATTTTGAAGAGCAAAAAAAGCTGATATGCCAATTTTTTTTATAACCCGCAGATAACGGTTGAAATGACCTTACTATACGATTCCTTGTGAAAAATGAGTGTTCACATCAAATACTACACTTAAATGGCTCTGGGAACCACTAAATGTCATCCTCCGGTGTAATGATGTCTCCCTTTAAAAATGTGACTTTACTAGCCAAGAGGGCCAAGGGTGTCGATTGCTGATATCTTATGCAATACCTAGGGTATGCAAATCTGTGAACAGGCAACAAAGAAATGTCCTTTAATAAATCATTTTACCAGCATCAACTCAAAAGCAGAACAGTGGACAATTTAAATAATCCATCAATCCACAGGTTGGATATATTAAATAAAATAAATAGCTCTATTACTGGGCTTATATATCAACTCAAGAGTAAAGACTTTAAAAGTATCTTCCTCCCCACTCGTTGTGGGCGCACCTCCTGGCTCTTATCCATCCCTGCGTGCCTGACTCCATGGTCACATGGTCCCAATGAAGTATTTCAACATCACAGTATCGTGCATACAAAGTAAAAAAATAATAATACATTTTTTAAAAGCATTGGCCATATTGGCCTGCATTAGTATTAGTCGATTGTATTGACCAAACCGATATATCGGACCACCCCTACTGAAGAGATATGTCCATCACTGCTGACACTCTCCCCAGTCTCCTCAGATAAAATATGTTCTTTTCAGCCTAGAAGCAGAAAACCGTTTCCTCTTACTGCTATTGTTGAGCGATGAGCTTTAAAGGGGGCGGAGTTATGTTGCTATTGTTGAGTGATGAGCTTTAAAGGGGGCGGAGTTCTGTTGCTATTGTTGAGCGATGAGCTTTAAAGGGGGCGGAGTTATGTTGCTATTGTTGAGCGATGAGCTTTAAAAGGGGCGGAGTTCTGTTGCTAATGTTGAGTGATGAGCTTTAAAGTGGGCGGAGTTCTGTTGCTATTGTTGAGTGATGAGCTTTAAAGTGGGCGGAGTTCTGTTGCTATTGTTGAGTGATGAGCTTTAAAGGGGGCGGAGTTATGTTGCTATTGTTGAGTGATGAGCTTTAAAAGGGGTGGAGTTCTGTTCCTATTGTTGAGCGATGAGCTTTAAAGGGGGCGGAGTTCTGTTGCTAATGTTGAGTGATGAGCTTTAAAGTGGGCGGAGTTATGTTGCTATTGTTGAGTGATGAGCTTTAAAGGGGGCGGAGTTATGTTGCTAATGTTGAGTGATGAGCTTTAAAAGGTGGAGCATGGAGGAGGGGGCAAGAAAATAGACAAATTAAGATACTTAAAAAAAAAAAAAAATTATTAAAAAAATGAGGAGAGTAGTAGTAGTAGTAGTAGAGGTCGGACCACCTTAAGACTCGGTTATTACCTTGGTAACGCCCCTGGGAGCCCCTTAGTGGGCCGCATGAGAATGAGGACGAACAGAGTGGACGGGCTGTTGGAGATACAGCACTGGCGGACGGACAGGTGCAGCAGACAGTTGGCTGTAAATCAAGAGAATATCTAAGCAGCAGTGTGTCTTAGAGGACCATGCAGCTGTGTGGTTTTTGAAAAGGAACAAAGGCTGTAATTGGATATCTGGTAGTGGGGGGAGCAGTGGGGGTGGTCATGATGTGTCACAGGGTACGCCCTCATAGATGTCATCAGGGCCCTCGAGAACAACAAGTTCCCTTCAGTGGTTCTATTGCTGCCATGGAAACTGCACTCAGAGAATCCCAGTAGCCCTTGCAGAGCCCAAGAGATGGTGTATTGTAGCAGACCAAGAAAATACTGTATCAAACCGGCTCACTGAGTGTGTGTACTGCATCAAACCAGCAGACTGAGTGTGTACTGCATCAAACCAGCAGACTGAGTGTGTACTGCATCAAACCAGCAGACTGAGTGTGTACTGCATCAAACCAGCAGACTGAGTGTGTGTACTGCATCAAACCGGCTCACTGAGTGTGTGTACTGCATCAAACCGGCTCACTGAGTGTGTGTACTGCATCAAACCGGCTCACTGAGTGTGTGTACTGCATCAAACCGGCTCACTGAGTGTGTGTACTGCATCAAACCAGCAGACTGAGTGTGTACTGCATCAAACCGGCTCACTGAGTGTGTGTACTGTATCAACCCAACAAACAGAGTGTATACTGTATGAACTCTTCAGACTGAGTGTGCTTACTGTATCACACCTGTAGACCAAGTCTGTACTGTATAAACCAGCAGAATGAGTGGGTATACTGTGTGTATACCGGTGTGATGCAGGAGTGCATGAGGTGGGTCCCAAAATGAATCTGTAGTCCACTCGGTTATATTAGTATGTGTATTTGACGGGTCCCTGAAAGGTACTAAATTTCTCATTTGGATCCCAATATTAAAAAGTATGTCTAATTTGGATCCCGATATTAAAAAGTATTTATAATATGGGTCCCGATATTAAAAAGTTAAGAACCAGACCATTCAATTGGTCCAATTGATGAGAGCATCCACATTAACATATCTTGCAATATTAATTCACAGAAATACAAGAATACATTTCAACATTTGTTAAAATTTTATTCATCCCTGATATACAAAACATGGTTTGTGGTCTCTGAAAAATATCACTACATTTGTTAATTTGTTTGAACCAGATTCCCTGTTCACCGCTGGTATGTACAACATGTCCTAGTGAAGCACAGGTTAAGCCAATGAGCAGACAGGAAGTGCAATCAGAGCAATGGATAAAACATTTTCTTAATATATATGTGCATTAATTCGTTTATTTAATAAATTTTTATACTTCATATATTTCCATTTCTTTACAAAAATAAGGTTATCTTGCATTCATGTCAAGTAATAGATTAAAATCTGGTTACAAAAATGAGATGAATCGTTATTGCACAAATTTATTACCTACTGATAGACGATCATTTAAAGAAAAAAACATTAAAAAATCACTAATGTCCTAGCTTTGATTAATAACTGTTAATAAATATGCATCTGCCACTTAAATCTGCTTGCAAATTAAGTGGCATATGGAACAAGAGAGAAAAGTGCCTCAGGGCCAAACAAAATAAAAAGTAAAAAAAAACAGTGTTTGAGTTCCATACAGTCCCTCCTAATCTAAATGTGTGTGTGTCCGCGTGTGTGCATATGCATATACGCGTGTATGTCCGTGTGTGTATGCGACCAGTACTTCCACCGATGGGAATGTGTAAACAGTTCCAACAGGCTGGCATTACGTTTCGGCCCCACATATGCGTGTGGGCTTGTGAGGCGCCGAGTTTAACCTCATAATTCTATAAACTAAACCGTGATTATTTATTTATAGGAGACTTTGTGCCATTTCTGAGAGGTTCTGGGTGTAAAGCAGAGTGGAGTGTCTTATCTCATATTTGTTTTAAATTATTATTTTAACTGACATATGCTGTACGCACCACAGCGTCCTTAAAATGATTGCTGTGAATGTGTGCATTTGTTTGGAGCTGAATTCTGGGTAAATTCTCACGAGTCCTGGATGTTCTCACAGTTGCGTGTTTGTGCAGCGATGTTGTAATGGTTTTCTCTGGGACCCCCAGAGTGATGTAGGCACTTTGTGAAATGGGCATACGACCGGGCCTCACACACCGAGGCCCGCGTAGCTTGTCATTTTTTTACATTCTTACAATGATTTACTTCTCAAATGCAGCACAAGCGATCGTTCTGTACTTTGTCACCCGGCGAACACATAACGCTCTCACATAGCTGCACCAATGTTGCAGCCATGCCGTGACATTGCTACAACATTACAGGAATGTCGCGTGAATGTTACGTGATGGGGCGGGTTGGGTGGGGCGGAGGGACTGTGGTGTGACTGCCCTTTAATCTCGGTCAACAGCCGGATTTCCTCAACGTGCTACGAGTTCCCAAACCGCACTAACCTCAGCTGCATGAACAGTCCACAATTCATATAAAGTAGGAATATGTTCTTTACAATATGAAACAATGATATGTTAATATATTAAAATTGTAAACCTCTCTTTAGTGTTCTAAGCCGTGCATTTCAAGCAGCCCTGCCCTCCTTTTTTTTTTTTTTTTTAACAAAAGTAACAAGTGATTAAAGCTTATTTTGGTCCACAACAGGTGCCAATCAAATAATTAATCAAAATGAAATCATCACCAGAAAGAACAAGGATGGTACAAAACAATATGAGCAACAATAACAACACAATATATTACAACAACCAGAGTAAGAATAACATTGTCCACTATAGTACTAAAAAACTGAAAATTCTCCCAGAAATATTGTTTAAACTACACTTTTTTTTGGTCAAGAATTAGACAATGTAATTGTCAAATAATGCACTCTTTTTATAATTACATGCACTCAGAAATACACCAGCCATGCATAGAGATGTGTGCGTGTGTGTGTGTTCACAGCCACACACATGAGGAAGTGTGAACAGGTGTTTGTGTGTGCACGTGTGTATTTGTGTGTGTAAAGGGTGTGAGAATTTGTTTCCGTTTTTTTTTTTTGGGAGGGGAGGGTATGTCTGGAAAAAAAAAAAGACTAAGACCTTTTAACACATGCAAGTCCAATAACATGACCAATGATTGGTCATGGTACCTTTTCTGCACCAATCATTGGTTGTGTTATTCGTTTTGTGTGTCCTAAAGGATTTTGCACACGCTAAAGGTCTTAGTAAATCAGGCCCTTAATTCCATGCACTTTGCATACTGGAATACAGGAGGTTGAGGGTTATTTATTGGCCGTGTGGAACTGAGCGGAGTGCTGCGGCTCCAGCAGAGGAGGGGGAACGCAAAAGCAGACGCGCACACATGGACAGACTGCGCGGGTGAAGAATGCATAGTTGGAAGGCTCAACAATTTCATCATCATTATGGCTGGGAGTCAGCAACACAAACACGTTTCTTAAATACAAAATGGCTTCTCGGAATAGAAGAATGTGTGTGTGTGTGTATGTGCGTGTGTGTGTGTGTGAGAGAGAGAAAGAGAGAAGAGGAGATGGGGGAGAAAGAATAAAATAAAGGGACAGAAAGGGAGAAAGAGAGAGAAATAGACAGATGAATCCACAAGATTGTGATTAAGGCTTCTGTGTTAAAACAGACAGGCCACCCTGTAGACATGCCAAAACTGCTCACAGCACATCCACAGATGCTTCAAGCAATGATAGTAAAGAAAGAAAGGAAGGAACATTTCACTGTGTTCTCATGCCAGAAATGTTAAAACAACAACTGCATCTGTTTCACTTGAGTCTGTCTGGCTGTGCATCAGAGTTCCAGAGTGCTGACACCCTATAGCTGCTGTCCGTCCGTCTTTCTGTCCGTCTTTCTGTCCGTCCGTCTTTCTGTCCGTCTTTCTGTCCGTCAGCGGCAGGTTAACTATAAAGGGAAGCCATGAGGAAAATAAATGTATCTATACAAAACAAAGGAGTGTTATAAACAGTTACAGCCCAAAATATATATTAAGTTGAGTGTGTGAATGCAGGCTTGAATGGGAGAAATGAAGACCGGTGGATGGGAATTAACTGCATACTGTACCCTCTTCCTTGGAGAGCCCATGGGGGGGGACTTGCACATTTCATCTGTTAAAATATCAATGGGAAATATACCCTTCTGTGAAATAAGTTAAGACTTCATAGTGAAATACATTCAAATAATCGAAGAAATGTCATTAAGTAAAATGCGTTCCATTGCAAATGGTGCCGTTAAAAAGATGATAATCCAAGATTTTACATATAGTAAATTCAATGAGCACAAATGCAAATAGGCAAAGACAAACACACACACACACACACACACACACACACACACACACAGGGTCACGCTGAAATCCAGAGTGACTGCTACAGTTGCTACAGGAGACCTTCAAGCAGAACTGGACTCATTCAGTAACGGTTGCCATGGACTTACCGTGCTAATTCCTACCCTGGGTGTCGTGTGGGTACAATAATTAGAGTGGGAGGGAATGTAGAGAGAGATGGAGAGAGGGAGAGATAGATAGAGAGGGAGACCACTCTTAATAAGAACGCTGCAGTGCAAAGACCAGGAATGCAATAACCTGCTGCATTTCCCTGTGTGGGTCGTCCCCACATGTCACAATGACTTTAGGTCAGTAAAACCTCAGAGATGCCTCAGTACAGGACACACACCACAGCAGCAGCTAAATGTCCTGATAGCCCCAGTGACTTCAGGTGGACAGCATATATGTGGCAGGTTGTAGCGTGTTGCGTGTGAGACTAATCCCCCTCAGCGTGGGCTCCTCAGCGCTATATTTAGAGAACCTGCCATCACCAGTATGGCCATGGAAAAGACAGGCTTCAGCAGGCAGGTGCACAGGGAAGAATCCATGGTGTGCTTGTGTGCGCGTGTGCGTGCGCGCGTGCGTGCGTGCGAGCGTGTGTATAGAATTGGTGTCAGCTACATTTAAGACCTCTGAAATAAAGATATAAAGGTCACTCGACCTTTTATAAAAGGTTATGAAGCCTTTTGTTCCATAGACAGCACAGTGTTCATTCACACGGCGTAAGTGTGTGTTCCTCGGCGTGAAAGTGCGAATGTTAGCAGAATTCCCTGGTCACACACTAAGCGGAAAGGAGCAGAAATGCCAGAGAGCAGCGGTGAAATGTAAGACTCAGAATGTGTGCTGGACAACACCAATCATCTGTCGCCTCAGAGAACAAGGAACAAAGGGTGTGTAACACTTCCTCAGTCACTGTGTCCGAAAATTCTGCGTTTGGAAGACTGGTTTCAAAATGGCCGCTTGCGTTTCCAGTTCAGGGACATGGAAATAAAACTGAGTAGAGGACATAAATCGATCTACATTATATTCATCCCTTTCAGTCCTATACATTTGCATGTACATACACATATATGCATTCATACACACACACACACACACAGACGCGCATACTTGCACGCTCGCACACACAAACACACAAGGTATTCTGCACTTCAGAGTTCTGCGTCTACGCACGTTTCCTTCAGAATAGAGGAGATGTTAGATCCCCCCCACCCCACCCCACCCCACCGAGTCCTCGTTCATTCCTCCCCAGTTCAGTAAAGTGGAGTCAGTGCAGATCCAGCCGTAGGTGTGGGGGGGTTGAAGACTGAAGGAAGCCCTGAGGTTTTAGAGGGGGGGGGGGGGGGGGTCCCCTGGCTTGGTGCTGGTGCCCCCCCTCTTCCCCGCACCCCGCCGTTCCTGCCTTACTGTGACTTCTCGTCAGAGTCGGAGGGGCGGTGTTCACGGGGCAGGGACAGGGTCCGATGGCGGTCCCACAGCTTGTGCAGCTCCGTGGCCTCATTATCGCTGCTGCTCGTCCCGCTGTCACGGAAACTGGCCAGCGGGGGGCGCACTTTCACCCCCTTCACCGTCACGGACCCCTCGATGGCCTTCCGCAGCTGTGTGGAGCAGAGCGCAGCAGTGCCATCAAAATCAGTCAAACCAGTCCAAGCCAAACCCAGTCTGCGGTCACGCCCAAACTCTGACCAAACGTGCCCCATACCCCATCTCTTAAGTTACAGACAATGAACCGATCTCTGGTGCCAATCGTGGCTCTAAAACACTGAATCACTGAATCAGATAAAAACATGGACTCTAGACTGCAGAACAAGCTAAACGAGGAGTCGGTGTGGAAATATGACAGCAGAAGAGCGGATAAGAGGACTGGTAGAGAGGGAGAGTCAGCACGCTCGTGTTTCTCATCTGCTCAAAGACCGCATGGCTGTGTCAAGAATGACCAACAGCTGTCCTGCTGTCGATAAAAACAACGCTCTGCATTATGACCCTTTCAGGAACCTGAACCCTTTGACTCAGTTCACTATAATGATTTATCCACGACAAGGATTGTATTTGTTCACTACTGAGTATTTCTAGTGACTTGTTAGTATGCTGATGACCTATAGGAGCCCTGTGTAGCCTGTGTTCATTCAGCACAGGTTTGTAGAATGCTTTCTCCCTGCAGCACAGCCTGTTCATCAAACTGTGCAATGATACGAATGCAAGTCTGACACCCTACTTCTGTGAACTCAACTGTGATCTGTTTGTGGACATTAATGTTGAAAAAAAATTCAATTAGCCTTGTTATTTCATCTTTTGTGTTTGGATTATGATAAGCACATTGTTGACACACTCCCCAGAAAACATTATGTGATTTGGCTCAATTGATATTGAAAATTAATTTAGGAAAATCTATGAATAATATCACGGAATCCAAGGGAGAATACACTAGAATGAACAAATTGTTACATGAAGGTGATCCAGTTGATTTAGTTCACTTTGTTCACCACTCATACCCTTCCTCTGCCAACGCACACACACACAAGAAAAGGATTTGATGAGACCCAACTAATTACCATGGACAACGGGCTTCTCATCGGTCCACATAATGGGCTGATTGCACGTGTGTGAGTGAACAATCAGCAGATTAAATATAAAAAGCAGTTATGAAACGTCTACAACATTATTACTGAAACTGTGCAGCCCTGCTTAATTTCCCTCACATTGTCCGCCTGTCGTCTCCACAACAAAGGAATAAATGTCAGGAGGCGAGCTTGGATTGCGCCTAGCAACAACTGCCATTTTCCACACTATTTAAAAAGACAAAGAGCGTCTATTTTATTTCTTTTGTTCTTTTTTTTTCCTGTAGCGAAAGTTGAGGGGCCTTGGCAGCAGGGCACGGCTAAAAGCCTTTCGTCTTTCCATCTTCGGCGAAAAACTGCAGGTTTGAAAGGATACGTAGGAGAGACGGGGTTCATTAAATCCTGAACCGACGCCACCATGATGACATCACGGCCCCAGAGCACTTCTGCCTAATCAAATGACATAATGGAGGTGACCTTGAATGTCACCCGAGTTTCGGCGGCCGTGATTAGTGACGCTCACCTCCTTCAGAGACACTACTCCAATCAGCCGGCCGATGCTTGTGACGTAGGCGTGGTCCAGGCCCAACAAGGAGAAGATGGTGTGGGTCTGTGGGAGAGGGAGCAGGAGAAAGAGCTGAGACCTGCCCGGCGTCGCCTCTAACGTGGCAGTTTCTCACAAACGGCTCCCGTCTGCCTCTTCACCGCCCATGGCGGTGCGACAACGAGTAGCGCATGGCGCCGCAGCGGACCGCGGGAAACTGAAAGTTGCTAAGTGTCTGTAAAGAGGAGCCCGTTACTGTGAGGGAAGTCTGGCGCTGTTTAATATTCATGGCAGGCTGAGACACGCCGGTGGTGCTGCTGTGCTGACGAACGGCTGCACAATAGCACTCTTAAATGTTTAAACAGCAGCCACAGCAGAGCGCTGCTCATCAGGGGCGGGAGACATTAGGCCGTGCGCTCTCGGCAAAGAGAGAGAGAGAGAGAGAGAAATGAGAGGGAGATGCAGAAGGGGTGGTGGAGGGGGAGGGGGGGTGTTGCTGAGTGAAAAGAGCCGCAGATGGAAAACAAAATCAGTGGTGCTCAACTCTCCCCCCCCCCCCCTGCCCCCCTCCCTCACAATCCAAGATTCATTCTGACAGTGCTTATGGAACAGAATATAAATGGGTAGCAATACATAACCGCGGCATTATACAAGTTTACAACTCCGTGGAGGCATGCCATATACGGAAACACAAACGCGTACGCTCGTCGTGTCAGTTACCGCAACGTCCGTGTGTTCGTGCGCACATTTCAATTTCACTGGCACAAAAGAGGCATGGTACAGGAGGGCAGAGCGGCAGGCAGAGAGTGCGGTATGGGCGGAGTGAGGAGGAGGAGGAGGAAGAGACTCACTTTGTGCAGCGACGTTCGCTCCACCAGCTGAAAGGGTGCGGGATCAATCTTGCAGTTACTGAAGTTGACCTGCTCGTCCAGCTGTTGCTCCTCCCACTCAGCAATCTGCAGCGAGAAGAGGGAGGAGTTACAGTACAGACACGCCCACCTGCAGCACAGGCCTTCTCCTCAGTGCTCTATTGGCTGCTACTAACTTATTGCTATGAATAATAATAACACTAATACTACTAATAATAATAATCTGTACTTTTATGGTAGTGATACATGTGAAGCGCTGTGTACGGAACGTGGGCAGGAAGCTGCGGTGCTTAGCGATATACGATACTCCCGAGGCAACTTGCCAGTGCTTGATTACGATAGCGCATTATTGAGATTCGCTTTTTGGGACTCGCTGCTAGTTTATCTCCTCCCTCTCGCCCCAGTGCAGCTGACAGATACACATTCACATACCGTCAGCTTGGGAAAACCATTATCATTTTATGAATTGTGGCTAATTAGTCTACAGATACGCAATCAATGGAGACAACAAAGCAACAGGGAGAGAGAGGGAGACTGAAAATAGAGGAGGTAGAGAGGAAGAGTGAGAATGTAAGTAGCGATGAAACAACACAACCCCTCCCCCCTTTTACACGCTACACAAACGTGCAGAAATGTACCACAATTATTACACTATTGTGTTTGGTATAAATGGGGTCCTTAAAACCAAGAGCCACATTTTGGTGTCATTTTTCCTCACAGCAATTTTCCTATTGGTCATAGAAGTAGCAGTCGCATTATACCGCCATTAGCGTGTTGCGCAGGGAAAGGGCCACATCACGTTTACCACAAAGCTTAGCCAGTCACGTGGCTACAAGCAACAAAACACTGCCCGCACAGACAGGATGCTACAAGAGACGGCAAAATAGATGGACAGGATGATGTCTGCTAACACTGAGAGATGCTAATGAGCATTGCTACGACTGATTTCACACGGAAAGGTTACACTGACAGTAAAACGCTATCACTAAAGTGTTAAAATGTCAAAAACATTTTAGTTAAGACTAAACTAAACGACTATTATTATTAGTATTAGTAATAATAATAATACAAAAAATGAGGGCAGAGAGAATATGTGTGGCCAAATATGTGTGGAGAGAAGTTTCCCGCTAAGCCGCTGCAGACATAGCCAGATAAGACACACATACTTCCACCATTTCCTCCACTGCCAGAGCAAGATAAATTACAGGCAGTTCTAACCTAGGAGGCAGCCACAGCAGAGCTGGCAGCCCCATACGAAACTGCCTGTGAAAAAAGACTCTCTGTGTGCCTCATCCTTAACCACAAATGTTTCAATAAAATGTTGAAAAAAGGTACATAAATCTATACTGGGTTTTTTTTTAAAGAAAATATAAAAATAAATTTGTTTTTGTTTTTATTTATGCCTATTTCCTACGCATTGTATCAATGTGAAAGAGGAATTGAGATTGAGAAGGGATTGAGAAATTGAGGAAAACCTTATCCTACATGTTTATATGCAAAAAGGCTTTAAACCCTGTCAAGCTAATAAAGCTAGTTTGAATCCTCGCCATCCTTATGAGTGAGGAGGAGAGAGGGAAACAGAAAGAGTGAGAGAAAGAGAACAGAGGAGACAGGGGGAGAAAGAATGAGAGAAAAAGACAGAAAGGGAGATAGAAAAAGAAAGAAAGAAAGAGAGAGAGAGAAAGAGACAGATGAATCCACGTGAGTAAAGCTCAGTCAGTAATCCAGGAGCAGAGAATCTGTTCTGTAACAGGATTGCCGGGTGATGGTTCTGTTTGGCGGGCTCATGTTGTATCTCAGTAAAAAAGACGGACAGATTACGGGGATTATACATTGTTCAGAGGCATAATCCAGAACAAAAGCTGCATCGGCCTGGAGATATTCCTGCCTGAGTGCAGCGAGAGAGAGTGCCAAAATGGGGACATTCAGCAGCCCATCTCAGTGCATAACTGAACGCTGCAGGGTATCCAGAACTGAACGCTGCAGGGTATCCAGAACTGAACGCTGCAGGGTATCCAGAACTCAACGCTGCAGGGTATCCAGAACTGAACGCTGCAGGGTATCCAGAACTGAACGCTGCAGGGTATCCAGAACTGAACGCTGCAAGGTATCCAGAACTGATCCAGAACTGAACGCTGCAGGGTATCCAGAACTGAACGCTGCAGGGTATCGAGAACTGAACACTGCAGGGTATCCAGAACTGAACACTGCAGGGTATCCAGAACTGAACACTGCAGGGTATCCAGAACTGAACGCTGCAGGGTATCCAGAACTGAACACTGCAGGATATCCAGGTGCAGTCAACTGCTCCTTTATCCAATGTCAACGTGTGGATTTAGCATCACAAACACGGCACGCATCAAAACGCAGGCACTGGCCGCTCCATAACTTAATCTGGGAGACTCGCATTACCCCTGACCCCATCACCATCCCCCAAGGGCCGTCCGCTCCAATTAAACAGTTACAATGGAGGACGGTGAAAGGGGAGGCGAAAGCACACAATGTTAGAGAGACGCACGGCATTAGCATTAAGTCCAGCCCGACAGGCCGATTCGCTGACGGAGGGCAAGGGATTTTAGGCAGGGCAGAATTTAGCAGGCTTTGATCTCATTCAGACGGCGCCTTTCTGGATTTAACAAGGTTATGAGGTTAAAAACAGGAGAGACGCCCGCTGTTCTCAACCCTGCTGGGATACCAAAAACACTTATTAGTTCCACTTAATATGCTAATCACCACTGATGTGAGCTAATGAGCATAATTTTGTAAATAAAATCTTCAGTCCCTGAAACTATAGCATTTTTAGATTTAGAACAACAACAGTTAGAGCTACAGTACAGAGCTCAAGGTTTTTTTGGTATAAAGAACAGCACAGGAAGACGTGTATATGTGCTAGACCAGAGAGCAGGAAAGGGGGACAAGATTTAGCACAGGGAGACGCCGTATCTGGCAGACACAGGGAATGATAGAGGGACCATTTTTAGCAGGGGACCAGAAGAGAGGAGAAGGAAGAAAACCTAGCCTTACTTCTCTGATGGTCATGTCATCCTCCACATCTGGGTCGTCCTGGAAACAAAGAAAGAGAGAGAGTCACAAATGTGTCACAAAAGTACACACACAGTCTCTGGCTGTCATAGAAACACATGCGCACGAGCCATCAGGTCCACCTGTGTGTGTTGTCCTTTATACAGGGCCTGCACCATGAAACGGAATGAAGGAGGATGAGGAGAAAGCAGAGGAAGCCACCGTCCTGACACTTGACCCCTCAATTTGAAGCGGAACTACGATGGCCACCAAAGCAAACAGGAAACAGGTGACCAGTGTTGATTGCCAACAGGCCCCAGGCTTTGATCCGTGATGGAAGCACATCCTAATGAGGACGGCCGTGCTGAAGGCATTCCCAGGGAGACAACTCCATCAGACCCACTGCAACCCTGGCAAGTCTCACTGCGTCAGGTGGGCTGTGTAACCACGGGCAAGGTGGAGAAAAACCCTAACTCCCAAGAGACAATATAACACACCAAACAAACCGCTTACACAGACAGGCTCTTACACATGTATGTATGTGTATGACATACTCAGACATGTACATACACACAGACATGTACTTACACATGTATGTATGTGTATGACATGCTCAGACATGTACATACACACAGACAAAACACTGGACCAAAGACAGACCGACTGAGCAAAACATGCGGACACACACTCACACCCATATGCACGCACATATACACTCTCTCACACACACACACACACACACACACACACACACACACACACGGTGCTCTGATGACAGTGACCCCGGCACTGTAACAAAAACAGCTGATCTGACGGGACGTCCTGCTCCAGCTCGCTCACATGAAAGACCCTACTCCCTTTTAGGGACAGTGAACAGGGGACGAGGGCTCACATGTCCTCCCCGCTGCACCCCCTGTCTAAACACAGAAAGATTAGTGGGGTAGAGTGCCCCCCCTCCGCCTCCAGTCGATACCACACCAGTCTTCCTGAATCACCTTGCCAATACTCTGATCTGTTCCTCCAGCGAGAGGCCGGCCTGCCGAGGGAGGGAAAGATGATGAAACTGTACCCATACAATCCCATCAGCGCACGGGAGGCACCCATTATTCTCCAGCTCTCCCTCACCGGCCCTAGTCAGCTCAATCTCTGCACATGCACACCTCATCTGTACTTTCACCAAACGCAGCCACACACAAATCTCCTGCAGGCGAGAGCGCTGCACGCACAACCGCCAAAGAGCTGATCCTGATGGCGCACAGCGTCAGGCCGTTTCTACCCCGGACCAACTGAGTGTCAGCGGAAGCTGCATTACTGCGATTCTCCCTCACACACACACTCACACACACACACACAAACACACACACTCCTCACAAACACACACACACGAGGAACATAAGAGTCCCACAGATGCACAAACACACACACTCTCTCTCTCACACACACACACACAAACACACACACTCCTCACAAACACACACACACACACACACACACGAGGAACATAAGAGTCCCACAGATGCACAAACACACACACTCTCTCTCTCTCTCTCTCACACACACACACACACACACACACACACAAATATACTCACACACACACATATATACTCACACACACACACATATACTCACACACACACACCTCACAAACAAAAACTGTAATGAAAGTAGCTCATAACTAAAACATGTCTGCTGCTGCCTGCATGTCCACAAGAAGGAGAAAAACAGGCCAAAAAGCCACCAGTGGGAGGACGGCAGTGTGATGGAGATTTCTCTGTGTGAGAATACAGATGTAATTTACCCATCATAAATATTTCAATGCAAGGATATCAGTCATACAGCAGCTGCAACAGCAAGAGAGAGAGAGGAAGGGACAGAGAGAGAGAGAGAGAGAGAGAGAGAGAGAGAGAGAGGGGGAGAGAGGGGGAGAGAGAGGAAGGGAGAGAAAGAGAGGGAGGCAGGGAGAGAGCAAGAGAGAGAGAGAGAGAGGGAGAGAGAGGGAGGGAGAGAGGGGGGGAGAGAGAGAGAGGAAGGGGGAGAGAGAGAGAGGAAGGGGGAGAGAGAGAGAGAGGAAGGGGGAGAGAGAGAGATAGAGAGGGGGCGAGAGGGGCAGAGAGAGGAAGGGAGAGAGAGAGGAAGGGAGAGAGAGAGGAAGGGAGAGAGAGAGGAAGGGAGAGAGAGAGAGGAAGGGGGAGAGAGAGAGAGAGAGAGAGGAAGGGGGGGAGAGAGAGAGAGAACGAGAGAGAGAGAGATATAGAGAGGGAGAGAAGGACGCACTGCAGGCTGAGGTTTGCAAAGGAGAGTTGAAAATTATCTTTTTTTTTTCTTGGGCTGTGGAGGAGGCTTGATGGAGGGTGTGTAGAAAGACCTATTCTGACATGTATCTGTTCATATTTCGTGCATACAGCCCCCAGGGCCAAACCAATGTTGAAACATCTTCAGAATCACAACAGAATTACTGCTAACAAGCACTGTGTGTTAATTAGACCATCACCACACAGTAATTAATAATCTGGCACTGCTAATTAACAATAAACAGCCACTGTTTAGGCAATTAAGGTGTAAGCGCGTGTATTTCTTGGGTTCGCAAACCATTGTATGCAGAAAAACACTGACACCTGAGGCCAAGATATCCAGATATGTTCATAAACTATGGCTGCCGGCTGCTGTTATTAATAAAAGAAGAACATCACATGCTGTGTGACAGCCTGACATCGAATTAGAAGTGCCAGTTTCTCTCCCTTCTGCCCTGTCCCCGCAGGGCTCAGATCCAGAACAAAAGCCACGTAGGAAACGTCGCTCTCAGAACCATACTTAAGAGCGAAAGGGGGTCCGCCTGCAACCTGCGTGCCTTTTTGGAGTGACTCCACAGTGCTAAATCAGTCAGTGATCGCACGTTGCAGATGCTCAGAAGGTGTGGATGGCCAGCGTGATTGTGATGTGCACTGGTGACTGGTATCGCACGTTGCAGATGCTCAGAAGGTGTGGATGGCCAGCGTGATTGTGATGTGCACTGGTGACTGGTATCGCACGTTGCAGATGCTCTGAAGGTGTGGATGGCCAGCGTGATTGTGATGTGCACTGGTGACTGGTATCGCACGTTGCAGATGCTCTGAAGGTGTGGATGGCCAGCGTGATTGTGATGTGCACTGGTGACTGGTATCGCACGTTGCAGATGCTCAGAAGGTGTGGATGGCCAGCGTGATTGTGATGTGCACTGGTGACTGGTATCGCACGTTGAAGATGCTCTGAAGGTGTGGATGGCCAGCGTGATTGTGATGTGCACTGGTGACTGGTCTGTCCAATGCCAAAGAGCCCACAATCTCCCCCCATATTCCATGGCTACTGTCATCTGCTAATCCTTCCGGGTTGTTCTGATCATCGCAGCTTGATATCACCTCCAACTAACATTGCCTATACTCAAACTCTCTATTTCAGCAAAGCCAAAAACAAACAGGGCTGAAATATTAGCCATTCCATACATGTGTTGAGAAATGATATCCAAAAAGAAATCAGTATATTAGTTTTGTGTTCATGTTTTTGGATAAAAACAATTTAACAGTATTACAATGTGTCAGTTTTATGTAATCTTGTGATGATAGTCGATTAATCTGTTTGCATTGTTATACCTCTCAACTAAGAATTTAATCTGAAGGCCATGGAAAGGCACACGGTAGAATAACAAACGTCTGAGAAACTTCAAATCCGTTCGAGAATAATAAACCATCACAAGGGTCCGCTGAAGAAAGCAATTTCTGGAACAATTTAAAAATAAAAGGGTTTTATGACTTTGAAAGAAAGACTTCATCATTTGTATAGAGAAGCTGAACTGAACTATACTGAACACAACTTTGACTTGTACAAAGAGAAGAAAACATGAGTGATTTCAGTGAAATCAGCTGCACGTGTGCATAAGGGACCGGCTCAGCTGCACGTGTGCATAAGGGACCGGCTCAGCTGCACGTGTGCATAAGGGACCGGCTCAGCTGCACGTGTGCATAAGGGACCGGCTCAGCTGCACGTGTGCATAAGGGACCGGCTCAGCTGCACGTGTGCATAAGGGACCGGCTCAGCTGCACGTGTGCATAAGAGACCGGCTCAGCTGCACGTGTGCATAAGGGACCGGCTCAGCTGCACGTGTGCATAAGGGACCGGCTCAGCTGCACGTGTGCATAAGGGAGTGGCTCAGCTGCACGTGTGCATAAGGGACCGGCTCAGCTGCACGTGTGCATAAGGGAGCGGCTCAGCTGCACGTGTGCATAAGGGACCGGCTCAGCTGCACGTGTGCATAAGGGACCGGCTCAGCTGCACGTGTGCATAAGGGACCGGCTCAGCTGCACGTGTGCATAAGGGACCGGCTCAGCTGCACGTGTGCATAAGGGAGCGGCTCAGCTGCACGTGTGCATAAGTGACCGGCTCAGCTGCACGTGTGCATAAGGGACCGGCTCAGCTGCACGTGTGCATAAGGGAGTGGCTCAGCTGCACGTGTGCATAAGGGACCGGCTCAGCTGCACGTGTGCATAAGGGAGCGGCTCAGCTGCACGTGTGCATAAGGGAGCGGCTCAGATGCACGTGTGCATAAGGGACCGGCTCAGCTGCACGTGTGCATAAGGGAGCGGCTCAGCTGCACGTGTGCATAAGGGACCGGCTCAGCTGCACGTGTGCATAAGGGACGAGCTCATTGTCAGGCGTTCAGACTAACTGCACAGCACTGCGCTTTTCTTGAGCGTCTCATCCAGCAATGTGCACCAGCCCCATTGACGGAGGGGTTTCACTGTCTCCGAATTCTTCTCTCTGGCACGTTTCAGGCCATTTCCAATCGATTCACAGCAGAATCCAACACGTCTTCCATCCCATTTACTGTCCATCAGAGCAGCTGTTGCGTCCCGCTCCTCCCCCACACCCCCCAGCACAGACAGCGCTCCCCTCCCTCCTCCCGAAAGTTTCCTTTCTCCTCTCTGCTGTTCTATCGTTCCAGTGACGGCCAGTAACCTTTCTCTCCACAGCACCGCCTCCCCCCACCTCCCCAGCTGGTTTTAATGATCTCTCCCTCGAGCAAGGCTAATGCTTTTTCTCTGAAAATCACGCATACATAAACACAATAATAAATGACATCACCCGCTGGCGACTACTGAATACAGAGCCCATGAGTGGCAGAGTGCAGACACATCACACACTATGGCAGGAACAGCCTTTAGGGCCGAACCCTTTAACACTCATCACTGCCACAGACCCAGGTGTCAACAAGGCGTGTTCACAATGGCACATTCTTTATACTGTTCTTCTCTCTGGTTGTTTCATGAAGGCAATGCATTTGCAATGTTGATTCGAATTTTGTGCTTGCATCAACTTTAGGTAGATTAGACAATTGTATAGCCATGCAGTATTTGGTCATTATTATACATGTTGTTGTTTTCTGTAGACATGCATATGTACTGGTCTGTGGGCAGATCACTTGGAGAGGTGAGGCCTCTGGGGTCAGGGGGAGGAGTAACAGGTTGACCCTACACCCCCCCAGAGTGCGGTGGGAGTGGCTACAGCGGGTCCTGAGAGATGAGGGGATCGTGACTCAATGGGTGGATGGAGAGCTGAGAGAGATGGAATATCAGCATGGAGGCCTGCCGCATCCCAGACCTCATCCTACTAAAAGGCTGGAAGGCCGCAGTGGCAGCTGCAGGCTCCGCCTCCCTGTGGTTATCTCTGATTGGACAATCTCAGGGAATGGCTGATGGACCTCACGCTGTGCTGCAAACCCCATCCCTGGAACCAGTCACCCCTGGAGAAGCATCTTTCCACACTATGGCCCAAGCAGAGCCTGGAGCCCGTTTGAGGCTTTTGGTCATGGGCCCCAGTTTGTGGTTGGATCTCATTAGTTCGGTTTTGTTGAGGACTGGTGGTCCACAAAATGGTCGGGTTTTGTTGGCGACCTGGTCAGGAAGGGGGAGTTCAGCACAGCGTGGCAAGGATGGGCAAAGAGGCGGGCCGGAGCAGATGGATTGTGGGGGGTGATCAGCTGATTGGTTGATTGGGTTGATTGGTGGATACTCTGACTCTGTGTGGAGGTTCTTACCACAACGGATATCCTCACTCGCTTGGGCTTCCTGTTCTCAGGAGCCACTGAGCCATCGTTGCTCTTCCAGCCAAAAACAAACAAGGGCATGAGACAAAACGTTAACACAACGTCAACACAGCGCTGGGGCAACGCGTCCCTCACACAACGGGGATCTGAGAATGGAGGAAGTGGGCCCTTCAGTGTGGAAGGGACTTCCTATGTGGACGCAGGCATTTGGACTGAAGGACGCATGGGGGCGGGGACAGAGAACGAGAGCATAGGTTCTACTTCCTGTTCTGGGAGCTTTCTGTGGGCGGGCTCTATGGTGGGTCAGAGGTGGGTTTGGGGAACATCTCGGGTGATTGGCATGGAGATATCCAGGCTGTATATCTGCACATGCATTTCACTGAGTGTGGCTGTGGGACAGACGCTGGTCTGGATTGAAGTTTGTGTGTGCATGACCTGGTCTTACCTCCCCAGGCTCGGTCTCAGGGTTGGCACAGAAGAGGCTCTTTAAAGCGATACCAGAGCTGTCCTGGGGGGCTGTGGGGACATAGAGAAGGTTTAGTGAGTATAGGGGGGCTGTGGGGACAGAGATGGTTTAGTGAGTGTAGAGGGGTTGTGGGGACAGAGAGAAGGTTTAGTGAGTATAGGGGGGCTGTGGGGACAGAGATGGTTTAGTGAGTGTAGAGGGGTTGTGGGGACAGAGAGAAGGTTTAGTGAGTATAGGGGGGCTGTGGGGACAGAGATGGTTTAGTGAGTGTAGAGGGGTTGTGGGGACAGAGAGAAGGTTTAGTGAGTATAGGGGGGCTGTGGGGACATAGAGATGGTTTAGTGAGTGTATAGGGGTTGTGGGGACAGAGAGAAGGTTTAGTGAGTATAGGGGGGCTGTGGGGACAGAGATGGTTTAGTGAGTGTAGAGGGGTTGTGGGGACAGAGAGAAGGTTTAGTGAGTATAGGGGGGCTGTGGGGACAGAGATGGTTTAGTGAGTGTAGAGGGGTTGTGGGGACAGAGAGAAGGTTTAGTGAGTATAGGGGGGCTGTGGGGACATAGATGGTTTAGTGAGTGTAGAGGGGTTGTGGGGACAGAGAGAAGGTTTAGTGAGTATAGGGGGGCTGTGGGGACATAGAGATGGTTTAGTGAGTGTAGAGGGGTTGTGGGGACAGAGAGAATGTTTAGTGAGTATAGGGGGGCTGTGGGGACATAGAGATGGTTTAGTGAGTGTAGAGGGGTTGTGGGGACAGAGAGAAGGTTTAGTGAGTATAGGGGGGCTGTGGGGACATAGAGAAGGTTTAGTGAGTGTAGAGGGGTTGTGGGTGTATAGAGATGGTTTAGTGAGTGTAGAGGGGCTGTGGGGACAGAGAAGGTTTAGTGAGTGTAGAGGGGCTGTGGGGACATAGAGAAGCTTTAGTGAGTATAGAGGGAACTGTGGGGACATAGAGATGGTTTAGTGAGTATAGAGGGGCTGTGGGGACATAGAGAAGGTTTAGTGAGTATAGAGGGGCTGTGGGGACATAGAGAAGGTTTAGTGAGTGTAGGGGGGCTGTGGGGACATAGAGATGGTTTAGTGAGTGTAGAGGGGTTGTGGGGACAGAGCTTTAGTAAGTATAGGGGGGTTGTGGGGACAGAGAGAAGGTTTAGTGAGTGTAGGGGGGCTGTGGGGATATAGAGAAGGTTTAGTGAGTATAGAGGGGTTGTGGGGACAGAGATGGTTTAGTGAGTATAGTGGGGCTGTGGGGACAGAGAAGGTTTAGTGAGTGTAGAGGGGCTGTGGGGTATAGAGAAGGTTTAGTGAGTATAGGGGGGCTGTGGGGATATAGAGAAGGTTTAGTGAGTATAGAGGGGTTGTGGGGACAGAGAAGGTTTAGTGAGTATAGAGGGGTTGTGGGGACAGAGAGAAGGTTTAGTGAGTATAGAGGGGCTGTGGGGACATAGAGAAGGTTGTGAGTATAGGGGGGCTGTGGGGACATAGAAAAGGTTTAGTGAGTATAGGGGGGCTGTGGGGACATATAAAAGGTTTAGTGAGTATAGGGGGGCTGTGGGGACAGAGACGGTTTAGTGAGTATAGGGGGGCTGTGGGGACATAGAGAAGGTTTAGTGAGTCTAGGGGGGCTGTGGGGACATAGAGAAGGTTTAGTGAGTGTAGAGGGGTTGTGGGGACAAAGAGGAGGTTTAGTGAGTATAGGGGGGCTGTGGGGACATAGAGAAGGTTTAGTGAGTGTAGAGGGGTTGTGGGGACATAGAGAAGGTTTAGAGAGTATAGGGGGGACTGATGGTCATTGAGGAGAGGAGAGTGGCAGTAAAGGACTTACTGGTGGGCACCTCCACATTGACCCTGTCCACTACAGACGATCTCTTCAGCGCCGGCTTCAACGGCTTCTGTGCGCCAGGGTGAGTAGGACTGAAAGAAGACTCTTCTGTGGAGATCTACAGAAAAACACACTGGTTTGTATAAACACACACACACACACACACACACACACACACACACACACACACACACACACGGTCAGACTGACTTTCTCCTGTAATGCATCTTGTGGAGGACCGTCTCTTATCGAGTGCACGATTAAATTAAAAAGTTGGTGATGGAAGTGGAGGGTTGGAAAAAGCAATTGAGAAAAATGTGAATCTGGCAGTGAGGATTAGGCTTTAAAAAAGCGCTCTCTCGCCAGATTACCTTCCTAAATAAACAAAGAGGTCAAATGTTAATATAGCCTCTGTTTATCACATTATAGCACACCAAGCTCTCGTCGAGAGGAAGCCGAAAAAGACTAGCAGCGCTGAGGAGACCCGGCTGACTGAAGGGACCTCAGTCACAGTCACAGAGCTCCAGGAGGGAGGTGTGGGCTGACTGGAGGGACCTCAGTCACAGTCACAGAGCTCCAGGAGGGAGGTATGGGCTGACTGGAGGGAGCTCAGTCACAGAGCTCCAGGAGGGAGGTGTGGGCTGACTGGAGGGACCTCAGTCACAGTCACAGAGCTCCAGGAGGGAGGTGTGGGCTGACTGAAGGGACCTCAGTCACAGTCACAGAGCTCCAGGAGGGAGGTGTGGGCTGACTGGAGGGACCTCAGTCACAGAGCTCCAGGAGGGAGGTGTGGGCTGACCGAAGGGACCTCAGTCACAGTCACAGAGCTCCAGGAGGGAGGTGTGGGCTGACTGGAGGGACCTCAGTCACAGAGCTCCAGGAGGTAGGTGTGGGCTGACTGGAGGGACCTCAGTCACAGTCACAGAGCTCCAGGAGGGAGGTGTGAGCTGACTGGAGGGACCTCAGTCACAGTCACAGAGCTCCAGGAGGGAGGTGTCAGCTGACTGGAGGGACCTCAGTCACAGTCACAGAGCTCCAGGAGGGAGGTGTGGGTGCGGTCAGTGAAGCTAAGGATGGAGGGGAACATTAATCACATCCTGCAATCAATGCAACAGCACCTTTTTTCAAGTTTTTGTGCAGTGCGGGAGTGTTGGGGGGGGGGGGGGGGGAGAGAGGGGGTGGTGAGAGAGTGAGAAATTTGGCCCGTAAGCTGCAGTAAGGGACGGGGAGACGGGGGGAGAGGGGGGGGGCAGAGACTTGATGAATGGCTCCATTCCCTGTTCTTGAAGTGTGGAGGAAAAGAGGGGAAAATGGCTGGATTGCTTCCATCTCGCGCTGAACCCTGCTGTGCAGTGCTGAGTGCACCCCCTCCCTCCCCTGCACACAGCCACACGGAGAACTGAGCGCTAAGCTCAACACGCGTGTCTCTGACCAGCCACCCCAGTCACACACTGAACTCCACACGCGTGTCTCTGACCGGCCACCCCAGTCACACACTGAGCTCTACACGCGTGTCTCTGACCAGCCACCTCAGTCACACACTGAGCTCCACACGTGTGTCTCTGACCGGCCACCCCAGTGACACACTGAGCTCCACACGCGTGTCTCTGACCAGCCACCTCAGTCACACACTGAGCTCCACACGTGTGTCTCTGACCGGCCACCCCAGTGACACACTGAGCTCCACACGCGTGTCTCTGACCAGCCACCTCAGTCACACACTGAGCTCCACACGTGTGTCTCTGACCGGCCACCCCAGTGACACACTGAGCTCCACACGCATGTCTCTGACCAGTCACACACTGAACTCCACACGCGTGTCTCTGACCAGCCACCCCAGTCACACACTGAGCTCCACACGCGTGTCTCTGACCAGCCACCTGTCACACAGAGCTCCACACGTGTGTCTCTGACCGGCCACCCCAGTGACACACTGAGCTCCACACGCATGTCTCTGACCAGTCACACACTGAGCTCCACACGCATGTCTCTGACCAGCCACCCCAGTCACACACTGAGCTCCACACGCCCCAGTATACTTAAAACGAAATCGAAATTGGCGGTTTCGCACAGGCTGTCGAACCAGTTTTTGCTGGTTTGCGACCAAAACGAAGCATTGCATTGGGCTTTGATCGTCACAGCGTATGCAGGCTGGCTAGCCAAACTAGTCAAAAATTTTGCACAGCCTCGGTCATCGCCTCCCAATACACCCTCGCCTGCAATTAGTTAACAAGGCAAGACTCGCTGAAAGATATACTTGTATAAGAATCAACTTGTATGACCACGGAAGTAGGGACTAGAGAGACGCTGAAGTTCCATCTTTAAAAAAACTCTTTAAATTTTTTACAATTGATAAATTGATTTTACTCACGTTTTCTTTCACTATCTTAAGAGTCGCCAATTGCCCCGTATCAGCATTGTTATTTTAAATGTCATTATTTCATCATGGTTTATGCTTCGTTTCCAAGATGCCATGACTTTTTCAACATAGCAATACTATGTTGTAATTATAGAAGTACACTTAGATTACTTTCTTTAGTCACTAGATAAGTGTGAATCGTTGTCTCTCTCTCCTCCAGCATTTGCATAATGGGGGCATTAGCGCATTGAGATTGTGATTGTGACATCGAAACGTATAACGAGTTTCTAATCCATCTGGAGCGGAGCGTCATTAAACAAACAGACCTCCCGTCGCAGCGAGTATACTGACCTTTGCTCCCAGGGCCGTATTCAACAGCCTTTTGCAAATCCACCAAATTCTATTTAGTTTTAAGCATACTGGGTCCTAAAGCCCTACGCTTTCACACACCTGTCTGTTCTCCTTTTACCCATCCCCTTGACACATTCTCCTCACCCATCCCAGGCTCCTCCCACTAACAACAGAGCCCTCCCATTGGTCGGCAGCTGACCTGGAAGCGGACCTCCTGGCTGACCCTTCGGACGGCCTCCTCGCCGCCGGTCTCGTTGACCCTCTGGACGGCGTCCTCGCTGCCGGTCTGGCTGACGGTGGAGAGGCGCTTCTTGGTGGCCTCGGCGCGCTCCCGGAGATACTGCAGCCTGCGAGGCCGGCCTAGCTGCTCAGAGAGCAGGGCTTGCAGCTGAGAGCGCTCGATGGAGCCCAGCAGGATCATAGAGTCTGAGGGGAGCACAGAAAGAGGGTGAGCAGGGGGCGGGGGGCAGGGGGCAGGCGGACAGTAGGACGGTATCAGGAGGACACAGTACTCAGGGGTAGCGGAGGTTGTGGGGGATTTACGTGACAGAAAGATGAGGGCTGCCGGAGATCTTCTGGCAGAGATCCAGGCAAATAAAGCAAAACTTAATACTACAACTGCTACAGTATAAAGCAGCGCTACAGAGCCTCAGCTGTGAGTTATGTAATGGGCGCAGGAGACAATGTGTGCGTCTGAGAGTGTGGAGCAGCTGGCTACCCCCACACCCCTATTCCCTGCATGCCCACATCCCAGCATCCTCTTTGGCCCTCAGAGAGCCTGGAGATGCCACTCATGGGGGACACGTGGAGCCCCAATGCACCGTGTTCCGCTCTGTGCCCCAGGCACTTTGGAACTGAGGTCGGCATGGCCTCCCAAGAGAACGCCGTTCGCCCCCGACCGACCTCCTCTCTCCTGCACCTTTACCCCCACCAGCTGCACCTTTCCTCTCTCCCCACCCGGTCTCACTCACTCTGTTCCCTCACAAATGTCTCTCATCCCTCTCTCCCTCACCTGCAGTCTCCACCAGCGCCAGGGTCTTGAGGGGGCCCGCCAGGAGCACCTCGTGGAGGTCCCTGTAGCAGCAGTTGAGGGTGATGTAGCGGACATCCCTCACCATAATGTCCTCCACACGGATGTTATACTTCCTGAAGGAGGGAGAAGAGATGGATAAGAGGGAGGGAGAGTGGGGGGAGAAGTGAAAAGGAAAACGGAAGAGGAGGAGAAGGAGAAAGACTGAGGAAGGGAGGATTAGTCAGACATGCTCGTAGATGAATACACGTAAATGACTCGAGACAACTGTGATCCCAATCATCAATACGTTCCCATCACAATACCCCCAACAAGCGTCTTTTACCCATCACAATACACTTTTACCAACATACTCACCCCCAGACAAGCTTCTTTAACTAAAACACACATCTCTACAAGCTCCTTTAACTAACACTCTCCCCTACAAGCACCTTTTACTAACATACTCACCTCTACAAGCTCCTTTAACTAACACTCTCCCCTACAAGCACCTTTTACTAACATACTCACCCCTACAAGCACCTTTTACTAACATACTCACCCCTACAAGCACCTTTAACTAACATACTCTCCCCTACAAGCACCTTTTACTAACATACTCACCCCTACAAGCACCTTTTACAAACATACTCTCCCCTACAAGCACCTTTTACTAACATACTCTCCCCTACAAGCTCCTTCTACCAGCATACTCACCGCCTATAAGCTCCTTTTCCTAACGCACTATTCCCCAACAAGTCCCTCTCACCCATACTGTACATTGACCAGTACAAACCCTTTTCACCAAAACACAGATCTCACTGCTTTCCAATGATTGCCCTGCCTTAAGCGGGGGCGAAACGCCTCTGTCTGACCGCTGTAAAACACACAGACGTAACAGTGCCCTACACCTTCACCCCTTATTTTAAACATACTGTTCAGAGAGTGTAGACTAAAGCAGAATAGAGAGGTAGAGTGATGGAGATGTAGAGTGATGGAGTGGTAGAGTGATGGAGCGGTAGAGGAGAGAACAAGCTGAATGTGCCAAGTCACACTTGCTGTCAGGGTGACCCTCCCTCCTGGAGTCCACAGACCGCCCATGTCACCCTCAGCACCGACGCAGCGCGTGTACAGCCCGTTTCTCAACATGTCCGAGCTGAAAAACCATATGGTGAGTGTGTGTGGGTGTCCATGCATTAACCCTGTGTGTGTGTGCGTGTGTGCTTGAGTGTGTGTGTGTGTGTGTGTGTGCCTGCATCCTGCATGCTTGTACATGTGTGTGTGTTTTGCAAGCTTGTGTGCGTGTGTGTTTTGCAGGAGTGTGTGTGTGTGAGTGTGCGGGTGCATTTGCGAGATCCATATCTACATACGTAAATAGCCAGAAATAGCTGGGAGGCAGATTTCCAAGCGCTTAATTCCCTCTCTTCTCCCACAGCACATCAGCCCACGCACCAGCTATGCAGCGAGTGTGAGGGGGAGAGAAAAAGCAGGAAAGTGGGAGAGAGAGCGAGGCCCTTTCTGTCAGCTCGCCCCCCCCACCCCCACCCCACACTCGGCAGGAAGGCAGAGGGGGATCAGAAGGGAGGGGTGATGAGGTGGGTGGACGGCAGGCCGCCCCCACACAAGTCTGTTCATCCCACCCTAAAAACCATCCCAGGAATCTGACAGTGGGCTTCAATGGAGGCCTGTCCCCACACCAGTACAAGACCAGACCCGGCTCTGATCCATCCCGTCAGGCCGGTGGAGCAGAACTGTTCTACCGCACGTACCGTGCAGCAAAGGGTGTGAATAAACACTGGCTCCCTGTCCTGAGCACACGCACACGCACGCACACACACATACACACATACACACATACACACATACACACATACACACATACACACATACACACATACACACATACACACATACACACACACACACTCTGTCTGCTCTGCTGCCATTCACACCATAGTCAACATCAGCACACACGCAGAGCTGAAAGATTCATGCGCCTTTAAAAATGAATTAGAGAACAAACAACAACAACAACAAAACACTGTCTGGGGTCACAGAGACCGTCAGTGCCCCACACACGCACGCACACGCGCACACACACAAACTCACATGCATACAAACACACACACAAAGAAACAGCAAGACTTAAACAGACACACACACACACACACCAGGAGTCACACAGAGCAAGGCGCACAGTCTCACAGAAGAGCAGCAATGACCATACACTGCACACGCAAAACCAGCAGTAATATAAACTAGGCTCGTTGTCATCAGAACGCACTCTCCGTGTGCATGTTTACATCTTCCTACTGATTGGTTGGTGTGTTCTCTGGTACACCCGGACAAAGGGTGATTGTGTAGCTCTCTGCTGGCGAAAACGATGATCAGAATGTCAATGAGGCGATGAGGGGGGTTATACAAGAGCACAGTACTGAGACTGAAGAGCAACACGGACCTGCTGTCTCTCGTCTCTGCACCAATCCCACTCCTCCGCCCCCCCCACCATCTCTCGCCGCACCTCCACCACTCACTAATGCTGCAAGCGCTCCGCTCCGCTCCATAGCATAAATAGACATAGCCAATATTACATAACACGGATACAAGAGAAAAGATTTGACATAATGCCATGCAGGACAAGTGCCAATTTGCCCAGAGCAGCGTGCTGCAGAAAGTCCCATCATGCACCTTGTTTGGTAGGATAGAAACAGCTGCCGTCTGTACAGTCATAAGTGCAGAGAGTCAGACATGACTGGGGTCCTGCAGGCAGAGGGGTACTATGGGTAAGTGTCAGGGACACAAGTATGAGAGGTCTCTCTCACATACATTAGCACATTCACACACACACGCACACACACGCACACACACGCGCACACACACACACGTACACACGTACACACAATCTATCCCTCTCTCACTCACACAAACACGCACGCACGCACGCACGCACACATGTACACACAATCTATCCCTCTCTCACTCACACAAACACACACATGCAGACACACGCAATCTCTCTCGCACAAACGCACACAAAAGCAAACGCACACACAAACGCAATCTCTCTTTTGCTCCCTCTTTCTCTCACACACACACACACACACACACACACACACACACACACACACACACACACACACACACACACACGCGCGCGCACACACACACAAAACACACTCACCAGGGTTTACGTGGAGTAATGACTGAGAAAGTAATAACACAGAATGAATGAAGTGTTGTCAGGAGCCCGGCATTTGTAACTGAGTAATGAAAAACAAGCTCTATTACTGTTTAATGCACAAACACACACACAAACACACACACACACACACACACACACGCGCAAACAATCTCCCACTCTAATGCTTACAAATGATTGACTTTCCTTAACTCGAAAGCAAAAGTCAGCGCATAAACACTACCTTTATTATATATCAGCAGGTGATGGATGAGATAAACACAGCTGAGGTAAACAGAAGTGGTGGAGGATCAGCGCAGGACAGATCCTTACAGGTAGAGCAAAGAGAGAGAAGCAAACGAGGGTTTTACAACACAAATGTGGAGATAAATGTCAATTTCCCTTATGAGTAAATGAGCGAGAGCGAGCATGAGCAAACATGAGAGCAGCGAAGAATCCGAGAGGGAGGAACACAAAAGCCCTCAGGGCACCTGGGAAAATGGAGGGAATGTAGGTGAGCGGCGGCCGCCAGGTGATTCCAATAAAAGAGACACACAGAGAGAGAGAGAGACACACAGAGACACAGAGTGCCATCACAGAGACACACAGAGAGACACACAGAGACACACAGAGAGAGACACAGAGAGAGACACAGAGAGTGCCATCACTGAGACCGCTTTAGGGCAAAACCCACCCTTCTGCAGCCATGCCCCAAATTTTAGGGGTGGGACCACAGTAAAAATGAGGCCAGTGTGGGGAGGGGTTGGTAAAAGAGGGCCTTCTTGGGTGGGGGTTGAAGGACGAGAGCAGTGGAGCGAGAGAGAGAGAGAGAGAGAGATAGCGAGCGCGAAAGAAGACTCACTCATGGTGTCCCCAGCCCAGCTCAGGGAGGTAGGGAAGCTTCTTTATCCGGATGATGGAGTCATACAGGGAGGGCTGCAGGCTCTGAGCCACCGCATTGGCCAGGATCACAGCGATCATCACCGGCAGGATGTGGGAGATCTGCCCGGTCAGCTCGAACACGATGACCGCGGTCGACACTGTGTGGGTGACCGCGCCCGACAGCGCAGCCGCACCTGCAAACGGAAACGAAGGAGATTTTACGCCCGGCGGCTCTGAGCTCCCAGCATGCCCCAGTGCAGCCAGAGTCACACATTCACACACATTCAACGAGCCATAAAGCAGGGTCATGGTGGGTGTGTGGAGACGTGTGTGGAGGCGTGTGTGGGTGGGGCGGTGTGAGCTCCTTCATTGCGAAGCTCATTATATATAGGTTCATTAGACTAACAAAGTGTAACCTCTCTCTCCTCAGACACAACAAGGGGCAGAAATGCATTTACACCTGCTAATGCATATTCCACATTAAAGTCTCCATATTCCACAGTGTCTCCATATTCCACATTAAAGTCTCCATATTCCACATTAAAGTCTCCATATTCCACATTAAAGTCTCCATATTCCACATTCAAGTCAGAGATGAAAGGTGCAGAGATGCCAGAGATCAGGCAGGTCTATTTCAAGGTGAACTAATACAAACAAAGCCAGAACCGCAACTGGTAGAGCAAATAAACCCATGTATCTTATAAAGCGAGCACATATATAAAACAAGAAAAATGATACTAATAAAAAAATAACATGAAAGGACACAACTCAATGAAAGGACTGTACATAAAGTTGCATACACTTGCTGTTTGAGACATTTCCTCAGCATGTGAGTGTTTGAATGTGTTTATAGATTAAGTGTACATGCGTACACAAGATTATTTCTAAACTTTGGTTTTTCCATATTTCTCCTGTCAATACAATATATAGACCACTGAGACTCCAAGCATCAGTGAGTGAGTGTATTTGTGTGTGTTGCGTGAACTTTTCCGTGTGTGTGTGTGGGGGGGGGGACTCACCCACAACAGCGTACCCTCCGGGTACTATGGGGTAGATCATGCCATCGGAATGAATGCCATCAGGGAACCATGCAGCCATGCTCTCTCCTACTAGCCGCCCAAATGCTGCACCTAAAAATGCACCACACACAGGGTTATACCACACACCACACACACACACACACGACACACACCACACCCCACACCACACCACACCCACACACCCAAACGCTGCACCTGAAATGCACCACACACAGGGTTATAACACACACAGCCATACTCTCTCCTACTAGATGCACCACACAGGGTTATACCTGAAATTCACCATACACAGGGTTATATAACACACACAAAATGCACCACACACAGGGTTATCGCACTCGCGCGCGCGCACACACACACACACACACACACACACACACACACACACACACACACACAGAGAGGTGCTCAGGTCTGAACAAACAGGCCTCACACCTACGAGACCGGCACACAGTCATCCACAGGTTTCTCACTCAATCACGACTGTAAATATGAGGATTACCAATGACGAAGACTGGCATGAAGGCTCCACAGGGGACTGGTATAGTGGTGGCCAGCGCAGACATCCAGAACTGAGGTAAGGGGACAGGAAAATCACTTTGATTGGTTGGACAGATAGACGTTTCCGGGCCAAAAACAGCATCCAGTGCTTAACCAAACACACATACAGACTCTGATTACGATAGCGATATTGCAGGAAATTAGTTCGGTATTCAATGCTACGTTCACCATTATTAAAAGCTGTACCTTGTGTTCTTACCAGTGCATTCAAGTGTACGTAGTAAGACCATCCAAGTGCATTGAGTGGCACAACAAGCGCATACATTTAGAACAAGCTAAATTATCATAACATAAAATCATAGAGCTGACTCGATGAAAGGACTGTACACAAAGTGGCATTCACTTACTGTTTGAGACATTTTTCAGTTTATTGATAGAAGTTTACACGTTATGATTCATAAACTTTGATTTTCCACGAGTCAAACGTAAAAAATGTGACTCATCGTCCTGTGTCAATATAATATATGGACCACTGAGACTCCAATCATTAGGTTTTCATATCTACATCAATCTTATTTTCAATTAAACTTAACAAAAACACAAGAATGTAAATTATGCTACACTTGTATTTGAGTTTTGGTCAATAATAAAACTCTATAAAATGTATATAGATGTGTACTTGTATGTGGAAACAATGTAAAACCTTTTGCAGTTCCAGGTCCCGTACACTTTCAGTGCATTTGGGACAAACCCAGAAGCTCTTGTCTCTCCACATTAAACTGCTACTGGCTATTTCAGTGAATATGAAATGATGTGACAGACTTCTACAAAAGTGATTACATATATTGCATTTGCCACTTTCCATTTTAGATCAAAAATCTTGTGAGACACAAATTTTAATAATATAAATAAGGCACAGCAGGGGATGCCCATGACAGGCTTGTCAATGCAGAAGGGCCTCATCCGGCTCTTTCACACGGCTGAGCCACTGTGCACACACACTGCGCACGCACTGCGCATGCAACGCACACGCAACGCAGTCGATCACTCGTGCTGGTAGACAAAAACTTACAAAACTCAATCAACAGGACAAAAGGATACCTGGAAAAAATGTTCACATACATCACACACTTTTTCTGATTTCAAATTACAGCATGCTAAAAAAATAAATAAAAAATGAATTTGGTTTTGGTGATGGGAAACGCTTCTCCCAACTCCAGCACTGCTTGTTCCACAGGTGAGAAGTGTGTAAAATCTCAGAGTTTGGAAAAGAATACACAAATGAGCACAGTCACTTAGTGGCCTTGTTTATTTATTGGCCTTTTTCCAGAGTGAAAGGAAGCCCTCAGGATGAGGACTCCGGTGTCAGGATGAGGACTCCTGTGTCAGGAGTCCCTACATGAACTCCGGGTGTTAATGTGTTTCTGGCACATCTGATTTAAGGGCACAAACAGAAGGTCCTCCATTCATTTGGGAAAGAGTGAGCAATGAAATGACAGACTGCCAATTGCTTTCACTCTCGTCCTCACTCTCGTCCTCACTCTCGTCCTCACTCTCGTCCTCACTCTCGTCCTCACTCTCGTCCTCACCTCTCTTTCCTTCTCCCTACTCACACTCCTCCCTCCCTCCCTCATCCCTGCATGGATATCTGGAGATTTCAGACAGGTCTTTTAATTACACAGATCCTTTTCGTTAGCGGTAATTACCTGAGCGCGGTGTTGGCCACATCCTGCTGATGGGACACTTCTCACAGAGCACAGTCTGGTTACTGCATCATAGCACAGACTGGACAATGCACAGGTGTTAGCTTCACCTGGTTAACCTGCATGACATCCCCGTGGCCTAGCCCCCAACATGGGGAGTGTGTGACAGCTTGTGTAGAAGAATAAATGGCCTCCCTTATCTAAGTCCAGTACTCTGACAACCAGTGAGCAGGCCCCAAGGGCATTCTGGGTAAGGCTTCAAGAGCTGCCACAAGCCTCACGGCACAGAGGTACCGGGGCTCCCACCTCCCGCAAATGGGTTTGCCACGTATCCTCAGGAATAAATAAAAGCAATTTCATTTCAGCTGCTGAGCTGCTGGATCTGCCAAGCGATAAACTCAATAAGACAGAGGTGGGCAGTCCAAACCCATAAAGTGAGCTTAAGGTTATTATGTGGCCGGGCTGGGGGCTGCAGGCAGGCCGGTGTGGAGGTTCTGTGAGAGACCATGAGGCTCTGGGAGATTGGCTATAGTCCACTGCCTCTCATTCTAATAAGCACATAGACCCACTGTGAGTAAACCTCATTACTGAGGATCAACAAGCACTGCTGTAAAAAAATAAATAAATAAACACACATACACACCCACGCACACACACACACGCGCACACACGCGCACACACGCGCACACACGCGCACACACGCGCACACACGCGCACACACGCGCACACACGCGCACACACGCGCACACACGCGCACACACACGCACACACACGCACACGCACGCGCACACACGCACACGCACGCACACACACGCACACGCACGCACACGCACGCACACGCACGCACACGCACGCACACGCACGCACACACACGCACACACACGCACACACACGCACACACACGCACACACACGCACACACACGCACACACACGCACACACACGCACACACACGCACACACACGCACACACACAAACAAACACAAACAAACACACAGAGATGAGATGCAACGTTTCATCCTTTGCCAAGGTATACCGAGCGCAGAATAACAACGGCCTTCAGAACCTGAGAGAGAAAGCAATGGAGGCTGGAAACTAATACAGAGGAATGAGCAGAAAAAGAAGTGGGGGGGACTGTTTGAGCCAGTTCTCCTTGAAAAGTAATTGTGTGTCTGTGAGGCACCCTACATTTCAATTTCACCCTGTCCTGGCTATTATAGAGTACCCAACAGCCAGGCGTTTCAAAAAGCACAGCCCTCCTCTTTCTCCAGCTGCAGGTATCCATGCCATACCTGATGACATCACAGGACAACCCTCAGACGGTTTGTCAGGGATCATCTTGCCTGTCGACCTCGTCACTGTCCTGGAGCCTTACCCAGACTGACAGGGTCGCCGCACCCCAAGGAAAATCTCCGTCTCCCTCCGAAAAACAAATATCTCCGTCACAACTCCCGAGGTCCATATGCAGGGGGAGGCGGAGCAACACTTCACAAACGGCAGAGAGGCGGAGGCCTCCACTGCGCACGCCCTCATTATTGGTATTTAACTTGCTTAGCAGATCCCCGGAACCAGAGTGAGTTACAGAGTTTATATAAGACTCATTTTTAAGGCTTGTATTTTATGGTAGGTCGGGTTGATTTCCATGTTCAAGGGTACAATGGCAGTGCTGGAATAGAACTCTGCAACACCTGCTGGTTCCAATGTGAGAAGGTCTGCTGATTGAATGGAGGGACATGACCTCCCATCAAACCGCAGGGCACGTGAGCAAAGCTCAACATGGTCAAAATGGCTCACTATTTAATATATAGTGTACTATTTTAGCCGTCAGCCATCTTGGTCTCGTGCCCGGATTCTCAAATCAAATTTGGTATACATTTTAGTACACTATAAACATCCCACAATGCACCGTAATATCTAGTAAGGAACCGTGGTCACTCGAAAGATGGAAGTGAACCATGATGCTTTGAAAACCGCCAAGTTTTTAAAAAAAATTTTTTTTTTACTTTATTATACGTAACGTGACGCTTATTATGGTGCATTGTGGGGTATCTTTAATACACTATATAGTAAATAGGGAGCCACTGTTTATTTAGTACATTATTTAGTGCCCTATATATACATTCACTAGTTGGAAATTAGAGATTAGGGAGTGGTGAACCATTTCAGACACAGCCGATGTCCACACTGTGACACCGACAACCGCACTTCCTGTATTGCACAGCCGTTCCCATGGCAATACTGACGACTTACGTTCCACAATGATGCTACTCACCCAGCAGTCCTTAGTCCTGGTTGGTTTGTTACTTATATCAGAGATATAAGGCACACCAACTCTTGTCCCTCAGACACCTGACTTGACAAACTCAAACTGCGCCCTTCCTGCCCTCAACTCCACCCCTTCCTGCCCTCAACTCCACCCCCTTCCTGCCCTCAACTGCGCCCCCTTCCTGCCCTCAACTGCGCCCCCTCAGTGCCCCCTCACATTAAGAGAGTGGGAAGATTTCACTTCGTCGCCAACATAAATTAAATTGCATGACGTAATGAACAGAGGTGATTATCATAAAAAGCAATGGCAATATAAGAACTACGCAGATGAGCAGAAGAATCCCTGAGGATCATATCCTGAGTTAATGCTTCATTTAGCCCTCACTCTTCCGACCCACACCCCCCTTCCCTTCTCAAGCTCTCACACCTCCGCCGTCTCCATCTCTCTCGCTTCCTGCCTCTCTCCACCTGACAGCCTTGTTGAATTGCTCCCAGAGACTGCTGGTAATTGCACAATACAGAGTAGCAGAGCAACAAATGACGCAACACGGACCTGTGGTAAATTAGTCCGCATTCCCACCAGTCGTCCCATTACAGCAGTCCTGGTCCTCTGTCATCAATCAACCCGTCTTTTCAATCATCTTATTCCACCTTACCACCAACCATCAAACTCTACAGAGCATTTCAGAGCCATACAACACAACCTCAAGGTCATCGTACATGCTAAACTGAGAGATCCATAAAACTCCATCTAGAGTGAGCATTGATTCCAGGATAGGACATCAGAGTTTATGCAGTCCAATTTTATCCACTCCGATGAGAACCAGCCAAAGTACACTTAAACAGTCTGTGCAACTAATACCACATCAGTCTACGAGCACAGAATACTTCCGAGACAGATCACAAGTAATGTAAAAAAACTACTGCACAATTTAAAGGTATCATTAGAAGGCAATGCACTGCAATGATAAACGCATATATACTCATACAGCATAAATAATCGAAACTAGCATAAACTCCGCAGTATAACAAGTCGACACAGCCCTTTTACCTGGCGAACAAATAGCTCTCCTTTAACGGGGTGAGCTTGCAGTTTTTTTAAAGGCCCTAAATTAAAGCCATTCTTTACAGCCCTGTACCACTGCAGACCGAGCACGTCTGGGGAACATGCCTCGGAGGCCGGTGACACTCCGACGAATCAATGACACGCCCACACACAGGCGCGAGTGGACAGATGTTCCAGGGGCTTGTACCTGCCGCCGTGGCACATAACGAATAATATCGCGCAAAATGGCCACCGCAAATACTAATGCCCACGAGGACTGGTATTAATCTAGTGTCAGAGAGCAGCGAGCCTTAGGTAAGATAAGCAGGTAAGAAGACCGGAAAACAAAGAACACCGGGGGAGGGATGGAGGGTGGGGGAGGGGTGGAGGAGCTCAAGGAGCAGCATTTTTCCCCCTTGGCATCCAGAACAGCTAAATTCTGTGGAAATGGTCTGCCTGAATAGGTCAGCCATCGCAAGAGGAGGACAGTCCCCTGAAGTCGGGCCCATATTCCCACTCCAATTACCGTCCTGTCATCAGCGCTTCCCGCCACGTCCTGTGTGCAGTTCTGAGTTCCCAGCAGACACGCAGCACGGATACACATTAGTCCTGTCCCTGACGTCCCCCCGGGCACATTAGCGACACCTGTCGCCGTGTCGCGCTACACCTGACACTATCAGCCAATAAGTGTCGTTTCCGCGGGAGACGCAGACCTGTCACCTCACTGGCCGGTGCTGCGGCAGGTTAATGCAGGTGAGTTATGTGACAGGATGGGGGGCGGGGTGCGCGGACACGAAAAGGACGCGGCTGGGCTGGGACACGCTACACGGCTGACACGAAAGGTGACACTGTGAACAGCGTGAGACACGGCAGCGGTTACAGCAGTCAGAGTCAGCACCCTCCGTCCGTCCCCCGCTTCCCTCGGACAGACACACTACGGTGAATGGACACCCAGGTGTGACAGACACACTACGGTGAATGGACACACAGGTGTGACAGACACACTACGGTGAATGGACACACAGGTGTGACAGACACACTATGGTGAATGGACACACAGGTGTGAGACACACTATGGTGAATGGACACACAGGTGTGACAGACACACTATGGTGAATGGACACACAGGTGTGACAGACACACTATGGTGAATGGACACACAGGTGTGAGACACACTATGGTGAATGGACACACACGTGTGAGACACACTATGGTGAATGGACACACAGGTGTGACAGACACACTATGGTGAATGGACACACAGGTGTGACAGACACACTATGGTGAATGGACACACAGGTGTGAGACACACTATGGTGAATGGACACACACGTGTGAGACACACTATGGTGAATGGACACACAGGTGTGAGACACACTATGGTGAATGGACACACACACGCGTGACAGACACACTATGGTGAATGGACACACACAAGCGTGACAGATAGACCGGACTGAGTGTAGTCATGGACAGAGCTGAGGTGCTCAGACAGACTAGAGACTGGGGAAGATGTGGGAGAGACATTCAACAGGTGAAAGGCAGGTATAAGGGTGAAAAACAAGTGGTGTGAGAAAGACTGGAAAAGCAGGTAAGATGGAGAGAGAATGGTAAGTGAGTTATTATTGGCATGAGTTATTATTGGTATGAGTTATTATTGGTATTAGTTATTATTGGTAGGTTCAGTGTTGGAACCCCTGTGGTTTCCTATATGTAAATGACATTAGTAAAGAAAATAGAAGCCCTTGTATTAGAATACTATGTATACTAAAACATAATATTTACACTGAATAACAAACCTGAAGCATCCAGTATAGTACTGCTATAACACAGTGAGATATCAATATGATCCACAAATTGGAAAAACATTTCGCACATAAAATGTTATGCTAGTATTACCCAGTATAAAATTGTAGAAGCTGACGTTAAGAATGTAACTAAGGGAAGCACAGTGTGCTGAAACAGTAAAGAAGGCTTATGGGATTTTACATTAAAGGTATTTTACATCAACATCCTTCCTTTTTCTGCCTCAGAGCAATGCACTGCACAAGAAATGTTAAGAAAGTAGTTCAATGACGTGCTGAACCCATAAACTGTGTTGGACGAATCACATGTAGAATACTCCGTCTCGTTTAGGTCAAAACACAATAAAAAAATATTTTATTTATTATTTCAGTCTCGCTGCAAAAACAAAATCTAGCATTTTAATCTTATATTTAGACTTTAGAATCTTATTTCTGTTACTTTTTTTTGCTAAAAAAGACAAAAAGATTGCCAGTGGGGTTAGATAGCTTTACTCATTTCAAGATTGGCCAGTGTGGTAAGATAATTTCACTTAAAGTAACTTAAAACAAGCTAATAATTTCCACTTAAAGATTTTAAGTCTCATTACGAGACTAAAACACGTCATTTTCCGCAGTGTTTTAATAAAGGGCTAATTGGCATCAGGGCTTAGAACACACTTATGATTTTGTGTTAGTGCATTAGTGACAGCCGCCCGAGAGAAGAAGCCCTGATATCAGCCCGAGTTCACAGCCAATAGCGTCTCAGAAGCAATCAGGCAGGCGCCAGCTTCCAACCCGCCAGGCCCATTTAATGCAAATGAATCTTGTTGACTGCATAAGAGAATTACACCTCTGTCTTTGTCTCCACTGAACACTGCTCAGTGCTTGTGTTCTTGCAGCCGGCTGTGTAATTAAATTCTTATCTTCTCTTACAAAAGATCAGCTCCGTCTCATCATTAATAGAGATTATTTTACTCCGTTCGATATTTCAGATTGACCAACAGTATCTTATTTGTCATTATAATGGAATCAAGTTCTCACGCACCGCATCTGTCTTAAGTGTTTTAGTCTTGTAATAACACTTAAAATCTTTTCTTTTTCCTCTCAAGTAGAAAATATGAGTTCGTTTTGCTTGACAAGTGAAATTATCCTACCTCATTGGTAAAACTCTCATAGAAGTCATAGAAATAAAACAACTAAAATGCTGGTTAAGATACTTATTTTTAGGTTTTTGCAGTGTGGAAGAAGTAGTACTCTTTCTCCCGAACCAAGGCCCTCTGGGAGCACGATGTGCCCCATAATATCTGTGCGTGTGATTGGCCAATCCAAACGCTGTCAGTTGCTCCTCTCCAACTGGAGTCATGATTAACAGGGGCATCATGGGAATCGACAGACTTGCACATTATAATCATTGTCAAAGCAGACAAGACCCTTGCAGTTCCAATCAATCCGTCACAGAGCAAAGAGGAACACGGGGGAACTGTGAGATTTGAACAGAATGTTTAGCCAACAACGTCCTATCTCCACGGAATCAATTCAAACAACCGATTCAGCCAATCATTGCCTTGATTAATCTGATAGCCACTGCCTCCATCTTCTCCGCTACAGTAGCCCCTGCCATCTGAGAGCTTTAACATTTGAAAATAAGGCAGAATTTCAGAGACATTTTACAGAGAAAGAAGATGTGTGGACGATGAGGCATCCTACCTTCATGACAATGAAGATGACCAGGGTGACGAAGATGTTGACTTGCGGGTGTTTCCACGCCTCGGAGTGGCCGATGTAGTCGAACTCCTCGGCGATGCCCTGCTTGGCCCATGTGCGGTTGTCCAGCAGAGTGACCAGGGACTCTTTCTGTGTGAGCTGGAGATTGAACACACATATCCCACAATTCCCTGTCAGACACTTCATTCTGCTGCCGTCTTGGGGAAGCATATTCATTTCAGTGCTATTATGCATTATGAACATTAATGTCTCACCAATAACTTAATCGGGATAACAGCAGGATAAAAACCATGTTCACACACACACACTTTATTTAGTTAATCTGGATAACAGCAGGATAAAGACCATGTTCACACACACACTATTTAGTTAATCTGGATAACAGCAGGGTAAAGACCATGTTCACACACACACCTTATTTAGTTAATCTGGATAACAGCAGGGTAAAGACCATGTTCACACACACACTTTATTTAGTTAATCTGGATAACAGCAGGATAAAGACCATGTTCACACACACACCTTTAGTTTGACAAGCAGTAATAAATGTCACTGTTCTTTAGTGGTTTTGCTTGTAACAAACATAGAACAGGAACAGTGAGGCTCCTTTGGTGAAATAGCAAAGCAATTGGAGAAGCTCTTGGCACCTTCAGGACTAAGCATGTTGCTTAAGCATGAAAGCATAAGAGTGAATAACTGTCCACTGCACACAGTTCAGCATGTGGTCAGCCGTGCTTCCTGGTCACGCACGGTAAAGTACATTGGCATTAGCGTATTAAACAGCACTCACAGCAGGTTTCGATAATTGCTTATTGAAGGGGCTGCATAAAGTCTTGCCTTAACCCTTATTTTTACATGAATCCTGTATTTGTTCAGCCGAAACATGAACTATATTAGATCAAGCGCAGATGGTCTTAATATGCCATATTCTATTCACTGTTGTGATAGATGGCAATAGGAGCAGCCAGGAGGATTTTATCAGGTCTCCAGAGAAGGAGGTTGTGGGCTATGATCCTGAATGGGGCCCAAGTTTTACTACCTGCACAGCTCGAGCCAAAGGCATGAAAGTTGGGGTGACACTGAGCCAGGGAAGCCACAGAGGGATGCTCCTCTCCTCTCTCATTAGCATAATTCAGACAAGGGGAACGCCAACAGTCATAAAAGCTGCAGAAATGGGACGTGGTGCTTGCCGCTCCTGCAGAAGGCTGATAAATGAGGACCATGTTTTATTTAGCTGTGAGTAGACAAGAGCCAGATTTCAGAGTGAGTAATACAGAGTAGCCAAGTGTATTCACTTGAGAAACAGAGGGGGAGAGACGGAGAGAGAGAAAGAGAGAGAGAGGGCAGTCACATTTATAAAATATTGACAGCGGCGCAAATGAAAACATTAGCAGCAGCAATAAGACGCTAGTTTAAAAACATCATTGTACTACAGCCCAGGGAAAACAATAATAGGCTACGCTGTGTGTCTTTATATGCACGTCTGTGTGCGTTTGCGTGTTTGTGTGTGTGTGAATGTGTGTGGGAGGGGAGCTATGGGACAGTATGCAAGTACTCTAACTCACAATACCTCTGACCTGGCAAAACTGCTCTGCCTCACAGTCTCCGGGAGCCTCTGCCGATACGGCTGCTAATTGAGCAAATTAGACAGGCCGCAGTGTGAAAGCTGAATGATGCAGCAACAGGGGGCTCCACCTGTCACTCCTAACAGAGTGTATGGTCTCTATGGTCTCTACATCTCCATATTCAGCCCCCTACCCCACCTCGTCCACAGACTGACGTTGAAAACCGTTCACTTCTCACCTTTCCAGCCATGAACTGCCCAAACCCGGGGGGAAAGGTCATAGTGGACACCAGCAGAGTCACCAGGGCGGGGTACAGCAGGCGCCTGAGAGGAGAGAGACCGTGATTTCACAGGGCTTCCCGACCAACCGCTAAAATACGTTCCCCTCCTTACCCGTGCAGTATTCTCTCCCCCAGCTGGGTTTCATTTTTTCACATTGTCTGGCAACTTATACTGTACATTGGAATCAATGTGGGGTATGGGTACATACTGACCAATCACGACTATCATAAACGCACAGACAGATGGGATATGTAGTTGGGAGGCGTGAAGGAGACGAGGCTCCTGCACCGCGGGTATGCGTGTGACATCATCACTCACTTCTTCATCAGGAACTTGTTGATGGCTTTCTGCTTCCTGATGAACTGGACTATCAGCCTGTTCAAGTAGACAAAGAGGGCGCCCCCAAAACCACTGGCAATCCTGGAGGGAGAGAGGGGGAGAGAGAAATAGAGAGAAATAGAGAGAGAGTTAGAGACAGAGAGAGTTAGAGAGAGTTAGAGAGAGAGAGAGAGAGTGAGAGAGAGAGAGAGAGAGTGCGAGAGAGTGCGAGAGAGAGTGAGAGAGAGTGAGAGTTAGAGAGAGAGAGTGAGAGTTAGAGAGAGAGAGTTAGAGAGAGTGAGAGAGAGTGAGAGAGAGTGAGAGAGAGTGAGAGAGAGTGAGAGAGAGTGAGAAAGAGAGTGAGAGAGAGTGAGAGAGAGAAGCTCTCAGTTTTAACCATGTATGTGTGAGTGATCTTTTCAAAAACATGTCTGAGTCTTTTTTTTGCTTCTGTACAACATTAAAACAGAGGAGGGACACAAAACACAAACACACAAACAAACCGGAAAGAGAAAACAAACGCTGCCTACAGCCAGAAAGCCCCCTAGAGACCCCCGGAAACAGGCAGTGCTACGGGGAAAGAGCCGCATCTGACCTCACGTCATTTAAACCAATGGGATACTCGCTGTGCCCACATTACACCGTTATTTCAGAGAGCACGGTATCCAAACGCAAACATGCTTTTTTTAACCAGATGAAAAAAAAAAGGCTTCTTCTGAAGCAACGTTTAGTTGGAGCCAGCGGAGGGGATCCACAGAGCTCCTGTGTGGGAAGAAAGCTCCCGGTGGTATGAAAAGCAAAACCGGAAAGGATTTTCGGCTTTTCAAAGCCCACACAAAGTGAGGCACACCGATATCCTTTCATCCAAATGAATCCCCTGCTAAAAAAAATAAAGTTCACCCATTAAATGTACTGTATGTGGTATGACAATGACGTTTGTGTATACTTCACAAAAGGAAACGGGTTATGACCGGCACCTATCAGGACCTACCCAATGACAGCAAAGGCTGGGAGCTCCTGAAGGTCAAAGGGGAAGTCGAGGCGGAAACGGGTTTTGAAAAGAGCGGTGATGGTCTCTGTGGTGGGTAGAGAGATAGGATGGTTACATTCACATGTGTGAACCTCCTGCAGCACCACCTCCAGCTAGGCAGTAGCACATTCAGAAAGCAACAATCATACAGAAACATCCGTCACACAGTCCTGAAAACACAATCTCACAGTCTCGTGTATTCTCTCACAGACAGACACAGACACACACACATAAATAATGATTTCCTCACACACACCCACATGCGCACACACACACATACGCACACACACATACGCACACTCACCCTCATCTTTGTTCCACACGGCCAGAACTCGGAAGATGAAGGCACTGAATGTTGCAGCAAAAAACCCTCTCCAGTAATTCCTCACAGCAAAGAAGGTTGAGGTTACCTCAATACTGAAAAGAACACCTGTACACACACACCCACACACACACACAGTTAATTATCTCTCTAGAGAGGCAGACTTTACTTTTACAAAAGATTGATCACGAACAGCTGCTCAACATCCACCGCAACAGTCCGTTTACCCCCGTGTTATCCTCATTTGGAATTCACAGTTGTAACACATTTGTGTTCTTTCTTGAAAGCTCCTCAGTGCATTTGGGATATTGCAGAAGATCTCCCTAAACGCCTGACATTATGCCTCAGCCTCTTTTCCCTCCACGGTTCAGTGGTTAAGCTAGCCAGCATTGAGTTGGAGGAGGATACTTCATGGGAAGCTTGCGTCGGCAGACCGGTAAGTGTTTGGACAAAGACGTCCCACCATCGAGACCCCTCCTCCCTGGTCAAACCTGCAGCCATGTCCCACCCTGCACTGGCAAGGCCTTATTTGATACCAAACCGTGGGGCCCGTCCACACACTAAAAAAGTGCCTTTAAAAGACGAGGTACCAGCACCCAAAAGCTATAATTATTCACTCTGGCATATAATTGTCATTTTTTTTACATATCACACACTCCCAATCAATAATGTTCTCCTCAGGGCAGAATCACATATAAAACACATTATTACTTTGAGTTCTCGCTTTTCTCACTAATATTCTGACATTTGCACATGAAACAATGGCTTTGTATCTGTACGAGGGAAATGAATAATAAATTGAATATCAGTCACAGCTCTCAGCAGTATTGCGCGGCTTTCTTCTTCATGAGTTTCGTGCCTTGCAGCCGCACACATATTTAAATGTATTAATGCTGCAAATGGGAAGAAGACTTTATTTGAGCTGAGAAAAAGGATCTGCTGGGACTGACCTCCAATGGGGGCGGCGAAGCAGCAGCCCACCCCGACTGCGCAGGCGGCCGCCAGCATCTCGATGTTCCGCGACTCGTTCTGAAACAGCCAAGAGAACGGCAGGTAAACTCCTCAACACCTCCAACACCTCAACACCTCAACACCTCCAAAACTCCTCAACAAAAACAAAAACACTGGGATTAAGCCGGAGATACGGAATTCCTGGCTGGCTCACAAGAGGGGGGTGACATAGTGAGATGGAACTCTGGAACAGATGGGATGGAATAGTGCCAATAGGTTGCCGGAGATACGGAATGCCTGGCTGGCTCACAAGAGGGGGTGACATAGTGAGATAGAACTCTGGGACAGATGGGATGGACTGGTGCCGATAGGTTGCTATGACACCAAGAGAGAATGCTGGGACACAAGGCCTGCAAGGTGAGATGGTGGGCTGGGACGGGGCGGAACGTCGGGCGGCCGACCTTGTGCATACAGGTCTCACGCACTTTACCTTGTTTCCAATTAAGCTCTCCTCCTTGGACAGCACGTAATTCAGAGAGAGAAAGGAAGTGAATATACTGGAGTCTTATTACAAATTAGCCACACCCACTCACCATTCAATTATACCCATCCTGTATGCAGTGCAGCAGACACCCCAACATCTACACGCAGTAAAAAGTGACTTCAAAGTAAAGTTAGGGTGACTTAAAAGTTTGTGCTATAAAAGAGCAAGTGGGTGGGTTTGCTGTAACTCTGATACAACTCTATATAATCCCTGCAGAGGGAAGATAAAATACTGCATGGTGCCAAACTTTCCTCATGAATATTCGACACCATGCAGCAAACGGATACTGTACGCAATACACAGAATGAGGGGGGTAGGGGGAAGAGCGGGGGCGAAGGAGGAGGATTTAAAGACTTTAAAGTAGGGGCCTTAGGGCTGAGGGGGGCTCACGTCTTCAGAAGACGGAGATGAGAGCGATTTCATCCCTCTTCCGTCCCTATAGGTTACTGTGAGTGAAGCCTGTTCTTTAAACTCTTCATTTCTCCACACACCCTCCTCCGTCCCTCTCTCTCTCCATCTCTGTCTCTCTCCTGACTCCCCCCAGCCTCCACCGCTCGATCTCTCCTACTTCCATCATTCACACCATTCTCTCTCCCTTTCAGCCCCCTCCCTCCCCCTGTTGTGCCCCACAGTTGTTTACATGTGGATAGGGATCACAGCTCTGTGATATTGGCTGTAATTACTCAGAGTGAAGCACAACTTCATTCAGAGACTGTCACAGAGGGAGCAACACACACACACACACTACACTCGGTTAATTACCTCTCTAGGTAGCTACCACAAGGATTCCCTTCCTAATATTCCAGAAGCACTACTAAATATTACAAAAAAGTACAACCTTCCTTATATTGCCGAGAGTTGCACTGGCTTGGGAAAACTTGTGTGAAAACTGAAAGGCAGAAATTTCAATTGCTTTGAAAGATTATAACTGATTTTTGTAAACTGTAAAAATATACTGTGTGAAGGACTATGTAGCTGTGAAAGATGGCCAGAGTGCTCTGTAGAACTCTCCAGTGAGCCTGTTATCTGTGGCAGCTTAACCTTGTGGACTGAACAAACACAGGTAGAGTAATGAACAGGTGTGCCCAGGCATCATGGAAACCACCTTACCTGAAAGTATTCTTAGGGATGGGAGCATTACGTTATAGAGAGCTTTAAAAATAAACCTTATGAAATTAATTTGAGCAATTCCTCTTTCTTGAAATATAATGCAAAAATGCAATTATTAATTTCATGAATTGCAGTACAGTATGAAAAACACAATTAGTGTAAATCTTTTATGAAAACAAAGATGTAATCAGATCTTCACAACCTAAAACATTTCAGCAGTGAGGTAAGGCTGGCAGACGTATTACATATACGGGCGTCACCCTCCTCCAAAGTAGCCTATGCTCCTCTGGGTAAAATGTGTAGAACAGGTTTTAGGCAAATCTTGACCAGATTTAAAGCACCGACAGGACATGTATGGGGCAGGTGTACACCTGGTGTAGAGCAGATTAAACGGAGAGCCCCTAAGGGGCATTTATAGGACAGGTGTAGATCAGGTGACTGATATGTGTAGAATAGGAGTAGAACAGGTATCGAGCAGGTGAATGATATGTGTAGAATAGGTATATAGCAGGTGTACATCAGGTGACTGATATGTGTAGAATAGGTATATAGCAGGTGTACAGAAGGTGACTGATATGTGTAGAATAAGAGTAGAACAGGTATAGGACAGGTGCAGGGCAGTTGACTGATATGTGTAGAATAGGTATATAGCAGGTGTACAGAAGGTGACTGATATGTGTAGAATAGGAGTAGAACAGGTATAGGACAGGTGCAGGGCAGTTGACTGATATGTGTAGAACAGGTATAGGACAGGTATACGACAGGTATAGGACAGGTGTGGACTTTGTGGAGCCTCCCTCACCTCATAGATCCCACCGAAAAGCGACATGAACTTGCTTAGCAGAGCCGCACATAGGCTGGCGATGTGGACAAACGGGCCCTGCAAACAGAGACGGAGAGAAACAACATCACGATTTTAACCCCATTTCTTCTACTGCAAACACACAGGGCAACAGAAGCACACAGGGTAACAGAAGCTTGAACCGCTCGCGCAAGTCCGTCGAGCGAGACGGTCGCAGAGCCTGCTAATCCGAGACAGACCATCGCAGGCCTAGTTAATCCCAGGGAGACCGGCAGGGGGTCCAGCCCGGAGGGGCCCCTCCATCTGAAGGACCCGCTGGGGTACTCATTAAGTCCAGTCAACGAGCTGAAAGGCCTCGCCGACTGGCCGAGAGGGCAGCAGATGCCGTCGCCAGCTGATGTCATTCCGCCATCTGACCAAACAACAGCTGGGACCGACAACAAAAACAACAACTGTGTACTTTCTCACTTCCAGCGCTGTCTGCCACTGCCCGCGTACGCGCTACAGAGAAGCATCTCATCTCCACCCACATGAGAGGCGACCTACAATCATCAGTCTGAGCTAACTAGGCTTAAATGTGCTTAAGCAGCACGGCTCTGTTGGGACTGAGAGGAAGAGAGGCCAGCCAGAAGAGATGGTAAAGTTTCCACTCATTTTCGAGACAAATTAAACACAGTGTTCTATGAAAAGATGGAATGAACAAAGGCTCCTATTGTAGGGCAGAAGTAGGCCAATATTCCATGTTAATTAAAAATAATCGAAAAGGAAATCACTTGAGAAATTTGGGGGGTTTTGATACATTTGTCCCCAACAGTATACAAAACGTACACACCACCGGCTTGGCGATGGCTGTCGGTTACTGCCTGAGCCCATCTTTAGAGTGAGTCCATGTTCTCTGCTCACCAGCATCTGGGTGCCTGACTGCTCCTTCCTTCTGTAGCCAAACATCCCAAAATCTACCGCTTTCCTCCTCCCCCCCCCGCCCCCATGAGTGACTTGCTCACCCTACTAAAACAGTGAATATAATGCACCCGTTAACCTTAGTCAACAGAATTTGCCCCGGTCCTACACATAAAACATAACCACAGTCACAAATCAATGTTGTTCTTATGAATCACAGTTTGGCACCATACAGTAAACACCATTATTCTTACACTGCGTTTCCAGGGCTGTTTTTTTTTTAATGCGAACGCCGTTTTTCTACGAATGTCATATCCCATTAGCCTTGCCAATCACCAAGAGAAATGAACACATAAACCTAATCTAATCACATACATTATTTAACCGAATGATTTTGTGGCAGTGACGTATTTTAAAACAGAGCAGAATGGATGGAGAAGGGAGAAAAATAGAGGGATGGAGAAGGGAGAAAAAGAGAGAGGGATGGAGAAGGGAGAGAGAGAGGGATGGAAAGAGTGAAATAAGAGAAAAGGGTGAAAAGGCTCAGACTGCTCTCCTGATTGCACAGCAGCAATAATGATGCAAATCCAGCACTTGTTCAAAACCCCCATTTTCTTTTTATAGCCCTGAATCATCAACTGGAGAGCCATTACCCAGGGCCACTTCCCCGCGCCCCTCTATCCTACCTCAGATACAGTGCCTGAACACCAGCCAGAGCCACTCTCCCAGCGCTCAGTAACAGGGCCACTTCCCCGCGCCCCTCTATCCTACCTCAGATACAGTGCCTGAACACCAGCCAGAGCCACTCTCCCAGCGCTCAGTAACAGGGCCACTTCCCCGCGCCCCTCTATCCTACCTCAGATACAGTGCCCGAACACCAGCCAGAGCCACTCTCCCAGCGCTCAGTAACAGGGCCACTTCCCCGCGCCCCTCTATCCTACCTCAGATACAGTGCCCGAACACCAGCCAGAGCCACTCTCCCAGCGCTCAGTAACAGGGCCACTTCCCCGCGCCCCTCTATCCTACCTCAGATACAGTGCCTGAACACCAGCCAGAGCCACTCTCCCAGCGCTCAGTAACAGGGCCACTTCCACGCGCCCCTCTATCCTACCTCAGATACAGTGCCTGAACACCAGCCAGAGCCACTCTCCCAGCGCTCAGTAACAGGGCCACTTCCCCGCACCCCCCTATCCTACCTCAGATACAGTGCCTGAACACCAGCCAGAGCCACTCTCCCAGAGCTCAGTAACAGGGCCACTTCCCCACGCCCCCCTATCCTACCTCAGATACAGTGCCTGAACACCAGCCAGAGCCACTCTCCCAGAGCTCAGTAACAGGGCCACGGACTCATTCTCAGGCCTTTCATTGATTGGCTGCCATTACGGAATGTTCCGTTCCCTCGGTCTAACCCTCTGTTCCGCTGAAGGAAAGGGCAGATCGCGGACGTGTGGTCTGGCGCCGGGTCGTTCGGACGACAGCAGCAGACTCGTCTCCGCCGTGCGAGGGGAGAAGGGACGGGGGAGGGGGGACAGAAACCCGGTGGGGTGTGGGGGGTATTTCACAAAGCAGGATTACTGAGTTAGCTGGATAACTGCACTGAGTAATACCCGAAACCCTCCCAAATGTGGAACATGGACTGAAGTAAAAAGAGCCATTTCGGGTTTTACTCAGTGCAGTTATCCAGCTAACTCAGTAATCCTGCTTTGTGAAATACCCCCCACTCAGTAATCTTGTTCTGTGTGTGTGGGGGAGGGGGGGGGAGCATGTGCATCAGGACGGACTGACTGACTGACTGACTGTGACTGACTGTGACTGACTGTGACTGACTGTGACTGACTGTGACTGACTGTGACTGACTGTGACTGACTGACTGAACACAGGTAAGGACCGCTCCTGGATAAGGGATCTGCCACCTGCCAGTCCACAGGGTTCCCAGAAGTCCCTGAGAGGGGAACTGGAGCTGACGGAGAGAGACGTTGCGGGGTCGCCGGCCACCGGAGAGGTGCGGTGACTGACTGACAGGCTGACCCGCGGCAGGCCATCTACACTACCTCCTGCAGGTGTCTCTGTGTCACACTGCCACCCCCGGGAGGGCGGATAGGAGGGGTCTCCCAACATCCTGTGACCTTCCCTACACTCACTGCATGGCTTCGAGGCCTAACAAAGAAAGGCGCTCATTTATCCACATAGAGCCTGATTTAGTAACACCTTTAGTGTGTGCAAAACCTTTCTGCACACGAAAACTAATAACACAACCAATGATTGGTGCAAAATAAATACTATGACCAATCATTGGTCATGTTATTGGTTTTGCGTGTGCTAAAGGTATTAGTAAATCAAGCCCATAGTGTGGTAAAAATGGATAATAAGAAAATAAAAGCATGAAAACAAAAGTTTCAGTTATAGAGATTTAAGGGTTTTTGAGGGAACATAAATCTGCCGTTGGGACCTGTGCTCATGCAAGGATGACTCAAAAGGTCAAACTGGCCCAAGCGTGGGAAAAGAGTTATGGTTCTGAGGGAGAACTTCATCTGGGCATGTGCAGACGTGCCATTTCAACAGGCTTGGCCCACATTTGGCAGGAATTACTACGACAGAGGGAGACTGTGTGTGCGCATGTATGTGAGGGAAAGTGTGTGTGTGTGTGAGTGTGTGTGTGTGTGTATCTGCGCACGCACACGTGTGTGGGAGCGCGTCTCCGTCTCCTCACCTCTTTTCCCAGAGGCATACCGCTGCCCAGAGCGCAGGTCAGACCGATGACTTTGGCCACAAAGGTTTTGAAGGTGAGGTATTCTTTAAGCACCACGCCCCGGAGAATGGTCTTCATCTCTGGGATTCCCGACCCTGAGGATGAGGAGAGACACAGCATTCTTCCTCAGAGAAATGACCCGAAGGACTCTGAGCGCAGAGTGCGTGTGCTTGCATGGGCCCGCCTGTGTGCAGTGCATCAGCGTGTGTCCATCGGAGTGTATGCAGTATGCAGTATGCAGTGCATCAGTATGTATAGGCCTGGTTTATTGTGTCTCACCCACGGCCTGTGGAGCCAGTATCTGAGTGAATCCAGCAGAGAAGGTGATGAGGACCACAGGGTAGGTGACCCAGGCCAGATACTGCAGAAGCACGTTACTATCCAAACCGCCGTGCATCCACTTCTGTGCTGTAGAGACACACACAAGTTACGCAATACAATACAAGCCCATCTGTCACCCAAAAGCAAGCACTGAACAGTGAGCAGAGCCATCTGGACGCTGCCCAACACTCAACTCTCACTGCAGAGAAACGGAGAAAGAGAGAGCGAGAGATGATGGCAGGAGAAGAGGCAGGCTTTTCATCACGGCCACATCGAGAACCTTCTCATGCCCCCAGTGGAACCTCTGCTCTCCTCTCTTCCCTCTCTCTGCATGTCTTTCCTCTCTCCTTTCTTCCCTCTCTTTCCTCTTCCCGCTTCCCTCTTCTCCCTCTTTCCATCTCTTCTCTTCGCCCTTCTATCTCTCCTCTCTCTCTCCTCTCTTCCCTCTCTCTGCATGCAGAGCACAGTGGCTCTCATTCTGAATTGAGGATGAGGCCTTGGCTTCAGTTTCCAAAGAGATACAGGATTAGAAACCCAGGAAGGGCTTTGAATGACCAGATAAATTACACGACTGATGCAAACACTCATCAGCACCCATATAAAATCCTGTAGTCTTACTAAAGCACTCTCACACACACACACGCACTCTCACACACACACACACACACACACACACACACAAAATCCTGTAGTCTTACTAAAGCACACAGGACATGAATGCGATGACGTTTACGTACATATGTATGCGCGCACGCACTGACTGACACACACTCACACACTCACACACTCACACACTCACACACTCACACACTCACACACTCACACACTCACACACTCACTCTCTCTCACATACACACACCTGTCTACACGAGCAGGACATTAACCTGTCATTCATGCTCGCAGGAGTTCCTGTCAGCCTTCATTGGCTTAATGATTTAATCTGACATCTCTCTCCAGCGCAGCTAAAAAAGGCATTAAGCCAAAAACCTAATCAGCTGGGACGTGGGCTAATGCACAGTCTCTATGGGGGGGTTGCCAGTTCACGACTCGGGCACAGCCCATCAGTCATCAGGGGCCTGTTACACGAGGTACCCAATAAGAAATAAATACACTGAGCAGTGTCCTACCACAGGCTGTGAATACATAGCTGTAATCCTACAATCTGAACAGTATAAGGCCCACGGAGGTGGGAATATGTCATCGACTGAGTGTTCTGGGTGCAAGTCAATCTTATTTCTGCTGTTCAATTCTACTATTGATTGACATACCCTATGAATTCGTTTTCAGTTAAATAATGACCACTTTTCCATTGCCACATTCCATGGAGCTCTCGCTGATGCCTTTTACTCAACCCCCCCCACCCGCCCGCCCACCACCACCAACAGCAGGAGGGGGTACCTACTGCCTCCACCCACTCCCTACCAATTCACGCCACTCTACAATGCACATCCTGGTCTTTCTCAAATGCCAACTGCCACTCCAGCAAGAAAGAGCTGTCATTATCCCCTCCTCAATTATACAGTTTGAAGCAATTTGCAGCGAATTACACCCGGAACAGCAGCAGGATAACAGCAGTGACTCACAGCACACAATTAAAAAGCATTCTGTCTCCTAGAGTCACCGCGCTGGCTAAAGTTCTTACTGCCCTGACGCAGGAGCGGACCGTGTTTTTGCGGTGCCCTGTCTGTACCTCTCGCCGCGGTGTCACGGCGGTGTCACAGCGGTGTCACAGCGGTGTCACGGTGCAGGGGAACACCCAAACTGTGGAGGTAGGGAGAGTGTAGCCTGGAGCAGTGATTATGGGAGGCTCATAAATAATGGAGATGTTTCCTCTAGGGCTGCATTAGCAGAACAGGCCTCTGATTCAAACTGGCCTGCACATGAGCTACGCACGCACGCACGCACGCACGCACACTGCAAAAGCAATTCCTCACGTGCTTTCACACTTATACAGTCATACACCAATTCTTCTCAGTCACACATACACAATTCAAAAAAACTGAATCGCAGATCTCAGTCTGAGTAAACAAGCGAGGAAGAAGCATGAAAGTGTTGCCCCCCCCCCCCGCCCCCCCCAGTGTCCCTGCTCCACAGCACAGTCAGTGGGAATAATGCTTAGAACTGGAACACACAAAGTTTCTCTTACCGTCACCCACACAAAACTTTTAATGAGCGTCTCAGGACAGGGGATCTAGTGACAGCTCCCCCTCCCCCTCCCCTCTCCCCCTCACAGCCTGCCCCCTCCCTGCCGTTCTCTGAAGCCCCCAGCTCCTCCAGCCAATCCCCCTCCAGACCTGCCCCTGTGAGAATGAAGCCTTCCCACAGTCACCCTGCCCCCACTCAGGCCTGTACTGCTCCTAATCACCACTGAGAAGAGTAAAATAACGGCTTCACCACCTCTGCCGAGAGCTGCCAAGGCCCCGTTCTTTCCACACCACGCCTTCTCTGAGCCGCTTTCTTTTATCTGACTTTCCGCTCCCTTTCTTCCTCCTCCCCCACTCCATCCCTCCTCCTTTCTGCCTCTTCATTTCCCAGCTCACCTTGCAGGCAGATGGCAATGGCAAAATCCACCACCCAGCTGACGAGTGCCATGAACAGGCCCAGGAGAATTAGGAAGATCCAGTCTTCGCCCACACGTGAGATGAGGTACTTCTGACAGCGAACCATGCAGACTGCAGGGAGAGAGAGAAAGAGAGAGGGGGGGGGGGGGGGGTGTCTATTAGCACTGTTGTACAATTTACATCAGAAACTAAATGACCCAAAATCCACCCTGGGGTCCAAAAACGCTGCCCCACGTGGGTATTTTCAAAAACAACACACCACATTAGACATAATATACTGAAGGACTAAGCATATACCCACCTGTGTCCATTTTAAAAATCAAACCAATTTATCCCATTATTCACCCAATGTCCCACATGCTCCATCAGCAAGTTATCCACAACGCTCTCATGTTATCAAAACCTGGAGGAGCTAGTGTGCATTCTGGCTGCAGAACAGGCGCAAAGATCTGATGGACTGAAAACCCACACTTTAGGCCCGTCTGACCCCTTAGAGGAGTTAAACGCAGAGAACCACAGGGGGCGGTGGACTAAACGCAGCGCACCAAGGGCCTGATTTACTAAGATGTGTGCAAAACCTTTTAGCACAGACAAAACCAATAACATGACCAATGATTGGTCATGGTATTTGTTTTGCACCAATCATTGGTTGTGTTAGTAGTTTTGTGTGTGATAAGTTTTAGTAAATCAGGTCCTAAGGGCCCAGAGCATTTCCATTACCTGTAACAGTGACTGACAGAAAGCAACAGAAGAGAACTGGAGGGTTCCACAGTCTCTACGGCAACATGTGCAAGGGCATGGGGGGGGGGGGGCAGTGAGCATGTATAATCTTTCTGTATAATAATGAGAGTGGGAGAGCGGGAGAGCGGGAACCGCAGTACAGAAAGATGGAGGAGTAGACAAGTGGTCACACAGGAGGGTGGAGGCCAAGTTGCAGGCTGGTGGAGACGGAGATGTAGAAGATCAGAAGGGTGTAGATGGATATTACTGAATGCTGGAATGCGCTGCACGATCGCTGAACAGCGGTGGTGCAGTTAAACAGTACGGACGGTGGGGATGAGCGAGGGATTTCTGTTCACGATCGCTGAACAGTGGTGGTGCAGTTAAACAGTACGGACGGCGGGGATGAGCGAGGGATTTCTGTTCACGATCGCTGAACAGTGGTGGTGCAGTTAAACAGTACGGACGGTGGGGATGAGCGAGGGATTTCTGTTCACGATCGCTGAACAGTGGTGGTGCAGTTAAACAGGACGGACAGCGGGGATGAGCGAGGGATTTCTGTTCCTCTATCCTGCAGCTCTGATATGAAGCGCACAGAAACATGATCTCTCTGACCTCAGAGCAGCAGAGGAGACCGAAGCAACCACGCGTGTCATCAGTCTTAAAACGCAGTGCTCCTCTCTCAACACCAAACTAACGGGACAATCAATGTTTAATGAGTCCTTTATCTGGTCGACAGGTGTGTGTGTGTGTGTGTGCGTGTGGACATGCTGTAGACACCACACTGCTAGCAGACCATGAGCATACAGATAAATCTCTGCTGATGTAATCAAAAGCACTTTAGCAATCTCGCCCCCCCCCGCCCCCCTCCCCAGGACTGGAACAGAGAGTTGCCATGGCGAGGACAATGAGGACAGATTGAACATCTCAGAATCACAGGCCTAGCCGTTCTACAGGGGAGCTTCTCTCCTACACCCCTCCTCACTCCTCACTGTCCGCCCCTCCTCACTCCTCACTGTCCACCCCTCCTCACTCCTCACTGTCCACCCCTCCTCACTCCTCACTGTCCACCCCTCCTCACTCCTCACTGTCCGCACCTCCTTTCCCGTGACCTCCCATCTCCCCTCCACCCGCACTCACTCTTCCCTCCTATCCCCTGAGGAGAACCCAGTCCATTCCAATCTGCTCATATTTGCTTTACTCAAACCTGTGAGGATGTCAGTCAGTCTTATTTTGGGGAAAACTCGGCCAGTCCCCATACTGCTCACCCTCCCTGAGCACGGCCGGGCTCGGCCAGTCCCCATACCGCTCACCCTCCCTGAGCACGGCCGGGCTCGGCCAGTCCCCATACCGCTCACCCTCCCTGAGCACGGCCGGGCTCGGCCAGTCCCCATACCGCTCACCCTCCCTGAGCACAGCTGCCTGTGGCTGAGCTCGAACCAGAGCCCTCCAAGGTTTCACTGAGCCACTAGCCCCAAACTCAACAATTACCTGCCTACATCCCCCCCCCCCCATAAAACAGACTGAAGGGACTACGGGAAGAAAAATTATGAAAGGAGAGAGAAAGAGCAAGAGCGAGAGAGAGAGAAAGAGCGAGAGAGAGAGGTGGCAAAAAGGATGTAGACAAACAGATGGACATCAAGCCCAAGGCCGGTTCCATGACTGCAGAGGTGAATAATTTAGTACTGGAAGCCCACAGGCTAATGAAGACATCAAATCTTTCATGTTTAAAGTGGCCAAACAGTTTCCCTTTTTTTTTTCCCCCTCTTGAAGATGATAAAAGGGAGATTCCCACTCAGATAGACCTGTCAACAGATGAGTAAGTGATGGACTTTTAATCGCTATCCTCCTCTGCAGTTCTGCAGTCATGTTCTGTTCAATTCGTTCCCGTCTGTAAAAGCACATCTCTTGTCCCTGGCATCAGAACCAGGGGCCTCATTTATCAAACCAGCATAAGCATAAATTTAATCTTAGAACATGGCATTCATCAAATAGAGGTTTCATAGGAATCCCCCCTTACACACACGCACGCACGCACGCACCAAAAAAAACCTTTATTCTCCACATTCCTTTTTTAAACAGAAGAAATTTATTTAAAATTAGAATACCTATAAAAATGTTGCTCAATCATCAGTTTTATTTAAGTGGATACAAAATGCTCGGCAACCTTTTCAGTCAAAAGAAGCAGCTGGATTGCAGATGGAATCAGAGGAAAGATAAAAATAGGAATTATAACATGGATAAATACATCTTTTCAGCCCGTTTCTCATTTTTCTAGGCAGTGAAGAGCGATACCTGGCGCACGGGAGAAATCACACTGGCACATCACACTAAACACGCGCTCCAATTAGCACCTGTGCTACCACCCACATCAAGAGCTTACATAAGCAATGACACATACATGCGTGCAACCATGTGTGCCATACACGTACAAACGCGCGCTCGCACGCACACGGACGCGCGCACACGGACGCGCACACACAGCTACATCCCCTTACGTTCCTGTTTTTATGACCAATTCAGAAGATTATTCACAACATGTGTATTGTTGTAGTACAGCTTTTATTAGCCATGATGGCATAAGGTGTGGGAGGGATTTACAGCTCATGACAACAGTTGCTTTTCTGATCTGAATACAATAGCAATTATCACAAAGAGAATGTGAGGTTGTGTGTGCATGCAGGCAATATTTTTGGTTCTGTATGAGTGTAAGAGTGGGATATTTTAAGCTCTATGTGTGTGTGTGTGTGTGTGTGTGTGTGTGTGTGTGTGAGAGAGAGAGATTGAGAGAGTGCAAGAGTGCAAAAATCCCGACATGAGAAAGAAATGGATGTTGTGCTCTAGATGAGTATGTGTTTGCATACATGTGTGTGTGTGTGTGTGTGTGTGTGCGTGTGTATGCGTGTGCGTGTGCATGCGTGTGGGGAGGGGGGGGTGTGAGATTGAGAGAGTGCAAGAGTCGGTGACCAAAAACCCGACATGAGAAAGAAATGGATGGATGTTGTGCTCTAGATGAGTGTGTGTTTGCATATATGTGCGTGTGTGTGCGTGTGTGTGCGTGCGTGTGCGTGCGTGTGCGTGCGTGTGCGTGCGTGTGCGTGCGTGTGCGTGCGTGTGCGTACGTGTGCGTGCGTGTGCGTACGTGTGTGTGCGTGTGTGTGCGTGTGTGTGTGTGCGTGTGTGTGTCCGTGCATGCGTGAGAATGAGTGTGTGGACCTGCAATTGCATCCATTTTCTCCCGCCCACTGACCAGCTGCTCTCTAAGAGCTGCAAGTTAATTTTGCTGTAGAACCAGCCTGTTCCCTCTCTCCCTCTCTCCCTCTCTCCCTCTCTCCCTCTCTCCCTCTCTCCCTCTCTCCCTCTCTCCCTCTCTCCCTCTCTCCCTCTCTCCCTATTCATTAATCTCTGCCCTTATTCTCTAACAACTCCCCGCTAGAGTTATAAACGCTTCAAAAATTCAAGGCTGAATTTTAAATAAATCATTTTGGTTGGGTCAGGTTTGAGAATGGCATTTCACATTTGCACATTATATGACACTAAACAGCCGAGGCACGTGAGCATAGCTCCCGACCATTTCATTTAATTAGGCCATAATGTGAGTTCAATTTGGTACAATTGCACAAACAAGCCAATTTGGATCATTTTCTTTGCATAATAAAACAAACGATGTGAAAATGTTTAATTAGGCCACGTTCGTGGTTTCACTTGGATGACAGGGACCAATATGCCATTTTGCGGGCCTTGGCAGAGAAAGTTTGGCAGCCGGGCCATAGTTTGGCCGGCCCTGCTCTAGCCTATGCCTCTTCCTTTGAAATGTTTACACAACTGGGCAGTAGCCCATTAGCACGGCTTCATTCTGTAGACTCAAGGCATTAAAAGGCCAATTACCAATATTACATATTTTATCCACCTTTATAATTTGACCTTTTATCAAGGGCGCCTATTTGAATCAATTTAATTTGGTTCTGTATAATATAATGTTCTGTTTTGGTTCCACAGTGATAACTGGCCTATTTATTACTGTAAGACCCATAAAAATAAAAGTGGTAAGGTGGAATATAATGTTATGACTGATGATCAACGTCGGCCTTCAGAATTTCACGGCCGATCAAAACTCCACGCACTCACGCGCTCACGCGCTCACGCGCTCACGCGCTCCCTCCCTCATTCTTCAATTCCTGTAGATGGCAACAGAAGGAGTTTGATAAATCAACAAACCAACACAAAGTGTTCCATCGGCAACTATCGGTGTGTAGAATATTATATGTACACTACTCTCTTATACTGTGGAGAAACCACCATCCCCTCTCTTTTTTTTAGGCCAGATTCATAATTCATTTTTCTCTTTTTGCAAATGAATTGCCCCCCTTGTCTCCTTCCTTTCTCTACTCCCCCCTCCCTCCCTCTCTCTCTCCCCCCTCTGGTTTCACAAAAGGCACGCTGATGCCGTAAGCACCTAATTGAGGTTGCCATGGATACAAAATGCATCCCTTCACAGGTAATATGTATGTGAGTGAGTGAGTGAGTCAGTTTGAGAGAGAGAGAGAGAGATGAGACATTTGAGAGATGCATGCCTCCTATGGTAAAGGTTCTGCATTGGGGGTCTCAGTAACGTAAAGGTTCTGCATTGGGGGTCTCAGTAATGTAAAGGTTCTGCATTGGGGGTCTCAGTAACGTAAAGGTTCTGCATTGGGGGTCTCAGTAATGTAAAGGTTCTGCATTGGGGGTCTCAGTAACGTAAAGGTTCTGCATTGGGGGTCTCAGTAACGTAAAGGTTCTGCATTGGGGGTCTCAGTAACGTAAAGGTTCTGCATTGGGGGTCTCAGTAATGTAAAGGTTCTGCATTGGGGGTCTCAGTAATGTAAAGGTTCGGCATTGGGGGTCTCAGTAACGTAAAGGTTCTGCTTTGGGGGTCTCAGTAACGTAAAGGTTCTGCATTGGGGGTCTCAGTAACGTAAAGGTTCTGCATTGGGGGTCTCAGTAACGTAAAGGTTCTGCATTGGGGGTCTCAGTAACGTAAAGGTTCTGCATTGGGGGTCTCAGTAATGTAAAGGTTCTGCATTGGGGGTCTCAGTAATGTAAAGGTTCTGCATTGGGGGTCTCAGTAATGTAAAGGTTCTGCATTGGGGGTCTCAGTAATGTAAAGGTTCTGCATTGGGGGTCTCAGTAATGTAAAGGTTCTGCATTGGGGGTCTCAGTAATGGGTTTATTTGTGTCCTGCCCCTACCAGTCACCTTCCCCATGCCTGATCCTTCCAGGGAACTACCAATCACGGCAAAAGACTAAATGAAGGCCAATTCAGCCCCTACAGCGAGCCAGTACATGTGTGTGGAATTAGAGATAAATACCGGGCTCATACCCGGGTCATACCCGCCATATTACACTGTAGAGGGGTGCATTCAGGACTGTTGTTTTGACTGATGCCAATGTCTGTGTGAAGAGCCACTAGACTTGAGATATTACTTACTTGTGTTAAATACATTTATGGCACTGGGGAGCATACACAGTGTGCCTTTTTATTCAGTCTACTGTTCCGTTTGGCGCCTGTCTGAGTTTTTGGGTGTGCGTTTATTTTCTGTGATCTATGGGTCAGAGAAGGGCATGTTCCACGTCGCCCTCAGTTGACATACTTTGGTACTGCAGCCTGGCGTGGTCTGAAGAGACTGTGTTGCAGATCACGGACGACACAGTTTCAGAGAGGAAAAATGGCATGAAGAGCATCACACAAACACAGACAGACAGACACAGACAGCCAGACAGACAGCCAGACAGACAGCAAGACAGACAGCAAGACAGACACACACACAGACAGGCCCATGTCTCCATGTCCCTCTCCTCTGTAGCTGAATGAATCCATCGGTGTCATGTCGTGGTTCAGGGGACTGAATAAGTGCATTTCCCTCAACAGGCACCACATGTTCCCATGTGGAGGTGTAATCCCATTTCCCTATGAACAGCCATCAAGGTGTAATCCATTTACATGTGTGCGTGGGAGGGGGAGGGGTCAGGAGAGTGTGTGCTTATGTGTTTGGGTGTCCATCTGTGTGCATGGATGTAGCATATTAATGCTGTATACCAGAGAGAGAGAGAGAGACAGACAGAGGGAGAGAGACAGAGAGACGACAGAGAGACAGAGAGAGAGAGAGAGAGAGAGAGAGAGAGAGACAGACACAGAGAGAGAGACAGACAGAGACACAGAGAGAGAGAGAGAGAGAGACAGACAGACAGACAGACAGAGAGCGAACTGATCCTCTCCTGGATCAGTCTCTGTCTTATTTTCAACATTAATTAAAATGACCCCTAATATTATGGAGCATATTCATCAATGGAGGCACAAAACAGACAAGACCCATACATAGGACATCAGAATTATACCTAAACTGGTAATAAACCAGGTCACAGGTGCTCTAAAAGGTGATTGCTTTAAGACAAATATGCTAATGAGAGAGGGAGAGAGGAGAAAAAGAGAGAGGGAGAAAGAGATGGAGCGAGAAAGCGAGAGAGGTCCTTTCCCCTCCTGTTTAAAGAGATCGCTGCAAGTTGCTAAGACACAGACACACTCACTTAAGACAGTGTATAGGTGTGTGTGTGTGTGTGTGTGTGCCTACCCAGAGAGACCACCCATGTGAAAACCATGCAATTTGAATTCAACCATGAAGGTGGTGTTCTAAAATTCATATTAATTCTGCAGTACAGGCAACACTAAGGGGAAGAACAGTGTCACACACACCTTGTCCCTGTTCAGACTAAGGGAAGAACAGTGCCACACACACCTTGTCCCTGTTCAGACTAAGGGAAGAACAGTGCCACACACACCTTGTCCCTGTTCAGACTAAGGGAAGAACAGTGCCACACACACCTTGTCCCTGTTCAGACTAAGGGAAGCACAGTGCCACACACACCTTGTCCCTGTTCAGACTAAGGGAAGAACAGTGCCACACACACCTTGTCCCTGTTCAGACTAAGGGGAAGAGCAGTGCCACACACACCTTGTCCCTGTTCAGACTAAGGGAAGAACAGTGTCACACACACCTTGTCCCTGTTCAGACTAAGGGAAGCACAGTGCCACACACACCTTGTCCCTGTTCAGACTAAGGTAAGAACAGTGCCACACACACCTTGTCCCTGTTCAGACTAAGGTAAGAACAGTGCCACACACACACCTTGTCCCTGTTCAGACTAAGGTAAGAACAGTGCCACACACACCTTGTCCCTGTTCAGACTAAGGGAAGCACAGTGCCACACACACCTTGTCCCTGTTCAGACTAAGGTAAGAACAGTGCCACACACACCTTGTCCCTGTTCAGACTAAGGGAAGCACAGTGTCACACACACCTTGTCCCTGTTCAGACTAAGGGAAGCACAGTGCCACACACACCGTGTCCCTGTTCTTATTGCATTTGGTTGACTTGATGTGGGTGTAAACATGATTTTTATGCAAATGTAAATTGCCTAATGTTAATTTGATGTAAACCTGATGCTTGTGTACAAGGTGTACAGTGTGTCCTTGTGTGCTAATTATGCTCCCACAGCTCAGACCGGGGGATCAAGCGTCTGTTCTGCTCTGCCCACTGAAGCTCCAGACTCATGGTTTCAGGGTTACGGGGTTTTGAATCACTGGCAGAGTGGGGTACATGAGCCATATACATGTAGATGCCGTAGTTGGGTTTGGGGGGTGAGCTGCTGATAATGGAGTCTTTTATCACGTCATTAAATCCTGCCGAGAGTCTACAGCGCCGAAGCGATGTGTATAAACCGAAATCTGCACAGCTGTTAAATCAATAGTCTGGGAGATGTGAGCACTGGCTCGTATTAGAGAAGAAGCTCAACAATTAGAATCACTTCTTAAAGAGCACGCTCACAGACGGCGCTGTGGAGGTAGGCTCAATGACTGCACCTTTCTGTGGTAAACTCCCAGGCTCCATTAATGAGTACACTGATGTACCGCACACTCTAGGCTCCCACGATGCACTGCAGCACTATACTGCCTGAGGTACCCACAGTTTCCATACATGCATGAGCTTCCCTGAATGGAGAGTACACAAAGCATGTCTGAACCAGACCATACATGGGAGTGACAGGCTTTTCATTCACCTTCAGTGACAGAATGAATCCGCTAACGGGTCCACCGTCGTCCACATTTAACTGTGTGGGACTATGGCATAAAAAGCCCCCAGCACTGCAGACCTTAACCCCCCCGTGCACACACGCACACGCACACATTCTGAACTGTCTTGGACAGAAGCCGGGGATGACAGCGATGTTTTCTGGGCCCCTAATGGGCCAGTGTTTTTGTTTGAGATGGGTGGAGATGTATTCTCATCTTTTTTAGCCCTCCCTAAAACCAAGGTCAGTACTTTTGCAGAGTGGACACGCATCTCTCCAAGGGTCAAAGGGCTGCTAGCTCTGCTCGCAGAACTGACCCGTCATGTCTGTGTGTGTTCATCGCCACAAACCTACGCTCACACAAACGTGCAAATTAGGTAAATATGCCAATCTTTCTGAATCAATACAGCTGTAGCCCCTGACCTGCTCGCCCACACATTCCCACTACACAGGACACAAGCAATTCTCCTACAACACGTTCCACCATGAATGAAAACATCCCATTGTCATAGCAACAGTTTGTACCTCCCGTGAGTCATAATCCCAGAGAGACATTGCCAGACACCCCTTCACACGCCAACCCCCAGATGTGTGTGTGTGTGTGTGTGTGTGTGTGTGTGAAGTGAGTGTGAGTAAAGTGAGTGAGTGAGTGAGTAAAGTGAGTGAGTGAGTGAGTGAGTGAGTAAAGTGAGAGTGAGTAAAGTGAGTGAGTAAAGTGAGTGAGTAAAGTGAGTGAGTGAGTAAAGTGAGTAAAGTGAGTTGAGTGAGTGAGTGAGTAAAGTGAGTGAGTGAGTAAAGTGAGTAAAGTGAGTGAGTGAGTTAGAAGGGGGAGAGAGAGACTCAGGACTGCTCATCAATAAATTCAGAAAATTGCATGCTAGGGCACGAAATAAGAAAAAC
>CM040402.1:111650729-111697421 GCA_022702515.1 Ilyophis sp. 1 JC-2022 | reverse complement strand
CACTGACCAAATTGTCTACAATGGAAATCCATATATGGCATCCTTAACCCTTTCTTGCGTGAAAGACTATAGCTCCTCAAACGGCATGGCTTGCTGAGTATGCCAATCTATTAACCTGTCACTACAAATTATAAGCAAATGCTGGAATGTTCTTGAACTGACAAGATTATGTCTTTTTTAAAAAATATTTCTCACAGACTAATGAAATAAGGGTATGCTTTTCTTGTACTAGTTTTCTATCATTCAACATGATGTTATTATGATAATTATTATGATTCTGATCATGAGAACATATACCTGAGGGGTTATGGGAAGATGGGTTTTTTGTCCTGGACGTCTCTGAGGAAGAACTCTCATGGCTGTCTTAAAAAAAGCAGAAGGTTCTTGAAGTAACCCTTCAGTGCTAGAAGTGCAAGGTTTGGTTAAAAAAAACTTAGACAAATAGACAAAAAACAGAAATACTAGATTTGAGTGATGCAGTGGAGAAGAGGTGAATTGTGTCTCAGATTTTCTATATTTTTGTATGCGTCGTCATGCTTTGATCTCCTTGACTGTGCGGCGTGGCTGTGTCCGTGATTTGCACGAAGCTAATGTGGCCGTAAGTTTCTCATCTCTTTGTTATCACTGTGTGATATGGTCTAATGGAACAAAAAAAAATCTAATGGGGAAAAAACCTCACTTTTTTTAAGAGAATACTGTGATGTAGTTTTAGTTCTTTTTACTGCCATGTCCCTTTCTGCACGCATTTCCATTCCTTTAGAAATGATTTTCTGTTATTTTTCTCTTTACTAAATGTAACTGATTTACGCTTTCTTAATCCTCTGCTGCCATATCACAGTTTCTTGATGCTTTTGCCCACTTATTTAATTTATCTTCTTCTCAATTGTCGGCTTAGCGCTCTGTCTCTCCCTCTCTTTCTTGCTGGTTTTCGTTGCAGACCTCAGTCTCTTTCACCACAGTGGGAACAGAAGACTGACATACGTGTCTTAGAAGAAGGAAAATGGTGGAAGATCAGTGGTTTTATCGCAGATTTGTAATTAAAGCAGAAAAACACACACTGAGATTTTATCCACTGAGTCATTTTGGAAAAATTGTCGCTTTGGTTCAATTATGAGGCTGACCTGACGAGTCAAAAAGTCACTCTCTTAGGGCCTGATTTGCTAAGACCTTTACTGATTTACTAAATGATTGGTCATGTTATTTGTTTTGCACAAATCATTGATTGTGTTATTAGTTTTGAGCGTGATGAAAGGTTTTGCGTATGCTAAAGGTCTTAGTAAATCAGACCCTCGGGAAGTCCCACCTACCCCAGAGTTTTAGAAAGTCTTGGCCTTCATTTAAATCCTCAGCCCTCTGTTGAGTTCTGTTTGCAACAGTAATGAATATAGGGAAAAATAGCTTTGTCAATGGTAGAGAAACTCTAGACTCAAATGTACAAAAGCAACCACAGGTGCACTCCCTATCTTTCTAGGATTTGAATATCAACCTTAACAGTGTCCATTTGACAGGCCTCAAGACCGCAAAAGTCAAAACAATACAACATCTCTGTTACCCTCTAAAAATGGTGCTGTCTCTTGTGCGGTTTTGGTGAATTAGCAACCGCTATGGGTTGCACAGTATTTTGTGGTGGTGTACTATGAGCCAATCAAGAACTCTGGAATATCGGAGCATACCAAGTTGTGTGTAGGACAGAGGGGGTTGGGAAAAGACCTGGGAATGCCTCAAAAGGGCTGTAGAACAAATTTCTCCTTGAGCGGAGAAGATGGTAAAGACCACAATCATGGCCAGGAAAGCAATTTTGGATTCTCTGTTGGTTTTATTTCAATATTCTGCCAAATGCAAATATAGCATGGATAAACAGCACTATAATATAACAAGCACATTAACTCACCTGGCTGACCTTTTTTGTTAATTACATGGACTGCATTCTTGTTGAAAACAAGCCGTCAAACTTTATCTGCATTTCACATTCTGCTGGGCATTATCAGGGCAGTGCTGTCACGTGCAGATTGCTCTCTGACTCTCCCGTATGGCTCAAACCGTTGTCACTTGGTCACATGACAGCAGATCTCCATGTGATGTTGAGTTTAGGTTCTTAGATTTTGTAACGCATATAAAATAAATATTTTTTTAGGCAGGAGAAGTGGAAAGTGCGGTCATTGGCCTGGGCTGGGCTGGGCATTGGCGAGAGAGTCAGTCTAACTCAGGTGCACCTCAAATGCTGTGCCTTCATCCCTGTCTTTCCTCTTCCTCATGTCCCACATTTCCTCACAAATTCTTCCTTCTCGACATTAGCCAGGTCTTGATTGCTTGTTTTTTTTTAGACAATTGTGGTCTCTCATTCTTTGAAAATGTCTCCATAGATTTTTCAGCAACAGTGGTTTCTTTCATATATTTTCTTTTTGACTATTGGAAAGCTGTCCCAGAGACTATACCAGTTTTGACTATTGGAAAGCTGTCCCAGAGACTATACCAGTTTTGACTATTGGAAAGCTGTCCCAGAGACTATACCAGTTTTGGTGCAGCTGGGTTTGAGGCTGGCAGTGTTTGTGGTCAATATTGTAGATAACGGGGTGAGGCTGGCAGTGTTTGTGGTCAATATTGTAGATAACAGGGTGTGAGGCTGGCAGTGTTTGTGGTCAATATTGTAGATAACAGGGTGTGAGGCTGGCAGTGTTTGTGGTCAATATTGTAGATAACAGGGTGTGAGGCTGGCAGTGTTTGTGGTCAATATTGTAGATAACGGGGTGAGGCTGGCAGTGTTTGTGGTCAATATTGTAGATAACAGGGTGTGAGGCTGGCAGTGTTTGTGCTAGTCAGGCCTGAAGGAGAATGTCTTTGACAGTGCTTCAGGGCAGTATAGGGGACTGTCAGTGCTCATATCTGTCAGTGTTTGTCCTGGCCATATAAAGCACCTTGCTGCAAGACTTTCAGAGTCAGATACACTCGCTTGAGGCCTGTTACACACAGTTACGACTCTGCTCTCCACAGCCCCAGGGAACAGACTGCCTCTGAGCTATTACATAACAGATGGACAACCGAGCGTTACCTCTGCTGACAAGCAATTAGCTGTGATTATGAAATCCACTGATGACAGGAGCTCGTGAATCACGCCGCTAAAGAGAGCTCTGTTACAAGCTGTCTTTGTTTGCTCGTCCCCTTACTTCCCAATATCTCCCTCTTTCTTTCTTTTTTCTTTCTCTCTCTCTCTCCCTCTTTAATTCTCACACTCTAAAATGTAAAAGCAAATGCTTATTTGTTTCATGCCACTACACAGAGGTCCTATGGAGGCTCAGTGCCCCCAGTATTCAATGACATTGGGCACTTTTGAGTGGCAGTGATGCGACAAGCTGCACCAGATTCCCTGTCTATGTGTGTACGCCTGTGTGTTGGGGGGGACTTGTGTGTTTCTATAAAAAGATTTAGCACATCTAAGAGCCCCGAGTGGGCTGAGAGTGGGCAAGAACTACCATACACAGCAGGTGTCTCTACAGGGTGTGTGCTGTAACCAGCCTCCTACTGTCTCCTACATTACTATCATTATACGGCCTAGCAAACCAGGCCTGACACAGAGTGAGTGCATTTATATAGATGTGCATTATATTCACAGATTAGAGAGCAAAAAAAATCAGTGTCATGTTTAACTCACATTAGCCTTTGTCGGTGCTGGAGTCTTTAATTAAAGTATCCCATCATCCTCTGAGAAAACGCTAAACAGGGAAGTGCTCTCCGGCAGGTCCCCACTCGCCTCTCACGCAGTCAGTTTGAATACGGAGCCCTCTCGCTGTGACAGAGGCGCCAGACTCCACAAGCTTTTCATTTTCTTGCATCTATTTTGTTGTTTGACTTTGCATTCCAGCCACCCAGATGACTATCTGCCTCTATCCACCCGTCTACCTGCCCATTTGTTTGTCTGTTTGTGTAACTGTGGGCAGGGGGTAGTACTGTTTCTATCCTCAGTCATTTTCATAGGTACCTCAATGTTTGTCATGCCTTGCTGCACTGGCTGATTTTGGAAGCAGTTTTCAGATGCTTGGCTGGCCAGACAACAAGTCACATGGTCTAGGGTCTTGTTCACGCTCTGCCCAAGGCGAGTCAGACGTGTATATACTTGCCCCCTCATTAACTTGTCAGTCACAAGCACATACACAAACACACTTACATATGGTTTACAGTCCCAGACACTGATCCTGGATCATTAGCCACCTTTCACACAAATAACTTGGGTTATGATTAATGGTGTCTAAGCTGATCCTGGATCAGATGTTTGTATAGGGTACAGAGAATCCAATCTTACTTTTCTCTTCAAAAATACTCTTTCCGCTCAAAAAAAAAAAACATTGGTCTGAATTGTTCTGTAGTGTTTCTCTGTGGGTTTCATCTACAACAAACTGTTCACAATTCTTCTTTCCCACTGTCCAGGTGTAAGAAGGGTGTGTGCAGATGTAATAAGGGTGTGTCCAGGCATAAAAAGGGTGTGTCCAGGTGTACAGAGAGTGACAGAGAGAGGCAGCCCAAGCAAGTGCTGAACTGTAGGTTTTTTTTTTCTGAATGATGAGCACCTTTGTTGGTTGATTTCAGTTGAGAAAATGGGTTCTCAGGACTACGTCAAAAAGCTAGCCTGCTTGAATGAGCAATGCATCCTTAAATGTGCATGGTGACCTTGGCTGTTTGTCATTGGTTGACAGTTGAATGTGCATGCAAGGGAGGTAGGTGACAGTGAGGGTGTTTGGTGGGGGAGGGGGTGATGGAGCTGTCAGTTGATACAATGACAGCAGACAAGGAGGGGCTCAAGTCCTTGAGAACAGCAATGATTTCAATTCTCAAGCAAATGTAGTTATTAAAGTTGGTTATTGGACTAGTTTTCATTCCCATCCACCTGCCTTAGATGGTCACACTTTACAATAGAGGTACACTGATAAAAATGTATTAATACAGTAGTAAACATTAATTAACTGGTTACTAAAAATTATAGTACCAAGTCATACACCCAATAAAGTCCACGCACAATTTGAAACATAATAGTTGCCATATTGATTTCAGGCTATTGGTTTATACTGTAGGTTGTGTACATTTGGCCAGCAGTGGCTTCATGGCCTTTTTGGAGGGGGCAGTGGGTCAAGATTACACTTAGAAATTATTCACATCCATCATGATAAACTATTTTTAACACTTTTTCGTAGATGTGTGACATTTTCATGGAAAACAGAAATATCAAGACCCTTTATGAACATGAACAAATACATTACTATTTAATGAAATGGCTTAAGTGGGGATTTCATTATATACCTAGTATTTAACACAAACTATAATTTTTATTAACCATTTATTAATGTATTAATTGATCTTAGTTAACATTCATAAACCTTAATAAACACATTCATTAACTGTTAATTGACGTTTACTACATCATGAATGAATGTTAATTAGTGTATCCTTATTGTAAAGTTTTACTCCCTTAGTTAATTGATGTCCTTATTTGGATAGAGTCAAATCTGACCATGAGATTGTGGTTTAAAATGAGAAGATTATTTTTAGGTGCCTGAAAAACCAAAACTCAAAGCATTACGCACTCCTTGTCATCATTGCAGCTCCTGGCCTGAGGTCTGAACTCTGTAGCAGGCCAACAAAACTGAGCCGTCTCCCTCCCTCAAATGGCTCACTGTAAGCGGACCCCTCTCCTTCGGCTCCTCCCACAGTGCTTTCTGTACAAACTCATGCTCTTCCTTTTTTTCAATCTTGTTTGCTTCTTTTTGAATCTTTTGGAATGATTGATAATTGGTAGACAAACTGTTTTCTCTTTCTTTGTTGCATCGCTTGCCATGATTTGAAGTTATGAATAAAAATCTTTAATGTTATTCCCTTCCTGCATAGCACGGTGTACTTTTCTTGCGAGGGTGATTTACAGAAAATTTCAATTTACAGAAATTTCTATTTACAGATTTACAGAAATTTCTATTTACAGAAATGTATTAATTGTGTTAGACTCAATCTCTTCAAACGGAATGTTGTATTCAGCCAAGTGTGGCAGATCTTGAGCCAGAGGCCAGAACAGTGATGTCTCCTCTGCCTAAGTAAAGAAGAGCACATACCAGGCAGGACACACATGATCTTCAGCCATACTTGCCAACCTTGAGCCCTCAGAAATAGGGAGATTTTTTTTTAAATCGTGACGGGGGGGAATGGGGGGTGCTATCAAGAATTTTCGCGGACCTCGATTGTAATTGTTGACGGGGGGGTTGGGGCGCTATCAAGAATTTTCGCGGACCTCGATTGTAATTGTTGGGGGGGGGGGGTTGCAATCATCTTTTTTTTTTTTTTTTTAAGACACTCTATTTAACGGTTTATTTAACGTATGTACCGCGGGTGTGCGTCTGCGTTAAAAGTAAATCCCCGTTCCCCGTTAACCATCCACGTAGATACACGCGTCAGATTTGACTCCGGGAGATTATCGGGAGAGGACATTGAAAATCGGGAGTCTCCCGGGAAAATCGGGAGGGTTGGCAAGTATGTCTTCAGCACAGGCAGAAGATTGATTCGTGAAGGCGTGAAGACTCAGATGCCTGGTTCCCTTGTTAGCGAGCAGAACTGAGCCTATTTAGCAACCAACCGCCTTTCTCACAGCCATTTAGCAACCAACTGCCTCTCTCACAGCCATTTAGCAACCAACTGCCTCTCTCACAGCCATTTAGCAACCAACTGCCTCTCTCACAGACATTTAGCAAACAACTGCCTCTCTCACAGACATTTAGCAACCAACTGCCTCTCTCACAGACATTTAGCAACCAACTGCCTCTCTCACAGCCATTTAGCAACCAACTGCCTCTCTCACAGCCATTTAGCGGCCAACTGCCTCTCTTACAGCCATTTAGTAACCAACTGCCTCTCTCACAGCCATTTAGCGACCAACTGCCTTTCTCACAGCCATTTAGCAACCAACCGCCTCTCTCACAGCCATTTAGCGACCAACTGCCTCTCTCACAGCCATTTAGCAACCAACTGCCTCTCTCATAGCCATTTAGCAACCAACTGCCTTTCTCACAGCCATTTAGCAACCAACTGCCTCTCTCACAGCCATTTAGCAACCAACTGCCTCTCTCACAGCCATTTAGCGACCAACTGCCTCTCTCACAGCCATTTAGCAACCAACTGCCTCTCTCACAGCCATTTAGCAACCAACTGCCTCTCTCACAGCCATTTAGCGACCAACTGCCTTTCTCACAGCCATTTAGCAACCAATCGCCTCTCTCACAGCCATTTAGCAACCAACCGCCTCTCTCACAGCCATTTAGCGACCAACTGCCTTTCTCACAGCCATTTAGCAACCAACCGCCTCTCTCACAGCCATTTAGCAACCAACCGCCTCTCTCACAGCCATTTAGCAACCAACTGCCTTTCTCACAGCCCAAACGTTAAAGAGTAGATCAATAAACTCACAGCCTGCCAACCAGGCGGTAAGTCATTTGAACACTTCAGAGAACACTGCTCCGTTCTTCTTTTCCCTCCCTGTCACATATTCTCACCCTGTTTCTCACTCCTTTCCCTCCCTGTCACATATTCTCACTCTTTCTCTCACTCCTTTCCCTCCCTGTCACATATTCTCACTCTCTCTCTCACTTCTTTCTCTCCCTGTCACATATTCTCACTCTTTTTCTCACTCTTTTTCCTCCCTGTCACATATTCTCACCCTGTCTCTCACTCCTTTCCCTCCCTGTCACATATTCTCACTCTTTCTCTCACTCCTTTCCCTCCCTGTCACATATTCTCACCCTCTCTCTCACTCCTTTCCCTCCCTTATTCCATGTTGAATGGTAAACCTATTGGACAGTGATATCTGTAAGGGGAAACCTGCTTCTCTCTTCTTGCTCATTGAGTCTCAGCCTTGTTGAGCACGTCTCAATGTTATTTGTATAGCTTAGCGCTTTTTACAGAAAACCGTCACAAAAACGCTGCAGAGAGAAAGAGAAGAAAAACAGAGCAAAAAAACTCAGCCCCCCAACAAGCAAAACTAGGTAAAAAACTCAGCCCCCCAACCAGCAAAACTAGGTAAAAAACTCAGCCCCCCAACCAGCAAAACTAGGTTAAAAAAAAACACTCAACAGTGGCGAGAAAAAACTCCCCAATCGGAGGAAATCTCCCATCCTTCACTGGACGGCCCGGTTTAAACTAAGGGTGATAATAGACTGTAATGAGGGATCTAATACAACTAGCTGGTAAGTAGAAATCTCATGCATCCACTCTTCCTTTGGTTTTGCACCTGCACACACATTTTTAAAAAAAGTTTAGAGACATCGAAAGCACAGGTTTTTAAGCGTGAGAGCCTTTTTAACGTTTACTAAGAGGGACCACCTTGCTAACTCTCTCACCCCGAAACACTCCTCTGAGAGAAGCCCCTCCATTTTGTGTCAGCCACACATCAGACGGAAAAGGGATGGTTTGCGATGGAATCTCTACCTGGAAATACCACTAATATGGAAGCCATGGTTAAAATGATAAAAAGCCTATTTGAAGCCATGGTTAAAAGCTTCAAAACATTTTCAAAAACCCAAGTGACAACTGTATAGGGTTTCCCAAATATAAATGAGTTCTACCTCTCTCCACCCACCCAACGTGTCTCTTCTCTCCCCCCAAATTAGCTTGGAGCACATACCGCAGGCATCGTTAGCCACACCCACCCCAACCCTTCCAGAATACCTCCTAATCGCTGTGCTTTGACAGTAGAGACTCCGTCTCTGTATGCTGTCCAGACCCCAGCTTCTTATCTGGATTTCCGTTACCGACGGGAGAGCACTTATAGGATAGGATGCCCTATTATGGAGAGATGGCCTCTGCTTTGGGCCAAGTGTCCCCCTGACCCATAATGCAATTGCCTGAATGAGAGACTGTAAAAAGCCCCTGATCTTTCAGTAAGTGTGCGTGTCGAGTTAAGCAAGCTAGCAAGAGTGCAGGAGAGAGAGAAAGATAAACAGGGAGCAGTTTAATTTTAATCTTCAATGTGTCTTAAATTATGTCCATAACTATAACTTTACTGTAGGTTTTTGCATATTTTTCAGCAGGAGCTATTGTATTTGGGGTCAGACAGTGAGGTAGACTCTGTTTTTGTGTCTCTGTCTAAGTGAGGTAGTACATGTGAGCAAGTGTGAGCAAGTGTAAAAAAAAAAGAGCTCTCCGTGTTGCTGTGAGCGTATAGGGGTTCGCTGTAAGGCATGGCCTCTCTGAGCAACTCTTCCTCCAGCTCGTCCTCTTCCTCATACCGGTCTGCCCGATATAGCAGCAGCTCTTTCAGAGCAGGAAGCGGCGGAGGACAGGACTCGCTCTTTGAGCCTTATCTGGACGGCAGCCCCCACAGTCTTTTTGGAGAGGAGAGGACTGGGGCGCCCCTCCTTCCCTTCAGCAGATGCCACAGGGAGTCATATGGGTACCCAGGTGAGTGGGGCGGGGAGCTGGAGCAGCTGTTTTTGGGGTGCAGGAAGGTTTGAGGGAGCTAGAGGGACCAGAGGCTGCACAGGGTGAATCCGACTCAATTTGCCTAAAAGGTCCAAAAAAAATTTAAAGTTTGTTATAAAATTTTATAAGGTTTGTAAAATGCATGACCTCATCTGGGAATCAGATTTTACCATGCAGTAAAACTGAACAATTCAGCACTGAATGTCAATTTAATAGTCAATTGCTATACAGAATGCATACCTTGAGACACTACTTTACTTTACTTTTTTTTTTTTAAACTGATACCAAAGGGCAGACTGTACTTTTTTTACAATGCTTTGAACTACGAAGAAGACGATCAACATTAAACTGAAATAATCCCACAAAGTAGTTTAGTCTGTTTATCTGAACTCAATAGCATGGTGGCACCTCCTTAAATTAATATATTTAAATAAAAATGTAATAAAAAGATTTAACACAAACTTGTATTTTTCGTACATTATTCCGTGGTTCTCATTCCATCAGGCCGTGTAATGGAAGCACGTTGTTCACACAAATTCAAGAGGATAGGGAAGGAGAAATGTTTTGTTCATATTAATAATTATAAGCATATTCTTCTAACAGAGAACAATGAATAAAACAGAAGCTATATTTTTGCAGTGTGTAATTATCATTGTATCAGCCTGTCTTCTCCCTCCTCCTCCTTTTTTAATTTACCAATCTATATCTCTTGATTTTAACTCCCCAGGGGGTACAGGGACATCTGTGCCGGGACGTCCTGCCAGTATGGGTGTGGTGCAGGCAGTGGGTGATTCATACTTAATGTCAGCAGATGTGAGTCAGTTCGAACCTCAGGACGTGGTGATAATGGCCTACAGCCACTGGGTGGTCATCCATGCGGAAAAGGTGGGACCTTGCACAGAAGGCATCATTTTCTATAACCACACCCCTTTCCTGGACTGTCCCCCTAACTCCTCCCCCACTCTTTGTCCCCACCCCTTTTTTGTTTCCTTTTGAAATTTGTGATTGATGATGACATCCTGCTTCTTACCCCATCTCCTTCTCCCCTCTTCATTCTCTCCTCCTTACCTCCTCTCCTCCTCCTCCTTGCCGCCTCGCTCTCCACAGGTGGCTGATGATGGCAGCATCAGTGACACCTTCACCCATAAGAGCCAGCTCCCAGAAGACATGGACCCCCTGTCGGTCAGCAGCACCCTGACCCCGGAGGGCATGCTGGTGGTCAGCGTGAGGAAGACTCCTGAGCCGCCCCAACCCGCCTACCGCTCTGTGGCTCAGCTGTAGCCCCTGCACTGCACACTGTGTGCACTATTTATACCCAACACTTACATGTTCGGAAATGGTTTGTTTAAATTGTTAATACTGGCTTTTGATAACATGAACACACACACATGTATGATTGTATGATTAAATGTATGATTTAAAAAACATTAATAAAATAAACTTTTGTATGATTTAAGTCATGTTATAATATTCAAAGAGCAAGTAAACAAACAACAATAACAACAAGCTCCACGGGGCGATGCACAATTGGCCATTGCGTCAAACGCTATCTAGCGACCCCTGCTGGTCGATCGGGCGCCCATGAACTGCATGCTAAATCCACAAATGAAAGGTCTTCCTCCGTCTCCACTCTATACGAGTTTAGCTGTACTCTGCAGCGTGAAAAGAAGCAGCTGGCTTCACCATGTGTTTCGGAGGAGAACAGTTGTTTACACTCTCTGTATCGGCAGTGGGGTTCACACATGGATGTGGCTGCAGTTGTTTACACTCTCTGTATCGGCAGTGGGGTTCACACATGAATGTGGCTGAAGTTGTTTACACTCTCTGTATCGGCAGTGGGGTTCACACATGGACGCGGCTGCAGTTGTTTACACTCTCTGTATCGGCAGTGGGGTTCACACATGGATGTGGCTGCAGTTGTTTACACTCTCTGTATCGGCAGTGGGGTTCACACATGAATGTAGCTGCAGTTGTTTACACTCTGTATCGGCAGTGGGGTTCACACATGGATGTGGCTGCAGTTGTTTACACTCTCTGTATCGGCAGTGGGGTTCACACATGAATGTAGCTGCAGTTGTTTACACTCTGTATCGGCAGTGGGGTTCACACATGGATGTGGCTGCAGTTGTTTACACTCTCTGTATCGGCAGTGGGGTTCACACATGAATGTAGCTGCAGTTGTTTACACTCTCTGTATCGGCAGTGGGGTTCACACATGGATGTGGCTGCAGTTGTTTACACTCTCTGTATCGGCAGTGGGGTTCACACATGAATGTGGCTGCAGTTGTTTACACTCTGTATCGGCAGTGGGGTTCACACATGGATGTGGCTGCAGTTGTTTACACTCTCTGTATCGGCAGTGGGGTTCACACATGAATGTAGCTGCAGTTGTTTACACTCTGTATCGGCAGTGGGGTTCACACATGGATGTGGCTGCAGTTGTTTACACTCTCTGTATCGGCAGTGGGGTTCACACATGAATGTAGCTGCAGTTGTTTACACTCTCTGTATCGGCAGTGGGGTTCACACATGGATGTGGCTGCAGTTGTTTACACTCTCTGTATCGGCAGTGGGGTTCACACATGAATGTGGCTGCAGTTGTTTACACTCTGTATCGGCAGTGGGGTTCACACATGGATGTGGCTGCAGTTGTTTACACTCTCTGTATCGGCAGTGGGGTTCACACATGAATGTGGCTGCAGTTGTTTACACTCTCTGTATCGGCAGTGGGGTTCACACATGGATGTGGCTGCAGTTGTTTACACTCTCTGTATCGGCAGTGGGGTTCACACATGGTCACTGTCACACTGTCGTTGAAATTCCAAATTAGAGTGGGAATTGGACATGCTCAGCCCCACATTGGACGCCAAATTAATATTTTTTAAAAATCTGCTTTAAAGACAAACTGAACTCGTTGTGTGCAATGTCACAACTGCCTGGGATATAATGAAAAGTACAGTATGTTGGTATGTCAGTAAGTTGTACAATATTTAAACGTGAAAAATGCCTGTAGGATTTAAGGATAAATTCTTTATTGAACCACTCCAATTTCTGTATGGTTTAAGGTATGTTCATGCCTAAAAAAACCCACGGCTGCAGTCACACAGATGTATTCCGCAGGCTGGCAACATACCAACGGGATGTATGAAGCAGTGCCACCTTGTGCAAAAGATGAGCTGTTACTTTACAAGAACAGGTAAATTATGCTGAGTTAATCTGATTAAAAAAAGGCGATCGCCGTGGTAACTGTATAAACACACAGACTCTGAGTCAGTCACACACTGAGAGCTCATGTACAGTATTTGCCTCACATCATTACTGTTCAGCTGGGTTCTCATCTGAGCACATTGTGAAATGTCTTGCTGTGATAAGGTTTTTGCTGCAAATTACAACTGTGTCCATTTACCGAAATGTAAATTAAGAAGACAATACCATTGCTAAGATCTCGTATTATTATTTGGCTGACTAACTTTAATTTGTTTATTCTTTTCAATATCAGATTTCAGACACAAGTAAGTTAAATATTTACATAGCAATTTATTTGCTAATAATAATTTATATATATGTTAGAAAAATAATTCAGAAAATTCTATTCAAAATGGTTTGACTGCAACCACACCGTGTCAGTAACTATTGGGAGAGTCTTACCCAGAGTGAATGTGATGTGAAGGGCAACCACACCGTGTCAGTAACTACTGGGAGAGTCTTACCCAGAGTGAATGTGATGTGAAGGGCAACCACACCGTGTCAGTAACTATTGGAAGAGTCTTACCCAGAGTGAATGTGATGTGAAGGGCAACCACACCGTGTCAGTAACTACTGGGAGAGTCTTACCCAGAGTGAATGTGATGTGAAGGGCAACCACACCGTGTCAGTAACTACTGGGAGAGTCTTACCCAGAGTGAATGTGATGTAAAGGGCAACCACACCGTGTCAGTAACTACTGGAAGAGTCTTACCCAGAGTGAATGTGATGTGAAGGGCAACCACACCGTGTCAGTAACTATTGGGAGAGTCTTACCCAGAGTGAATGTGATGTGAAGGGCAACCACACCGTGTCAGTAACTATTGGGAGAGTCTTACCCAGAGTGAATGTGATGTGAAGGGCAACCACACCGTGTCAGTAACTATTGGGAGAGTCTTACCCAGAGTGAATGTGATGTGAAGGGCAACCACACCGTGTCAGTAACTATTGGGAGAGTCTTACCCAGAGTGAATGTGATGTGAAGGGCAACCACACTGTGTCAGTAACTATTGGGAGAGTCTTACCCAGAGTGAATGTGATGTGAAGGGCAACCACACCGTGTCAGTAACTATTGTGAGTCTTACCCAGAGTGAATGTGATGTGAAGGGCAACCACACCGTGTCAGTAACTATCGGGAGAGTCTTACCCAGAGTGAATGTGATGTGAAGGGCAACCACACCGTGTCAGTAACTATCGGGAGAGTCTTACCCAGAGTGAATGTGATGTGAAGGGCAACCACACCGTGTCAGTAACTATCGGGAGAGTCTTACCCAGAGTGAATGTGATGTGAAGGGCAACCACACCGTGTCAGTAACTATCGGGAGAGTCTTACCCAGAGTGAATGTGATGTGAAGGTCAACCACACCGTGTCAGTAACTATCGGGAGAGTCTTACCCAGAGTGAATGTGATGTGAAGGGCAACCACACCGTGTCAGTAACTATCAGGAGAGTCTTACCCAGAGTGAATGTGATGTGAAGGGCAACCACACCGTGTCAGTAACTATCGGGAGAGTCTTACCCAGAGTGAATGTGATGTGAAGGTCAACCACACCGTGTCAGTAACTATCAGGAGAGTCTTACCCAGAGTGAATGTGATGTGAAGGTCAACCACACCGTGTCAGTAACTATCGGGAGAGTCTTACCCAGAGTGAATGTGATGTGAAGGGCAACCACACCGTGTCAGTAACTATCAGGAGAGTCTTACCCAGAGTGAATGTGATGTGAAGGGCAACCACACCGTGTCAGTAACTATCGGGAGAGTCTTACCCAGAGTGAATGTGATGTGAACGGCAACCACACCGTGTCAGTAACTATCGGGAGAGTCTTACCCAGAGTGAATGTGATGTGAAGGGCAACCACACCGTGTCAGTAACTATCGGGAGAGTCTTACCCAGAGTGAATGTGATGTGAAGGGCAACCACACCGTGTCAGTAACTATTGGGAGAGTCTTACCCAGAGTGAATGTGATGTGAAGGGCAACCACACCGTGTCAGTAACTATTGGGAGAGTCTTACCCAGAGTGAATGTGATGTGAAGGGCAACCACACCGTGTCAGTAACTATTGGGAGAGTCTTACCCAGAGTGAATGTGATGTGAAGGGCAACCACACCGTGTCAGTAACTATTGGGAGAGTCTTACCCAGAGTGAATGTGATGTGAAGGGCAACCACACCGTGTCAGTAACTATTGGGAGAGTCTTACCCAGAGTGAATGTGATGTGAAGGGCAACCACACTGTGTCAGTAACTATTGTGAGTCTTACCCAGAGTGAATGTGATGTGAAGGGCAACCACACCGTGTCAGTAACTATCGGGAGAGTCTTACCCAGAGTGAATGTGATGTGAAGGGCAACCACACCGTGTCAGTAACTATCAGGAGAGTCTTACCCAGAGTGAATGTGATGTGAAGGGCAACCACACCGTGTCAGTAACTATCGGGAGAGTCTTACCCAGAGTGAATGTGATGTGAAGGGCAACCACACCGTGTCAGTAACTATTGGGAGAGTCTTACCCAGAGTGAATGTGATGTGAAGGGCAACCACACCGTGTCAGTAACTATTGGGAGAGTCTTACCCAGAGTGAATGTGATGTGAAGGGCAACCACACCGTGTCAGTAACTATTGGGAGAGTCTTACCCAGAGTGAATGTGATGTGAAGGTCAACCACACCGTGTCAGTAACTATTGGGAGAGTCTTACCCAGAGTGAATGTGATGTGAAGGGCAACCACACTGTGTCAGTAACTATTGGGAGAGTCTTACCCAGAGTGAATGTGATGTGAAGGGCAACCACACCGTGTCAGTAACTATTGTGAGTCTTACCCAGAGTGAATGTGATGTGAAGGGCAACCACACCGTGTCAGTAACTATCGGGAGAGTCTTACCCAGAGTGAATGTGATGTGAAGGGCAACCACACCGTGTCAGTAACTATCGGGAGAGTCTTACCCAGAGTGAATGTGATGTGAAGGGCAACCACACCGTGTCAGTAACTATCGGGAGAGTCTTACCCAGAGTGAACGTGATGTGAACGGCAACCACACCGTGTCAGTAACTATCAGGAGAGTCTTACCCAGAGTGAATGTGATGTGAAGGGCAACCACACCGTGTCAGTAACTATCGGGAGAGTCTTACCCAGAGTGAATGTGATGTGAAGGGCAACCACACCGTGTCAGTAACTATTGGGAGAGTCTTACCCAGAGTGAATGTGATGTGAAGGGCAACCACACCGTGTCAGTAACTATTGGGAGAGTCTTACCCAGAGTGAATGTGATGTGAAGGGCAACCACACCGTGTCAGTAACTATTGGGAGAGTCTTACCCAGAGTGAATGTGATGTGAAGGGCAACCACACCGTGTCAGTAACTATTGGGAGAGTCTTACCCAGAGTGAATGTGATGTGAAGGGCAACCACACCGTGTCAGTAACTATTGGGAGAGTCTTACCCAGAGTGAATGTGATGTGAAGGGCAACCACACCGTGTCAGTAACTATTGGGAGAGTCTTACCCAGAGTGAATGTGATGTGAAGGGCAACCACACCGTGTCAGTAACTATTGGGAGAGTCTTACCCAGAGTGAAAGACGAAAAAACGACTTGTGTCCATTTTCCTTCATTGGTATTGGGACATGGTATGCAATCGTTTTGTGAACTGTTTAAAAAAGAACTTAAGCTCAATAAAGTTAACAAAATGTCCGTTATGCTTATGGCTTGTGAAACACAGGCTGAAGCCTAGGAAACGGGATATAGTGGCTTGAGTCCAAAAGCGGTGGGTTATCACATCTGTGCACACGCAAGGCAATAAAAGGAGCCCACAATGAGAAAAGCATGCAAACACAAAGTGAAAGCAGTGTTTATAATGAAATGATGGAATAAATGTGAGAAAGAACAAGCCCACACGTATCTAGCTTCATTCAGGCAGTAATATCCCAGATGGTAATGGCTCTGACAGAGAGATTTTAGAGGCTAAATGAAATCGCACGCTTGTCACATTTCATCACTTGAATAGAGTGAACTGGATCTCAGTTGCAATGAAGTTTGAAGAAGGAAGTTGTGCCTGGAGTTGGTGTCTAAAATGACCACTGCCAAAGACTACTGAGTGAGACAGAAGCAATGATTTAACTACGACCTTGAAGAAAGATTTAAATGCAACGCCTTCAATGTTCTGTATAGCTCCAATACAAGAAGTCTTTTGCTGTATGTACTCAAATGGAGGCACATTAAATATATCCATTTCCAGTACATGTGAATCAAAAAAAGACATTGAAACAATTTTTTTTTAATGTTGTATTTTGGACATAAGATTATATATTATTTTGCTGTTTTATCACTGAAACACTGGGAGGGAGTCGGTAATTAAGTCCATATTTTGCTTTATTTTTGACACATGTAACACCTTTTAGACTGCGCTCACAGCTGTGTCAAACTGACCGAAATAGTTTCATTTCAGTGTAAACATGAAATGAGTCTTTCCATGATCTTTCATTTCCACTTCTTCATTACATTAATTAAGGGCAGCAAAAAATGTTTCATGCTAAAAAAAATGCTTTAAAATGATTCCAGTATTTTAAAACTTCTAAGCATTTCATTTACAACATACCGTAACAGAAGAGTTAAACTACCACTTTTTGCTATTATCAATTAACTTATGTTATTCTTGTTTTCTTTTCTAAACAAATTTTGGGAATATGTTTAAAATACACAAGGTGACTGGAATTATAGTTTTTCTCAATTGTTTAGACACATTTTCTGAAATTAAAACTAATTTCTCAAAATTATAAACACAAAACCCACACGGTCAACTCTTTCTGCAAAACTTCATATATCTCTTGTCAAAATCCAGCACTATTTTCAAAACCATACACTCTCATCCCAAAATGACATTTTTCCTTCAAATAATAAACACTAGTCAACCAATGAATACAAATGATACATGCCAATTACACACTGGTGTAAAAAATGAAAGACACTATTACCGTAATATTAGTTAAGCTTCAGTATAGTTTGAGTGTACTGGCCAACTCAAATATTATTATTTTTTATTTTTCCAAATTACAAAAATGTAGTACAGAGTAAAATAAAAACAGGGGTGGCTTTGGTACATACATGAGGGATATTGGCAGCTTAGCTTGTGCACACTATGCTGTCTGTACTGTGGTCCCCTTGTAGTAGTATAAATTAGGTACTCTGCAGTACAGGAATCACTGAGTATTGATATGTTACAGTGAATACAGTCTGCCTGTTTGCATTTCTAAATGTTCGTCAGCCATTGTTCTCCACATACAGGGAGCTCACATTTTGCCCTTTTATTTGTGCTAAAGCTCTGATTGCTGATTGAATAATTAAATCATCTAGTGTTTTACCTGAGAAGAATGTGTGTGTGAATTGATATTGGAGTTTATAGTGTTTAAGGGCAGTGTTTTACACGTGAAAACAAGAGATATACTTTTTGAAAATTGTGCCTAAAATGGGAGAATTGTGTGAAATGTATTTTTTTTTTAACAATTTGTGTTAAAACAAGAAAAATAGTGCTTATAATTTTGAAAGAATTGTCTAACTGTTGGCACGTAAACTTAATGTTTTATTTATAGGGTCATAATACCAATTTTAGTGTCTAAACAATTGAGAAAAACTGTAATATTACATACATGTTATTTACCTTTACTGTGCACAATTTAAATACATATCTACTGAAAATCTCCAAAAATCTAAATCTTGATGACAGTGACAAAAGTCAGAAAATGATTTCAGAAAATAGCAAGACTTCTCGCCACATCTTTTAAAGATACAGGATTTCAAGTTAGCACTAATTCAGAGGCATGTTTAAAACTCTTTAGAAAAGCACGTTCTTTAAGAAATAAAATGCACAAATGTAGCTTCTCCGTGAAATCCTTTAGATATGCAGATGAACACATTAGCGTGGCTAATTTGGCTGTGTGGCATGTCTAAGTCTACGACTTGTGTCCATATTTACAGCAGGGATATCATCCAGAGGTTCTGGGGTTATTTCAGGCAGACAGCATAAGTACCCAGGAAGGTGCTCTGAGGTTTATGTGCACTCCAGAGAAGCGCTCGTCTCATATGGATTCTTCAAGGCTAACGATCGATATTTTGAAGAGCAAAAAAAGCTGATATGCCAATTTTTTTTATAACCCGCAGATAACGGTTGAAATGACCTTACTATACGATTCCTTGTGAAAAATGAGTGTTCACATCAAATACTACACTTAAATGGCTCTGGGAACCCCTAAATGTCATCCTCCGGTGTAATGATGTCTCCTCTTAAAAATGTGACTTTACTAGCCAAGAGGGCCAAGGGTGTCTATTGCTGATATCTTATGCAATACCTAGGGTATGCAAATCTGTGAACAGGCAACAAAGAAATGTCCTTTAATAAATCATTTTACCAGCATCAACTCAAAAGCAGAACAGCGGACAATTTAAATAATCCATCAATCCACAGGTTGGATATATTAAATAAAATAAATAGCTCTATTACTGGGCTTATATATCAACTCAAGAGTAAAGACTTTAAAAGTATCTTCCTCCCCACTCGTTGTGGGCGCACCTCCTGGCTCTTATCCATCCCTGCGTGCCTGACTCCATGGTCACATGGTCCCAATGAAGTATTTCAACATCACAGTGTCGTGCATACAAAGTAAAAAAATAATAATAATACATTTTTAAAAAGCATTGGCCATATTGGCCTGCATTAGTATTAGTCGATTGTATTGACCAAACCGATATATCGGACCACCCCTACTGAAGAGATATGTCCATCACTGCTGACACTCTCCCCAGTCTCCTCAGATAAAATATGTTCTTTTCAGCCTAGAAGCAGAAAACAGTTTCCTCTTACTGCTATTGTTGAGCGATGAGCTTTAAAGGGGGCGGAGTTACGTTGCTATTGTTGAGTGATGAGCTTTAAAGGGGGCGGAGTTCTGTTGCTATTGTTGAGCGATGAGCTTTAAAGGGGGCGGAGTTATGTTGCTATTGTTGAGCGATGAGCTTTAAAAGGGGCGGAGTTCTGTTGCTAATGTTGAGTGATGAGCTTTAAAGGGGGCGGAGTTATGTTCCTATTGTTGAGCGATGAGCTTTAAAGGGGGCGGAGTTCTGTTGCTATTGAGCAGCGCTTTAAAGGGGGCGGAGTTCTGTTGCTATTGTTGAGCGATAAGCTTTAAAGGGGGCGGAGTTATGTTGCTATTGTTGAGTGATGAGCTTTAAAAGGTGCGGAGTTCTGTTGCTAATGTTGAGTGATGAGCTTTAAAGTGGGCGGAGTTCTGTTGCTATTGTTGAGTGATGAGCTTTAAAGGGGGCGGAGTTATGTTGCTATTGAGCGGCGCTTTAAAGGGGGCGGAGTTCTGTTGCTATTGTTGAGTGATGAGCTTTAAAAGGTGCGGAGTTCTGTTGCTAATGTTGTGATGAGCTTTAAAGGGGGCGGAGTTCTGTTGCTAATGTTGAGTGATGAGCTTTAAAAGGTGGAGCATGGAGGAGGGGGCAAGAAAATAGAGACAAATTAAGATAGACTTTAAAAAAAAAAAAATTTATAAAAAAAATGGAGGTAGTAGAGGTCGGACCACCTTAAGACTCGGTAATTACCTTGGTAACGCCCCCTTAGTGGGCCGCACGAGAATGAGGACGAACAGAGTGGACAGGCTGTTGGAGATACAGCACTGGCGGACGGACAGGTGCAGCAGACAGTTGGCTGTAAATCAAGAGAATATCTAAGCAGCAGTGTGTCTTAGAGGACCATGCAGCTGTGTGGTTTTTGAAAAGGAACAAAGGCTGTAATTGGATATCTGGTAGTGGGGGGAGCGGTGGGGGTGGTCATGATGTGTCACAGGGTACGCCCTCATAGATGTCATCAGGGCCCTCGAGAACAACAAGTTCCCTTCAGTGGTTCTATTGCTGCCATGGAAACTGCACTCAGAGAATCCCAGTAGCCCTTGCAGAGCCCAAGAGATGGTGTATTGTAGCAGACCAAGAAAATACTGTATCAAACCGGCTCACTGAGTGTGTACTGCATCAAACCGGCTCACTGAGTGTGTGTACTGTATCAACCCAACAAACAGAGTGTATACTGTATGAACTCTTCAGACTGAGTGTGCTTACTGTATCACACCTGTAGACCAAGTCTGTACTGTATAAACCAGCAGAATGAGTGTGTATACTGGTGTGATGCAGGAGTGCATGAGGTGGGTCCCAAAATGAATCTGTAGTCCACTCGGTTATATTAGTATGTGTATTTGACGGGTCCCTGAAAGGTACTAAATTTCTCATTTGGATCCCAATATTAAAAAGTATGTCTAATTTGGATCCCGATATTAAAAAGTATTTATAATATGGGTCCCGATATTAAAAAGTTAAGAACCAGACCATTCAATTGGTCCAATTGATGAGAGCATCCACATTAACATATCTTGCAATATTAATTCACAGAAATACAAGAATACATTTCAACATTTGTTAAAATTTTATTCATCCCTGATATACAAAACATGGTTTGTGGTCTCTAAAAAATATCACTACATTTGTTAATTTGTTTGAGCCAGATTCCCTGTTCACCGCTGGTATGTACAACATGTCCTAGTGAAGCACAGGTTAAGCCAATGAGCAGACAGGAAGTGCAATCAGAGCAATGGATAAAACATTTTCTTAATATATATGTGCATTAATTCGTTTATTTAATAAATTTTTATACTTCATATATTTCCATTTCTTTACAAAAATAAGGTTATCTTGCATTCATGTCAAGTAATAGATTAAAATCTGGTTACAAAAATGAGATGAATCGTTATTGCACAAATTTATTACCTACTGATAGACGATCATTTAAAGAAAAAAACATTTAAAAATCACTAATGTCCTAGCTTTGATTAATAACTGTTAATAAATATGCATCTGCCACTTAAATCTGCTTGCAAATTAAGTGGCATATGGAACATAAGAGAGAAAAGTGCCTCAGGGCCAAACAAAATAAAAAGTAAAAAAAAAAACAGTGTTTGTGTTCCATACAGTCCCTCCTAATCTAAATGTGTGTGTGTCCGCGTGCGTGCATATGCATATACGCGTGTATGTCCGTGTGTGTATGCGACCAGTACTTCCACCGATGGGAATGTGTAAACAGTTCCAACAGGCTGGCATTACGTTTCAGCCCCACATATGCGTGTGGGCGTGTGGGCTTGTGAGGCGCCGAGTTTAACCTCATAATTCTATAAACTAAACCGTGATTATTTATTTATAGGAGACTTTGTGCCATTTCTGAGAGGTTCTGGGTGTAAAGCAGAGTGGAGTGTCTTATCTCATATTTGTTTTAAATTATTATTTTAACTGACATATGCTGTACGCGCCACAGCGTCCTTAAAATGATTGCTGTGAATGTGTGCATTTGTTTGGAGCTGAATTCTGGGTAAATTCTCACGAGTCCTGGATGTTCTCACAGTTGCGTGTTTGTGCAGCGATGTTGTAATGGTTTTCTCTGGGACCCCCAGAGTGATGTAGGCACTTTGTGAAATGGGCATACGACCGGGCCTCACACACCGAGGCCCGCGTAGCTTGTAATTTTTTTACATTCTTACAATGATTTACTTCTCAAATGCAGCACAAGCGATCGTTCTGTACTTTGTCACCCGGCGAACACATAACGCTCTCACATAGCTGCACCAATGTTGTAGCCATGCCGTGACATTGCTACAACATTACAGGAATGTCGCGTGAATGTTACGTGATGGGGCGGGTTGGGTGGGGCGGAGGGACTGTGGTGTGACTGCCCTTTAATCTCGGTCAACAGCCGGATTTCCTCAACGTGCTACGAGTTCCCAAACCGCACTAACCTCAGCTGCATGAACAGTCCACAATTCATATAAAGTAGGAATATGTTCTTTACAATATGAAACAATGATATGTTAATATATTAAAATTGTAAACCTCTCTTTAGTGTTCTAAGCCGTGCATTTCAAGCAGCCCTGCCCTCCTTTTTTTTTTTTTTTTTAACAAAAGTAACAAGTGATTAAAGCTTATTTTGGTCCACAACAGGTGCCAATCAAATAATTAATCAAAATGAAATCATCACCAGAAAGAACAAGGATGGTACAAAACAATATGAGCAACAATAACAACACAATATATTACAACAACCAGAGTAAGAATAACATTGTCCACTATAGTACTAAAAAACTGAAAATTCTCCCAGAAATATTGTTTAAACTACACTTTTTTTTGGTCAAGAATTAGACAATGTAATTGTCAAATAATGCACTCTTTTTATAATTACATGCACTCAGAAATACACCAGCCATGCATAGAGATGTGTGCGTGTGTGTGTGTTCACAGCCACACACATGAGGAAGTGTGAACAGGTGTTTGTGTGTGCACGTGTGTATTTGTGTGTGTAAAGGGTGTGAGAATTTGTTTCCGTTTTTTTTTTTTGGGAGGGGAGGGTATGTCTGGAAAAAAAAAAAGACTAAGACCTTTTAACACATGCAAGTCCAATAACATGACCAATGATTGGTCATGGTACCTTTTCTGCACCAATCATTGGTTGTGTTATTCGTTTTGTGTGTCCTAAAGGATTTTGCACACGCTAAAGGTCTTAGTAAATCAGGCCCTTAATTCCATGCACTTTGCATACTGGAATACAGGAGGTTGAGGGTTATTTATTGGCCGTGTGGAACTGAGCGGAGTGCTGCGGCTCCAGCAGAGGAGGGGGAACGCAAAAGCAGACGCACACATGGGCAGACTGCGCCGGTGAAGAATGCATAGTTGGAAGGCTCAACAATTTCATCATCATTATGGCTGGGAGTCAGCAACACACACGTTTCTTAAATACAAAATGGCTTCTCGGAATAGAAGAATGTGTGTGTGTGTGTATGTGCGTGTGTGTGTGTGTGTGAGAGAGAGAAAGAGAGAAGAGGAGATGGGGGAGAAAGAATAAAATAAAGGGACAGAAAGGGAGAAAGAGAGAGAGAGAAATAGACAGATGAATCCACAAGATTGTGATTAAGGCTTCTGTGTTAAAACAGACAGGCCACCCTGTAGACATGCCAAAACTGCTCACAGCACATCCACAGATGCTTCAAGCAATGATAGTAAAGAAAGAAAGGAAGGAACATTTCACTGTGTTCTCATGCCAGAAATGTTAAAACAACAACTGCATCTGTTTCACTTGAGTCTGTCTGGCTGTGCATCAGAGTTCCAGAGTGCTGACACCCTATAGCTGCTGTCCGTCCGTCTTTCTGTCCGTCTTTCTGTCCGTCCGTCTTTCTGTCCGTCTTTCTGTCCGTCAGCGGCAGGTTAACTATAAAGGGAAGCCATGAGGAAAATAAATGTATCTATACAAAACAAAGGAGTGTTATAAACAGTTACAGCCCAAAATATATATTAAGTTGAGTGTGTGAATGCAGGCTTGAATGGGAGAAATGAAGACCGGTGGATGGGAATTAACTGCATACTGTACCCTCTTCCTTGGAGAGCCCATGGGGGGGGGGACTTGCACATTTCATCTGTTAAAATATCAATGGGAAATATACCCTTCTGTGAAATAAGTTAAGACTTCATAGTGAAATACATTCAAATAATCGAAGAAATGTCATTAAGTAAAATGCGTTCCATTGCAAATGGTGCCGTTAAAAAGATGATAATCCAAGATTTTACATATAGTAAATTCAATGAGCACAAATGCAAATAGGCAAACACAAACACACACACACACACACACACACACACACACACACACACACACGGTCACGCTGAAATCCAGAGTGGCTGCTACAGTTGCTACAGGAGACCTTCAAGCAGAACTGGACTCATTCAGCAACGGTTGCCATGGACTTACCGTGCTAATTCCTACCCTGGGTGTCGTGTGGGTACAATAATTAGAGTGGGAGGGAATGTAGAGAGAGACAGAGAGCGGGAGAGATAGATAGAGAGAGGGAGACCACTCTTAATAAGAACACTGCAGTGCAAAGATCAGGAATGCAATAACCTGCTGCATTTCCCTCTGTGTGGGTCGTCCCCACATGTCACAATGACTTCAGGTCAGTAAAACCTCAGAGATGCCTCAGTACAGGACACACACCACAGCAGCAGCTAAATGTCCTGATAGCCCCAGTGACTTCAGGTGGACAGCATATATGTGGCAGGTTGTAGCGTGTTGCGTGTGAGACTAATCCCCCTCAGCGTGGGCTCCTCAGCGCTATATTTAGAGAACCTGCCATCACCAGTATGGCCATGGAAAAGACAGGCTTCAGCAGGCAGGTGCACAGGGAAGAATCCATGGTGTGTGTGTGTGTGCGTGTGCGTGTGCGTGTGTGCGTGTGTGCGTGCGTATAGAATTGGTGTCAGCTACATTTAAGACCTCTGAAATAAAGATATAAAGGTCACTCAACCTTTTATAAAAGGTTATGAAGCCTTTTGTTCCATAGACAGCACAGTGTTCATTCACACGGCGTAAGTGTGTGTTCCTTGGCGTGAAAGTGCGAATGTTAGCAGAATTCCCTGGTCACACACTAAGCGGAAAGGAGCAGAAATGCCAGAGAGCAGCGGTGAAATGTAAGACTCAGAATGTGTGCTGGACAACACCAATCATCTGTCGCCTCAGAGAACAAGGAACAAAGGGTGTGTAACACTTCCTCAGTCACTGTGTCCGAAAATTCTGCGTTTGGAAGACTGGTTTCAAAATGGCCGCTTGCGTTTCCAGTTCAGGGACATGGAAATAAAACTGAGTAGAGGACATAAATCGATCTACATTATATTCATCCCTTTCAGTCCTATACATTTGCATGTACATACACATATATGCATTCATACACACACACACAGACGCGCATACTTGCACGCTCGCACACACAAACACACAAGGTATTCTGCACTTCAGAGTTCTGCGTCTACGCACGTTTCCTTCAGAATAGAGGAGATGTTAGATCCCCCCCACCCCACCCCCCCCGAGTCCTCGTTCATTCCTCCCCAGTTCAGTAAAGTGGAGTCAGTGCAGATCCAGCCGTGGGGGTGGGGGGGTTGAAGACTGAAGGAAGCCCTGAGGTTTTAGAGGGGGGGGGGGGTCCCCTGGCTTGGCGCTGGTGCCCCCCCTCTTCCCCGCACCCCGCTGTTCCTGCCTTACTGTGACTTCTCGTCAGAGTCGGAGGGGCGGTGTTCACGGGGCAGGGACAGGGTCCGATGGCGGTCCCACAGCTTGTGCAGCTCCGTGGCCTCATTATCGCTGCTGCTCGTCCCGCTGTCACGGAAACTGGCCAGCGGGGGGCGCACTTTCACCCCCTTCACCGTCACGGACCCCTCGATGGCCTTCCGCAGCTGTGTGGAGCAGAGCGCAGCGGTGCCATCAAAATCAGTCAAACCAGTCCAAGCCAAACCCAGTCTGCGGTCACGCCCAAACTCTGACCAAACGTGCCCCATACCCCATCTCTTAAGTTACAGACAATGAACCGATCTCTGGTGCCAATCGTGGCTCTAAAACACTGAATCACTGAATCAGATAAAAACATGGACTCTAGACTGCAGAACAAGCTAAACGAGGAGTCGGTGTGGAAATATGACAGCAGAAGAGCGGATAAGAGGACTGGTAGAGAGGGAGAGTCAGCACGCTCGTGTTTCTCATCTGCTCAAAGGCCGCATGGCTGTGTCAAGAATGACCAACAGCTGTCCTGCTGTCGATAAAAACAACGCTCTGCATTATGACCCTTTCAGGAACCTGAACCCTTTGACTCAGTTCACTATAATGATTTATCCACGACAAGGATTGTATTTGTTCACTACTGAGTATTTCTAGTGACTTGTTAGTATGCTGATGACCTATAGGAGCCCTGTGTAGGGTTGCAAAATTCCGGGAATTTTCAAAGTTGGAAACTTTCCATGGGAATAAACGGGAATTTATGGGAATTAACGGGAATTTATGGGAATAAACGGGAATAAACTGGGAATTTTCAAAACTGAAGGTTGGCTCTTCATTGGGAACTTAAATATAGTTGGGGAAAATATATTTTAGTATAATCTTGACTAAAACAAACAGATCCCATCCAAGTACACTTGAATATCCATGTCATTCCTCAATCACATGCACACAGCACACTGCTTACTGCATGGCTACTGAGACCACACCCCCTACAGGCACTGTGCATGCCTCCATCACATGTACAGATGATTTCCAGAAGACTGGACCACACTTTTGAGCCCAAAGCACAAGACTATTGAAGGCACACATTTGCGCCTGTGGACTACACAAAGTTAAGTAAGTTTTGATGATATTATGGGGAAATATATTTATTAAATGTTTAAATTGCAAATATCACATACAAATGTATTCATCTAGTAGATAGCTAGCTGATAAGTTAAATGCTAAATAAGCTATAGCTAGCATATGGCTTATATATGCTAGCCATAGCTAGCATAAATAAGCCATAGCTAGCCATAGCTAGCATAAATGTATTCATCTAGTATATAGCTAGCTGATAAGTTAAATGCTAAATGAGTCATAGGTAGCTAGCATAGCTGATAAGGTAAATGCTAAATAAGCCATAGCTAGCATAAGAGTGCATCTATGAGGCACTCTTATAAAAATGCTAGCTACCTCAAATGTGATGCTGTTTCTCTCTGCCTCCTGAAAGATGTTTTAAAGATCATTCCAGTTGTTTAGCTAGCCTTACTATTTATATATCTGTTCATGCCATTGCATTAGTATTCTTACAAGCTCTTGTCTTACTTTACAGAAAAATGCCACGTGCGCTATCCAATGTGTGGAGACATTTCACACCAGCTAATGTTCAAGGGAAGTCTGTATATATGTGTAAATATTGTGATAAGACATATGTGAAGAATGCCACAAAAATGCAGCAGCATATTGCAAAGTGCCTAAAAAATCCTCAAGGCCCACAACATGCAGCAGACAGGAGTTCCACTCCAGGGGAAAATGAATCTGTTTCAGCTGTATCAGCCCTCTCATCAGCTCCTGGTCCCTCTCGCATCAGAGGATTCTTTGATTTTATGGATGAACCCAGCCAGAGAAATGCAGATGAGTGTTTCGCTCGTGCAGTCTATGCTTCTGGCTCACCCCTGATGCTGCCATCCAATGTGTACTGGAGGAGGTTTTTAAATGTTCTCCGACCAGCATACACCCCCCCAACCAGACATGCACTGTCTACTCATTTGCTGGATGAAGAGTTCAGCAGAGTTCAAACAAAGGTCAAGCAGACCATTGACAAAGCTGACTGTATTTCAGTCATCTCTGATGGATGGTCAAATATCCGGGGCCAAGGAATTATTAACTACATCATCACCACTCCTCAACCTGTTTTCTACAAGAGTGTAGACACAAAGGAAAACAGACACACAGGCCAATACATTGCTGATGAGCTGAAAGTGATCATCAATGACCTTGGACCAGATAAGGTTTTTGCACTGGTCACTGACAATGCAGCCAATATGAAGGTTGCCTGGGCACATGTGGAGGAGACCTTCCCTCAAATAACAACTATTGGCTGTGCTGCCCATACACTCAATCTTCTGCTAAAAGATATAATGGCACTGAAAACAATGGACACCCTGAACAAGAGAGCGAAACAAGTTGTTAAATATGTGAAGGGCAAACAAGTAGCTTCCGCTACGTATATATCAAAGCAAAAGGAAAAGAACAAGAATACTACACTGAAGCTCCCAAGCAGCACACGATGGGGTGGCGTTGTCATCATGTATGACAGCCTTGTGGAGGGAAAGGAGTCTCTGCAAGAGATGGCCATATCCCAGACTGCAGGGATTGAAAGTGACATAAAGAAGATAATGTTAGATGATGTGTTCTGGGAAAGAGTATCTAGCAGTCTGACAATACTCAAACCTATTGCAGCAGCAATAGCGAAGATAGAGGGGGATGGTGCCATCTTATCGGATGTCCATTGTCTTTTTGCAGAACTCAAAGAAGAAATCCAGACGGTCCTGCCCACTTCCCTACTACTGAAAGCAGAGGAAACAGCTGTGGTCAAGACATTGGAAAAGCGACGGGAGTTCTGCATGAAGCCGGTGCATGCAGCAGCATACATGCTGGACCCAAAATATGACAGGGGCATACTTTCTGGGGAAGAAATTAACAGTGCCTACGCTGTCATTACAGCCATGTCTGACCACCTGGGTCTTGATAAAGGCAAAGTTCTAGGCAGTTTGGCGAAGTATCGAACAAAGCAAGGCCTTTGGGAAGGGGATGGAATATGGCAGTCATGCCAGCACATATCTGCAGCCACCTGGTGGAAGGGACTTTGTGGATCTGAGGCCCTTGCACCTGTAGCCTCCATCATCCTCCAAATCCCACCATCATCAGCCGCCTCCGAGCGCAACTGGTCACTGTTTGGGAACACACACACAAAGGTTCGCAACAGGCTCACAAATTTGAGAGTGGAAAAACTGGTTGGCATTCGGGCAAACCTAAGGCTCTTTGAGCCTGACACAGAGACATCCTCAACAAGGCTGGAAAGTGACACTGAAGAGGAAGAGTCAGAGTTGGATGTTGAGGAAGTGGACATGTTGTTGGATGTTGATGAGGCCCAGGAAGAGCCCATTGACTGAAAGGGTTAGGCAAAAATGCAGAGGATTGCTTGAAGGAAGATTTGCATGTTTAAATGGGACTTTATGGAGGGAGTGGGGCTCTTTTCATTTAACATTTTGAACGGGACTTTGTGGGGATTTTTGGATGGGGGCGTGCATTTTTGAATGAGTGGGGTTGGGGGGGATGAGTAATATTTAACTCAACATTCATGTTTATGTTCTTCAATGAAACAAATGATGGTTCAATAAAATAATTAAAACTTGTTCTGTTCTACTTAAAAATAAATCTGTTGAAATATCTTTCTTTTTTAATTGTATCATTTTGCATGGAGGTTTTCTTATGACTTATGTTTATATTTATGCTTGGATATGATACAATTTCATTACATTACCCTCAATTCCCAGTTAGTTCCCCTAAATTCCCATTAATTCCCATAAATTCCCTTAATTCCCATTATTCCCATGTAAAGTTTCCAATATGGAATATTTCCAAAATTCCCCAGCTTAACTTCCCATGGAAATTTACCGGAAACTTACTGGAAATTTACCGGAAATTTTCCGCCCCTTTGCAACCCTAGCCCTGTGTAGCCTGTGTTCATTCAGCACAGGTTTGTAGAATGCTTTCTCCCTGCAGCACAGCCTGTTCATCAAACTGTGCAATGATACGAATGCAAGTCTGACACCCTACTTCTGTGAACTCAACTGTGATCTGTTTGTGGACATTAATGTTGAAAAAAAATTAAATTAGCCTTGTTATTTCATCTTTTGTGTTTGGATTATGATAAGCACATTGTTGACACACTCCCCAGAAAAAATTATGTGATTTGGCTCAATTGATATTGAAAATTAATTTAGGAAAATCTATGAATAATATCACGGAATCCAAGGGAGAATACACTAGAATGAACAAATTGTTACATGAAGGTGATCCAGTTGATTTAGTTCACTTTGTTCACCACTCATACCCTTCCTCTGCCAACGCACACACACACAAGAAAAGGATTTGATGAGACCCAACTAATTACCATGGACAACGGGCTTCTCATCGGTCCACATAATGGGCTGATTGCACGTGTGTGAGTGAACAATCAGCAGATTAAATATAAAAAGCAGTTATGAAACGTCTACAACATTATTACTGAAACTGTGCAGCCCTGCTTAATTTCCCTCACATTGTCCGCCTGTCGTCTCCACAACAAAGGAATAAATGTCAGGAGGAGAGCTTGGATTGCGCCTAGCAACAACTGCCATTTTCCACACTATTTAAAAAGACAAAGAGCGTCTATTTTATTTCTTTTGTTCTTTTTTTTTCCTGTAGCGAAAGTTGAGGGGCCTTGGCAGCAGGGCACGGCTAAAAGCCTTTCGTCTTTCCATCTTCGGCGAAAAACTGCAGGTTTGAAAGGATACGTAGGAGAGACGGGGTTCATTAAATCCTGAACCGACGCCACCATGATGACATCACGGCCCCAGAGCACTTCTGCCTAATCAAATGACATAATGGAGGTGACCTTGAATGTCACCCGAGTTTCGGCGGCCGTGATTAGTGACGCTCACCTCCTTCAGAGACACTACTCCAATCAGCCGGCCGATGCTTGTGACGTAGGCGTGGTCCAGGCCCAACAAGGAGAAGATGGTGTGGGTCTGTGGGAGAGGGAGCAGGAGAAAGAGCTGAGACCTGCCCGGCGTCGCCTCTAACGTGGCAGTTTCTCACAAACGGCTCCCGTCTGCCTCTTCACCGCCCACGGCGGTGCGACAACGAGTAGCGCATGGCGCCGCAGCGGACCGCGGGAAACTGAAAGTTGCTAAGAGTCTGTAAAGAGGAGCCCGTTACTGTGAGGGAAGTCTGGCGCTGTTTAATATTCATGGCAGGCTGAGACACGCCGGTGGTGCTGCTGTGCTGACGAACGGCTGCACAATAGCACTCTTAAATGTTTAAACAGCAGCCACAGCAGAGCGCTGCTCATCAGGGGCGGGAGACATTAGGCCGTGCGCTCTCGGCAAAGAGAGAGAGAGAGAGAGAGAGAGAGAGAAATGAGAGGGAGATGCAGAAGGGGTGGTGGAGGGGGAGGGGGGGTGTTGCTGAGTGAAAAGAGCCGCAGATGGAAAAAAAAAACAGTGGTGCTCAAACCCCCCCCCCCCCCCCCCCTCACAATCCAAGATTCATTCTGACAGTGCTTATGGAACAGAATATAAATGGGTAGCAATACATAACCGCGGCATTATACAAGTTTACAACTCCGTGGAGGCATGCCATATACGGAAACACAAACGCGTACGCTCGTCGTGTCAGTTACCGCAACGTCCGTGTGTTCGTGCGCACATTTCAATTTCACTGGCACAAAAGAGGCATGGTACAGGAGGGCAGAGAGGCAGGCAGAGAGCGCGGTATGGGCGGAGTGAGGAGGAGGAAGAGACTCACTTTGTGCAGCGACGTTCGCTCCACCAGCTGAAAGGGTGCGGGATCAATCTTGCAGTTACTGAAGTTGACCTGCTCGTCCAGCTGTTGCTCCTCCCACTCAGCAATCTGCAGCGAGAAGAGGGAGGAGTTACAGTACAGACACGCCCACCTGCAGCACAGGCCTTCTCCTCAGTGCTCTATTGGCTGCTACTAACTTATTGCTATGAATAATAATAACACTAATACTACTAATAATAATAATCTGTACTTTTATGGTAGTGATACATGTGAAGCGCTGTGTACGGAACGTGGGCAGGAAGCTGCGGTGCTTAGCGATATACGATACTCCCGAGGCAACTTGCCAGTGCTTGATTACGATAGCGCATTATTGAGATTCGCTTTTTGGGACTCGCTGCTAGTTTATCTCCTCCCTCTCGCCCCAGTGCAGCTGACAGATACACATTCACATACCGTCAGCTTGGGAAAACCATTATCATTTTATGAATTGTGGCTAATTAGTCTACAGATACGCAATCAATGGAGACAACAAAGCAACAGGGAGAGAGAGGGAGACTGAGAATAGAGGAGGTAGAGAGGAAGAGTGAGAATGTAAGTAGCGATGAAACAACACAACCCCTCCCCCCTTTTACACGCTACACAAACGTGCAGAAATGTACCACAATTATTACACTATTGTGTTTGGTATAAATGGGGTCCTTAAAACCAAGAGCCACATTTTGGTGTAATTTTTCCTCACAGCAATTTTCCTATTGGTCATAGAAGTAGCAGTCGCATTATACAGCCATTAGCGTGTTGCGCAGGAAAAGGGCCACATCACGTTTACCACAAAGCTTAGCCAGTCACGTGGCTTCAAGCAACAAAACACTGCCCGCACAGACAGGATGCTACAAGAGACGGCAAAATAGATGGACAGGATGATGTCTGCTAACACTGAGAGATGCTAATGAGCATTGCTACGACTGATTTCACACGGAAAGGTTACACTGACAGTAAAACGATATCACTAAAGTGTTAAAATGTCAAAAACATTTTAGTTAAGACTAAACTAAACGACTATTATTATTAGTATTAGTAATAATAATAATACAAAAAATGAGGGCAGAGAGAATATGTGTGGCCAAATATGTGTGGAGAGAAGTTTCCCGCTAAGCCGCTGCAGACATAGCCAGATAAGGCACACATACTTCCACCATTGCCTCCACTGCCAGAGCAAGATAAATTACAGGCAGCTCTAACCTAGGAGGCAGCCACAGCAGAGCTGGCAGCCCCATACGAAACTGCCTGTGAAAAAAGAGTCTCTGTGTGCCTCATCCTTAACCACAAATGTTTCAATAAAATGTTGAAAAAAGGTACATAAATCTATACTGGGTTTTTTTTTAAAGAAAATATTTTGTTTTTATTTATGCCTATTTCCTACACATTGTATCAATGTGAAAGAGGAATTGAGATTGAGAAGGGATTGAGAAATTGAGGAAATCCTACATGTTTATATGCAAAAAGGCTTTAGCGACCCTGTCAAGCTAATAAAGCTAGTTTGAATCCTCGCCATCCTTATGAGTGAGGAGGAGAGAGGGAAACAGAAAGAGTGAGAGAAAGAGAACAGAGGAGACAGGGGGAGAAAGAATGAGAGAAAAAGACAGAAAGAGAGATAGAAAAAGAAAGAAAGAAAGAGAGAGAGAGAAAGAGACGGATGAATCCACGTGAGTAAAGCTCAGTCAGTAATCCAGGAGCAGAGAATCTGTTCTGTAACAGGATTGCCGGGTGATGGTTCTGTTTGGCGGGCTCATGTTGTATCTCAGTAAAAAAGACGGACAGATTACGGGGATTATACATTGTTCAGAGGCATAATCCAGAACAAAAGCTGCATCGGCCTGGAGATATTCCTGCCTGAGTGCAGCGAGAGAGAGTGCCAAAATGGGGACATTCAGCAGCCCATCTCAGTGCATAACTGAACGCTGCAGGGTATCCAGAACTGAACGCTGCAGGGCATCCAGAACTGAACGCTGCAGGGCATCCAGAACTGAACGCTGCAGGGCATCCAGAACTGAACGCTGCAGGGCATCCAGAACTGAACGCTGCAGGGCATCCAGAACTGAACGCTGCAGGGCATCCAGAACTGAACGCTGCAGGGTATCCAGAACTGAACGCTGCAGGGTATCCAGAACTGAACGCTGCAGGGTATCCAGAACTGAACGCTGCAGGGTATCCAGAACTGAACGCTGCAGGGTATCCAGAACTGAACGCTGCAGGATATCCAGGTGCAGTCAACTGCTCCCTTCATCCAATGTCAACGTGTGGATTTAGCATCACAAACACAGCCCGCATCAAAACGCAGGCACTGGCCGCTCCATAACTTAATCCGGGAGACTCGCATTACCCCTGACCCCATCACCATCCCCCAAGGGCCGTCCGCTCCAATTAAACAGTTACAATGGAGGACGGTGAAACGGGAGGCGAAAGCACACAATGTTAGAGAGACGCACGCCATTAGCATTAAGTCGAGCCCGACAGGCCGATTCGCTGACGGAGGGCAAGGGATTTTAGGCAGGGCAGAATTTTGCAGGCTTTGATCTCATTTAGACGGCGCCTTTCTGGATTTAACAAGGTTATGAGGTTAAAAACAGGAGAGACGCCCGCTGTTCTCAACCCTGCTGGGATACCAAAAACACTTATTAGTTCCACTTAATATGCTAATCAGCACTGATGTGAGCTAACGAGCATAATTTTGTAAATAAAGTCTTCAGTCCCTGAAACTATAGCATTTTTAGATTTAGAACAACAACAGTTAGAGCTACAGTACAGAGCTCAAGGTTTTTTTGGTATAAAGAACAGCACAGGAAGACGTGTATATGTGCTAGACCAGAGAGCAGGAAAGGGGGACAAGATTTAGCACAGGGAGACGCCGTATCTGGCAGACACAGGGAATGATAGAGGGACCATTTTTAGCAGGGGACCAGAAGAGAGGAGAAGGAAGAAAACCTAGCCTTACTTCTCTGATGGTCATGTCATCCTCCACATCTGGGTCGTCCTGGAAACAAAGAAAGAGAGAGAGTCACAAATGTGTCACAAAAGTACACACAGTCTCTGGCTGTCATAGAAACACATGCGCACAAGCCATCAGGTCCACCTGTGTGTGTTGTCCTTTATACAGGGCCTGCACCATGAAACGGAATGAAGGAGGATGAGGAGAAAGCAGAGGAAGCCACCGTCCTGACACTTGACCCCTCAATTTGAAGCGGAACTACGATGGCCACCAAAGCAAACAGGAAACAGGTGACCAGTGTTGATTGCTAACAGGCCCCAGGCTTTGATCCGTGATGGAAGCACATCCTAATGAGGACGGCCGTGCTGCAGGCATTCCCAGGGAGACTCAACTCCATCAGACCCACTGCAACCCTGGCAAGTCTCACTGCGTCAGGTGGGCTGTGTAACCACGGGCAAGGTGGAGAAAAACCCTAACTCCCAATAGACAATATAACACACCAAACAAACCGCTTACACAGACAGGCTCTTACACATGTATGTATGTGTATGACATGCTCAGACATGTACATACACACAGACAAAACACTGGACCAAAGACTGAGCAAAACATGCGGACACACACTCACACTCTGCTCTGATGACAGTGACCCCGGCACTAAGAAAAACAGCTGATCTGACAGGACGTCCTGCTCCAGCTCACTCACATGAAAGGCCCTACTCCCTTTTAGGGACAGTGAACAGGGGACGAGGGCTCACATGTCCTCCCCGCTGCACCCCCTGTCTAAACACAGAAAGATTAGCGGGGTAGAGCGCCCCCCCTCCGCCTCCAGTCGATACCACACCAGTCTTCCTGAATCACCTTGCCAATACTCTGATCTGTTCCTCCAGCGAGAGGCCGGCCTGCCGAGGGAGGGAAAGATGATGAAACTGTACCCATACAATCCCATCAGCGCACGGGAGGCACCCATTATTCTCCAGTTCTCCCTCACCGGCCCTAGTCAGCTCAATCTCTGCACATGCACACCTCATCTGTACTTTCACCAAACGCAGCCGCACACAAATCTCCTGCAGGCGAGAGCGCTGCACGCACAACCACCAAAGAGCTGATCCTGATGGCGCACAGCGTCAGGACGTTTCTACCCCGGACCAACAGAGTCAGTGGAAGCTGCATTACTGCGATTCTCCCTCACACAAACACACACACACACACACACACACACACACACACACTCCTCACAAACACACACACACACACACACACAAACACACACACGAGGAACATAAGAGTCCCACAGATGCACAAACACACACACTCACTCTCTCTCTCACACACACACACACACACACACAAACAAAAACTGTAATTAAAGTAGCTCATAACTAAAACATGTCTGCTGCTGCCTGCATGTCCACAAGAAGGAGAAAAACAGGCCAAAAAGCCACCAGTGGGAGGACGGCAGTGTGATGGAGATTTCTCTGTGTGAGAATACAGATGTAATTTACCCATCATAAATATTTCAATGCAAGGATATCAGTCATACAGCAGCTGCAACAGCAAGAGAGAGAGAGGAAGGGACAGAGAGAGAGAGAGAGAGAGAGAGAGAGAGGGGGGGAGAAAGGGGGAGAGAGGGGGAGAGAGGGGGAGAGAGGGGGAGAGAGAGAGCGAGAGAGAGAGAGAGAGAGGGGGAGAGAGAGGGGGGGAGAGAGAGAGGAAGGGGGAGAGAGAGAGGAAGGGGGAGAGAGAGAGCAAGGGGGAGAGAGAGAGGAAGGGGGAGAGAGAGAGGAAGGGGGTTAGAGAGAGGGAGGGAGAGAGGGAGAGAGAGGGGGGGAGAGAGAGGAAGGGGGAGAGAGAGAGGAAGGGGGAGAGAGAGAGCAAGGGAGAGAGAGAGAGAGCGAGGGCGCGAGAGAGAGAGAGCCAGAGAGGGAGAGTGAACGGGGGAGAGAGAGAGGGAGGGAGAGAGGGAGAGAGAGGGGGGGAGAGAGAGAGGAAGGGGGAGAGAGAGAGGAAGGGGGAGAGAGAGAGGAAGGGGGAGAGGGGCAGAGAGAGGAAGGGAGAGAGAGAGAGAGAGAGAGAGAGAGGAAGGGGGGAGAGAGAGAGGGGGAGAGAGAGAGATAGAGAGGGGGCGAGAGAGGGAGGGAGAGAGGGAGAGAGAGGGGGGGAGAGAGAGAGGAAGGGGGAGAGAGAGAGGAAGGGGGAGAGAGAGAGGAAGGGGGAGAGAGAGAGAGAGAGGGGGGGAGAGAGAGAGGAAGGGGGAGAGAGAGAGGAAGGGGGAGAGAGAGAGGGGGAGAGAGAGAGATAGAGAGGGGGCGAGAGGGGCAGAGAGAGGAAGGGAGAGAGAGAGAGAGAGAGAGAGAGAGGAAGGGGGGAGAGAGAGATAGAGAGGGGGCGAGAGGGGCAGAGAGAGGAAGGGAGAGAGAGAGAGAGAGAGAGAGAGGAAGGGGGGAGAGAGAGAGGGGGAGAGAGAGAACGAGAGGGAGAGAGAGATATAGAGAGGGAGAGAAGGACGCACTGCAGGCTGAGGTTTGCAAAGGAGAGTTGAAAATTATCTTTTTTTTTTTTTTCTTGGGCTGTGGAGGAGGCTTGATGGAGGGTTTGCAGAAAGTGTAAAAAGACCTATTCTGACATGTATCTGTTCATATTTCGTGCATACAGCCCCCAGGGCCAAACCAATGTTGAAACATCTTCAGAATCACAACAGAATTACTGCTAACAAGCACTGTGTGTTAATTAGACCATCACCACACAGTAATTAATAATCTGGCACTGCTAATTAACAATAAACAGCCACTGTTTAGGCAATTAAGGTGTAAGCGCGTGTATTTCTTGGGTTCGCAAACCATTGTATGCAGAAAAACACTGACACCTGAGGCCAAGATATCCAGATATGTTCATAAACTATGGCTGCCGGCTGCTGTTATTAATAAAAGAAGAACATCACATGCTGTGTGACAGCCTGACATCGAATGAGAAGTGCCAGTTTCTCTCCCTTCTGCCCTGTCCCCGCAGGGCTCAGATCCAGAACAAAAGCCACGTAGGAAACGTCGCTCTCAGAACCATACTTAAGAGCGAAAGGGGGTCCGCCTGCAACCTGCATGCCTTTTTGGAGTGACTCCACAGTGCTAAATGAGTCAGTGATCGCACGTTGCAGATGCTCTGAAGGTGTGGAAGGCCAGCGTGATTGTGATGTGCACTGGTGACTGGTCTGTCCAATGCCAAAGAGCCCACAATCTCCCCCCATATTCCATGGCTACTGTCATCTGCTAATCCTTCCGGGTTGTTCTGATCATCGCAGCTTGATATCACCTCCAACTAACATTGCCTATACTCAAACTCTCTATTTCAGCAAAGCCAAAAACAAACAGGGCTGAAATATTAGCCATTCCATACATGTGTTGAGAAATGATATCCAAAAAGAAATCAGTATATTAGTTTTGTGTTCATGTTTTTGGATAAAAACTATTTAACAGTATTACAATGTGTCGGTTTTATGTAATCTTGTGATGATAGTCGATTAATCTGTTTGCATTGTTATACCTCTTTCAACTGTAAGAATTTAATCTGAAGGCCATGGAAAGGCACACGGTAGAATAACAAACGTCTGAGAAACTTCAAATCCGTTCGAGAATAATAAACCATCACAAGGGTCCGCTGAAGAAAGCAATTTCTGGAACAATTTAAAAATAAAAGGGTTTTATGACTTTGAAAGAAAGACTTCATCATTTGTACAGAGAAGCTGAACTGAACTATACTGAACACAACTTTGACTTGTACAAAGAGAAGAAAACATGAGTGATTTCAGTGAAATCAGCTGCACGTGTGCATAAGGGACCGGCTCAGCTGCACGTGTGCATAAGGGACCGGCTCAGCTGCACGTGTGCATAAGGGACCGGCTCAGCTGCACGTGTGCATAAGGGACCGGCTCAGCTGCACGTGTGCATAAGGGACCGGCTCAGCTGCACGTGTGCATAAGGGAGCGGCTCAGCTGCACGTGTGCATAAGGGACCGGCTCAGCTGCACGTGTGCATAAGGGAGCGGCTCAACTGCACGTGTGCATAAGGGAGCGGCTCAGCTGCACGTGTGCATAAGGGAGCGGCTCAGCTGCACGTGTGCATAAGTGACCGGCTCAGCTGCACGTGTGCATAAGGGACCGGCTCAGCTGCACGTGTGCATAAGGGACCGGCTCAGCTGCACGTGTGCATAAGGGACCGGCTCAGCTGCACGTGTGCATAAGAGACCGGCTCAGCTGCACGTGTGCATAAGAGACCGGCTCAGCTGCACGTGTGCATAAGGGACGAGCTCATTGTCAGGCGTTCAGACTAACTGCACAGCACTGCGCTTTTCTTGAGCATCTCATCCAGCCATGTGCACCAGCCCCATTGACGGAGGGGTTTCACTGTCTCCGAATTCTTCTCTCTGGCACGTTTCAGGCCATTTCCAATCGATTCACAGCAGAATCCAACACGTCTTCCATCCCATTTACTGTCCATCAGAGCAGCTGTCGTGTCTCGCTCCTCCCCCACACCCCCCAGCACAGACAGCGCTCCCCTCCCTCCTCCCGAAAGTTTCCTTTCTCCTCTCTGCTGTTCTATCGTTCCAGTGACGGCCAGTAACCTTTCTCTCCACAGCACCTCCTCCCCCCACCTCCCCAGCTGGTTTTAATGATCTCTCCCTCGAGCAAGGCTAATGCTTTTTCTCTGAAAATCACGCATACATAAACACAATAATAGCAATAATAAATGACATCACCCGCTGGCGACTACTGAATACAGAGCCCATGAGTGGCAGAGTGCAGACACATCACACACTATGGCAGGAACAGCCTTTAGGGCCGAACCTTTTAACACTCATCACTGCCACAGACCCAGGTGTCAACAAGGCGTGTTCACAATGGCACATTCTTTATACTGTTCTTCTCTCTGGTTGTTTCATGAAGGCAATGCATTTGCAATGTTGATTCGAATTTTGTGCTTGCATCAACTTTAGGTAGATTAGACAATTGTATAGCCATGCAGTATTTGGTCATTATTATACATGTTGTTTTTTTCTGTAGACATGCATATGTACTGGTCTGTGGGCAGATCACTTGGAGAGGTGAGGCCTCTGGGGTCAGGGGGAGGAGTAACAGGTTGACCCTACACCCCCCCAGAGTGCGGTGGGAGTGGCTACAGCGGGTCCTGAGAGATGAGGGGATCGTGACTCAATGGGTGGATGGAGAGCTGAGAGAGATGGAATATCAGCATGGAGGCCTGCCGCATCCCAGACCTCATCCTACTAAAAGGCTGGAAGGCCGCAGTGGCAGCTGCAGGCTCCGCCTCCCTGTGGTTATCTCTGATTGGACAATCTCAGGGAATGGCTGATGGACCTCACGCTGTGCTGCAAACCCCATCCCTGGAACCAGTCACCCCTGGAGAAGCATCTTTCCACACTATGGCCCAAGCAGAGCCTGGAGCCCGTTTGAGGCTTTTGGTCACGGGCCCCAGTTTGTGGTTGGATCTCATTAGTTCGGTTTTGTTGAGGACTGGTGGTCCACAAAATGGTCGGGTTTTGTTGGCGACCTGGTCAGGAAGGGGGAGTTCAGCACAGCGTGGCAAGGATGGGCAAAGAGGCGGGCCGGAGCAGATGGATTGTGGGGGGTGATCAGCTGATTGGTTGATTGGGTTGATTGGTGGATACTCTGACTCTGTGTGGAGGTTCTTACCACAACGGATATCCTCACTCGCTTGGGCTTCCTGTTCTCAGGAGCCACTGAGCCATCGTTGCTCTTCCAGCCAAAAACAAACAAGGGCATGAGACAAAACGTTAACACAACGTCAACACAGCGCTGGGGCAACGCGTCCCTCACACAACGGGGATCTGAGAATGGAGGAAGTGGGCCCTTCAGTGTGGAAGGGACTTCCTATGTGGACGCGGGCATTTGGACTGAAGGACGCATGGGGGCGGGGACAGAGAACGAGAGCATAGGTTCTACTTCCTGTTCTGGGAGCTTTCTGTGGGCGGGCTCTATGGTGGGTCAGATGTGGGTTTGGGGAACATCTCGGGTGATTGGCATGGAGATATCCAGGCTGTATATCTGCACATGCATTTCACTGAGTGTGGCTGTGGGACAGACGCTGGTCTGGATTGAAGTTTGTGTGTGCATGACCTGGTCTTACCTCCCCAGGCTCGGTCTCAGGGTTGGCACAGAAGAGGCTCTTTAAAGCGATACCAGAGCTGTCCTGGGGGGCTGTGGGGACATAGAGAAGGTTTAGTGAGTATAGGGGGGCTGTGGGGACAGAGATGGTTTAGTGAGTGTAGAGGGGTTGTGGGGACAGAGAGAAGGTTTAGTGAGTATAGGGGGGCTGTGGGGACAGAGATGGTTTAGTGAGTGTAGAGGGGTTGTGGGGACAGAGAGAAGGTTTAGTGAGTATAGGGGGGCTGTGGGGACAGAGATGGTTTAGTGAGTGTAGAGGGGTTGTGGGGACAGAGAGAAGGTTTAGTGAGTATAGGGGGGCTGTGGGGACATAGAGATGGTTTAGTGAGTGTAGAGGGGTTGTGGGGACAGAGAGAAGGTTTAGTGAGTATAGGGGGGCTGTGGGGACAGAGATGGTTTAGTGAGTGTAGAGGGGTTGTGGGGACAGAGAGAAGGTTTAGTGAGTATAGGGGGGCTGTGGGGACAGAGATGGTTTAGTGAGTGTAGAGGGGTTGTGGGGACAGAGAGAAGGTTTAGTGAGTATAGGGGGGCTGTGGGGACATAGAGGGTTTAGTGAGTGTAGAGGGGTTGTGGGGACAGAGAGAAGGTTTAGTGAGTATAGGGGGGCTGTGGGGACATAGAGATGGTTTAGTGAGTGTAGAGGGGTTGTGGGGACAGAGAGAATGTTTAGTGAGTATAGGGGGGCTGTGGGGACATAGAGATGGTTTAGTGAGTGTAGAGGGGTTGTGGGGACAGAGAGAAGGTTTAGTGAGTATAGGGGGGCTGTGGGGACATAGAGATGGTTTAGTGAGTGTAGAGGGGTTGTGGGTGTATAGAGATGGTTTAGTGAGTGTAGAGGGGCTGTGGGGACATAGAGATGGTTTAGTGAGTGTAGAGGGGCTGTGGGGACAGAGAAGGTTTAGTGAGTGTAGAGGGGCTGTGGGGACATAGAGAAGCTTTAGTGAGTATAGAGGGAACTGTGGGGACATAGAGATGGTTTAGTGAGTATAGAGGGGCTGTGGGGACATAGAGAAGGTTTAGTGAGTATAAAGGGGCTGTGGGGACATAGAGAAGGTTTAGTGAGTGTAGGGGGGCTGTGGGGACATAGAGATGGTTTAGTGAGTGTAGAGGGGTTGTGGGGACAGAGAAGGTTTAGTGAGTATAGGGGGGTTGTGGGGACAGAGAGAAGGTTTAGTGAGTGTAGGGGGGCTGTGGGGATATAGAGAAGGTTTAGTGAGTATAGAGGGGTTGTGGGGACAGAGAAGGTTTAGTGAGTATAGAGGGGCTGTGGGGACAGAGAAGGTTTATTGAGTCTAGAGGGGCTGTGGGGTATAGAGAAGGTTTAGTGAGTATAGGGGGGCTGTGGGGATATAGAGAAGGTTTAGTGAGTATAGAGGGGTTGTGGGGACAGAGAAGGTTTAGTGAGTATAGAGGGGTTGTGGGGACAGAGAGAAGGTTTAGTGAGTATAGAGGGGCTGTGGGGACATAGAGAAGGTTGTGAGTATAGGGGGGCTGTGGGGACATAGAAAAGGTTTAGTGAGTATAGGGGGGCTGTGGGGACATATAAAAGGTTTAGTGAGTATAGGGGGGCTGTGGGGACAGAGAAGGTTTAGTGAGTATAGGGGGGCTGTGGGGACATAGAGAAGGTTTAGTGAGTGTAGAGGGGTTGTGGGGACATAGAGAAGGTTTAGTGAGTATAGGGGGGCTGTGGGGACATAGAGAAGGTTTAGTGAGTATAGGGGGGCTGTGGGGACATAGAGAAGGTTTAGTGAGTGTAGAGGGGTTGTGGGGACAAAGAGGAGGTTTAGTGAGTATAGGGGGGCTGTGGGGACATAGAGAAGGTTTAGTGAGTGTAGAGGGGTTGTGGGGACATAGAGAAGGTTTAGAGAGTATAGGGGGGACTGATGGTCATTGAGGAGAGGAGAGTGGCAGTAAAGGACTTACTGGTGGGCACCTCCACATTGACCCTGTCCACTACAGACGATCTCTTCAGCGCCGGCTTCAACGGCTTCTGTGCGCCAGGGTGAGTAGGACTGAAAGAAGACTCTTCTGTGGAGATCTACAGAAAAACACACTGGTTTGTATAAACACACACACACACACGGTCAGACTGACTTTCTCCTGTAATGCATCTTGTGGAGGACCGTCTCTTATCGAGTGCACGATTAAATTAAAAAGTTGGTGATGGAAGTGGAGGGTTGGAAAAAGCAATTGAGAAAAATGTGAATCTGGCAGTGAGGATTAGGCTTTAAAAAAGCGCTCTCTCGCCAGATTACCTTCCTAAATAAACAAAGAGGTCAAATGTTAATATAGCCTCTGTTTATCACATTATAGCACACCAAGCTCTCGTCGAGAGGAAGCCGAAAAAGACTAGCAGCGCTGAGGAGACCCGGCTGACTGAAGGGACCTCAGTCACAGTCACAGAGCTCCAGGAGGGAGGTGTGGGCTGACTGGAGGGACCTCAGTCACAGTCACAGAGCTCCAGGAGGGAGGTATGGGCTGACTGGAGGGAGCTCAGTCACAGAGCTCCAGGAGGGAGGTGTGGGCTGACTGGAGGGACCTCAGTCACAGTCACAGAGCTCCAGGAGGGAGGTGTGGGCTGACTGAAGGGACCTCAGTCACAGTCACAGAGCTCCAGGAGGGAGGTGTGGGCTGACTGGAGGGACCTCAGTCACAGAGCTCCAGGAGGGAGGTGTGGGCTGACCGAAGGGACCTCAGTCACAGTCACAGAGCTCCAGGAGGGAGGTGTGGGCTGACTGGAGGGACCTCAGTCACAGAGCTCCAGGAGGTAGGTGTGGGCTGACTGGAGGGACCTCAGTCACAGTCACAGAGCTCCAGGAGGGAGGTGTGAGCTGACTGGAGGGACCTCAGTCACAGTCACAGAGCTCCAGGAGGGAGGTGTCAGCTGACTGGAGGGACCTCAGTCACAGTCACAGAGCTCCAGGAGGGAGGTGTGGGCTGACTAGAGGGACCTCAGTCACAGTCACAGAGCTCCAGGAGGGAGGTGTGGGCTGACTGGAGGGAGCTCAGTCACAGTCACAGAGCTCCAGGAGGGAGGTGTGGGCTGACTGGAGGGAGCTCAGTCACAGTCACAGAGCTCCAGGAGGGAGGTGTGGGTGCGGTCAGTGAAGCTAAGGATGGAGGGGAACATTAATCACATCCTGCAATCAATGCAACAGCACCTTTTTTCAAGTTTTTGTGCAGTGCGGGAGTGTTGGGGGGGGGGGGGGGAGAGGGGGTGGTGGGAGAGTGAGAAATGAGGCCCGTAAGCTGCCGTAAGGGACGGGGAGCCGGGGGGAGAGGGGGGGGGCAGAGACTTGATGAATGGCTCCATTCCCTGTTCTTGAAGTGTGGAGGAAAAGAGGGGAAAATGGCTGGATTGCTTCCATCTCGCGCTGAACCCTGCTGTGCAGTGCTGAGTGCACCCCCTCCCTCCCCTGCACACAGCCACACGGAGAACTGAGCGCTAAGCTCAACACGCGTGTCTCTGACCAGCCACCCCAGTCACACACTGAACTCCACACGCGTGTCTCTGACCGGCCACCCCAGTCACACACTGAGCTCTACACACGTGTCTCTGACCAGCCACCTCAGTCACACACTGAGCTCCACACGTGTGTCTCTGACCGGCCACCCCAGTGACACACTGAGCTCCACACGCGTGTCTCTGACCAGCCACCTCAGTCACACACTGAGCTCCACACGTGTGTCTCTGACCGGCCACCCCAGTGACACACTGAGCTCCACACGCGTGTCTCTGACCAGCCACCTCAGTCACACACTGAGCTCCACACGTGTGTCTCTGACCGGCCACCCCAGTGACACACTGAGCTCCACACGCATGTCTCTGACCAGTCACACACTGAACTCCACACGCGTGTCTCTGACCAGCCACCCCAGTCACACACTGAGCTCCACACACGTGTCTCTGACCAGCCACCTGTCACACACTGAGCTCCACACGTGTGTCTCTGACCGGCCACCCCAGTGACACACTGAGCTCCACACGCATGTCTCTGACCAGCCACCCCAGTCACACACTGAGCTCCACACGCCCCAGTATACTTAAAACGAAATCGAAATTGGCGGTTTCGCACAGGCTGTCGAACCAGTTTTTGCTGGTTTGCGACCAAAACGAAGCATTGCATTGGGCTTTGATCGTCACAGCGTATGCAGGCTGGCTAGCCAAACTAGTCAAAAATTTCGCACAGCCTCGGTCATCGCCTCCCAATACACCCTCGCCTGCAATTAGTTAACAAGGCAAGACTCGCTGAAAGATATACTTGTATAAGAATCAACTTGTATGACCACGGAAGTAGGGACTAGAGAGACGCTGAAGTTCCATCTTTAAAAAAACTCTTTAAATTTTTTACAATTGATAAATTGATTTTACTCACGTTTTCTTCCACTATCTTAAGAGTCGCCAATTGCCCCGTATCAGCATTGTTATTTTAAATATGTCATTATTTCATCATGGTTTATGCTTCGTTTCCAAGATGCCATGACTTTTTCAACATAGCAATACTATGTTGTAATTATAGAAGTACACTTAGATTACTTTCTTTAGTCACTAGATAAGTGTGAATCGTTGTCTCTCTCTCCTCCAGCATTTGCATAATGGGGGCATTAGCGCATTGAGATTGTGATTGTGACATCGAAACGTATAACGAGTTTCTAATCCATCTGGAGCGGAGCGTCATTAAACAAACAGACCTCCCGTCGCAGCGAGTATACTGACCTTTGCTCCCAGGGCCGTATTCAACAGCCTTTTGCGAATCCACCAAATTCTATTTAGTTTTAAGCATACTGGGTCCTAAAGCCCTACGCTTTCACACACCTGTCTGTTCTCCTTTTACCCATCCCCTTGACACATTCTCCTCACCCATCCCAGGCTCCTCCCACTAACAACAGAGCCCTCCCATTGGTCGGCAGCTGACCTGGAAGCGGACCTCCTGGCTGACCCTTCGGACGGCCTCCTCGCCGCCGGTCTCGTTGACCCTCTGGACGGCGTCCTCGCTGCCGGTCTGGCTGACGGTGGAGAGGCGCTTCTTGGTGGCCTCGGCGCGCTCCCGGAGATACTGCAGCCTGCGAGGCCGGCCTAGCTGCTCAGAGAGCAGGGCTTGCAGCTGAGAGCGCTCGATGGAGCCCAGCAGGATCATAGAGTCTGAGGGGAGCACAGAAAGAGGGTGAGCGGGGGGCGGGGGGCAGGGGGCAGGCGGACAGTAGGACGGTATCAGGAGGACACAGTACTCAGGGGTAGCGGAGGTTGTGGGGGATTTACGTGACAGAAAGATGAGGGCTGCCGGAGATCTTCTGGCAGAGATCCAGGCAAATAAAGCAAAACTTAATACTACAACTGCTACAGTATAAAGCAGCGCTACAGAGCCTCAGCTGTGAGTTATGTAATGGGCGCAGGAGACAATGTGTGCGTCTGAGAGTGTGGAGCAGCTGGCTACCCCCACACCCCTATTCCCTGCATGCCCACATCCCAGCATCCTCTTTGGCCCTCAGAGAGCCTGGAGATGCCACTCATGGGGGACACGTGGAGCCCCAATGCACCGTGTTCCGCTCTGTGCCCCAGGCACTTTGGAACTGAGGTCGGCATGGCCTCCCAAGAGAACGCCGTTCGCCCCCGACCGACCTCCTCTCTCCTGCACCTTTACCCCCACCAGCTGCACCTTTCCTCTCTCCCCACCCGGTCTCACTCACTCTGTTCCCTCACAAATGTCTCTCATCCCTCTCTCCCTCACCTGCAGTCTCCACCAGCGCCAGGGTCTTGAGGGGGCCCGCCAGGAGCACCTCGTGGAGGTCCCTGTAGCAGCAGTTGAGGGTGATGTAGCGGACATCCCTCACCATAATGTCCTCCACACGGATGTTATACTTCCTGAAGGAGGGAG
>CM040402.1:111643229-111645729 GCA_022702515.1 Ilyophis sp. 1 JC-2022 | reverse complement strand
CACGATGACCGCGGTCGACACTGTGTGGGTGACCGCGCCCGACAGCGCAGCCGCACCTGCAAACGGAAACGAAGGAGATTTTACGCCCGGCGGCTCTGAGCTCCCAGCATGCCCCAGTGCAGCCAGTCACACATTCACACACATTCACACACATTCAACGAGCCATAAAGCAGGGTCATGGTGGGTGTGTGGAGGCGTGTGCGGAGGCGTGTGCGGAGGCGTGTGTGGGTGGGGCGGTGTGAGCTCCTTCATTGCGAAGCTCATTATATATAGGTTCATTAGACTAACAAAGTGTAACCTCTCTCTCCTCAGACACAACGAGGGGCAGAAATGCATTTACACCTGCTAATGCATATTCCACATTAAAGTCTCCATATTCCACATTAAAGTCTCCATATTCCACATTAAAGTCTCCATATTCCACATTCAAGTCAGAGATGAAAGGTGCAGAGATGCCAGAGATCAGGCAGGTCTATTTCAAGGTGAACTAATACAAACAAAGCCAGAACCGCAACTGGTAGAGCAAATAAACCCTCCCCATGAATCTTATAAAGCGAGCACATATATAAAACAAGAAAAATTATACTAATAAAAAATAACATGAAATAATAGTACTAACTCAATGAAAGGACTGTACATGAAGTTGCATTCACTTGCTGTTTGAGACATTTCCTCAGCATGTGAGTGTTTGAATGTGTTTATAGATTAAGTGTACATGCGTACACAAGATTATTTCTAAACTTTGGTTTTTCCATATTTCTCCTGTCAATACAATATATAGACCACTGAGACTCCAAGCATCAGTGAGTGAGTGTATTTGTGTGTGTTGCGTGCACTTTTCCATGTGTGTGTGTGTGTGTGTGTGTGTGGGGGGGGGGGGACTCACCCACAACAGCGTACCCTCCGGGTACTATGGGGTAGATCATGCCATCGGAATGAATGCCATCAGGGAACCATGCAGCCATGCTCTCTCCTACTAGCCGCCCAAATGCTGCACCTAAAAATGCACCACAGGGTTATACCACACACACACCACACACACACACACACACACACGCACACAGGGTTATACCACACACACACACACACACACACAGGGTTATACCACACACACACACACACACAGGGTTATACCACACACACACACACACACACACAGGGTTATCACGCACGCACGCACACACACACAGGGTTAACACATGGACACAGATCCATACTGTATGAACTTGCACACAGGGTTGTCATATGAACCATCCTAACACACACACACAGAGGTAACTAAAGTACAAAATCACACAAAGAGAGGTGCTCAGGTCTGAACAAACAGGCCTCACACCTACGAGACCGGCACACAGTCATCCACAGGTTTCTCACTCAATCACGACTGTAAATATGAGGATTACCAATGACGAAGACTGGCATGAAGGCTCCACAGGGGACTGGTATAGTGGTGGCCAGCGCAGACATCCAGAACTGAGGTAAGGGGACAGGAAAATCACTTTGATTGGTTGGACAGATAGACGTTTCCGGGCGAAAAACAGCATCCAGTGCTTAACCAAACACACATACAGACTCTGATTACGATAGCGATATTGCAGGACATTAGTTAGGTATTCAATGCTACGTTCACCATTATTAAAAGCTGTACCTTGTGTTCTTACCAGTGCATTCAAGTGTACGTAGTAAGACCATCCAAGTGCATTGAGTGGCACAGCAAGCGCATGCATTTAAAACAAGCAAAATTATCATAACATAAAACCATAGAGCTGACTCGATGAAAGGACTGTACACAAAGTGGCATTCACTTACTGTTTGAGACATTTTTGAGTTTATTGATAGAAGTTTACACGTTATGATTCATAAACTTTGATTTTCCACGAGTCAAACATAAAAAATGTGACTCATCGTCCTGTGTCAATATAATATATGGACCACTGAGACTCCAATCATTAGGTTTTCATATCTACATCAATCTTATTTTCAATTAAACTTAACAAAAACACAAGAATGTAAATTATGCTACACTTGTATTTGAGTTTTGGTCAATAATAAAACTCTATAAAATGTATATAGATGTGTACTTGTATGTGGAAACAATGTAAAACCTTTTGCAGTTCCAGGTCCCGTACACTTTCAGTGCATTTGGGACAAACCCAGAAGCTCTTGTCTCTCCACATTAAACTGCTACTGGCTATTTCAGTGAATATGAAATGATGTGACAGACTTCTACAAAAGTGATTACATATATTGCATTTGCCACTTTCCATTTTAGATCAAAAATCTTGAGACACACAAATTTTAATAATATAAATAAGGCACAGCAGGGGATGCCCATGACAGGCTTGTCAATGCAGAAGGGCCTCATCCGGCTCTTTCACACAGCTGAGCCACTGTGCACACACACTGCGCACGCACTGCGCATGCAACGCACACGCAACGCACACGCAACGCAGTCGATCACTCGTGCTGGTAGACAAAAACTTACAAAACTCAATCAACA
>CM040402.1:111368229-111640729 GCA_022702515.1 Ilyophis sp. 1 JC-2022 | reverse complement strand
TGGTATACATTTTAGTACACTATAAACATCCCACAATGCACCGTAATATCTAGTAAGGAACCGTGGTCACTCGAAAGATGGAAGTGAACCATGATGCTTTGAAAACCGCCAAGTTTAAAAAATATATATATTTTTTTTACTTTATTATACGTAACGTGACGCTTATTATGGTGCATTGTGGGGTATCTTTAATACACTATATAGTAAATAGGGAGCCACTGTTTATTTAGTACATTATTTAGTGCCCTATATATACATTCACTAGTTGGAAATTAGAGATTAGGGAGTGGTGAACCATTTCAGACACAGCCGATGTCCACACTGTGACACCGACAACCGCACTTCCTGTATTGCACAGCCGTTCCCATGGCAATACTGACGACTTACGTTCCACAATGATGCTACTCACCCAGCAGTCCTTAGTCCTGGTTGGTTTGTTACTTATATCAGAGATATAAGGCACACCAACTCTTGTCCCTCAGACACCTGACTTGACAAACTCAAACTGCGCCCTTCCTGCCCTCAACTTCACCCCTTCCTGCCCTCAACTCCACCCCCTTCCTGCCCTCAACTGCGCCCCCTTCCTGCCCTCAACTGCGCCCCCTTCCTGCCCTCAACTGCGCCCCCTCAGTGCCCCCTCACATTAAGAGAGTGGGAAGATTTCACTTCGTCGCCAACATAAATTAAATTGCATGACGTAATGAACAGAGGTGATTATCATAAAAAGCAATGGCAATATAAGAACTACGCAGATGAGCAGAAGAATCCCTGAGGATCATATCCTGAGTTAATGCTTCATTTAGCCCTCACTCTTCCGACCCACGCCCCCCTTCCCTTCTCAAGCTCTCACACCTCCGCCGTCTCCATCTCTCTCGCTTCCTGCCTCTCTCTCCACCTGACAGCCTTGTTGAATTGCTCCCAGAGACTGCTGGTAATTGCACAATACAGAGTAGCAGAGCAACAAATGACGCAACACGGACCTGTGGTAAATTAGTCCGCATTCCCACCAGTCGTCCCATTACAGCAGTCCTGGTCCTCTGTCATCAATCAACCCGTCTTTTCAATCATCTTATTCCACCTTACCACCAACCATCAAACTCTACAGAGCATTTCAGAGCCATACAACACAACCTCAAGGTCATCGTACATGCTAAACTGAGAGATCCATAAAACTCCATCTAGAGTGAGCATTGATTCCAGGATAGGACATCAGAGTTTATGCAGTCCAATTTTATCCACTCCGATGAGAACCAGCCAAAGTACACTTAAACAGTCTGTACAACTAATACCACATCAGTCTACGAGCACAGAATACTTCCGAGAGATCACAAGTAGTCAAAAAACTACTGCACAATTTAAAGGTATCATTAGAAGGCAATGCACTGCAATGATAAACGCATATATACTCATACAGCATAAATAATCGAAACTAGCATAAACACCGCAGTATAACAAGTCGACACAGCCCTTTTACCTGGCGAACAAATAGCTCTCCTTTAACGGGGTGAGCTTGCAGTTTTTTTAAAGGCCCTAAATTAAAGCCATTCTTTACAGCCCTGTACCACTGCAGACCGAGCACGTCTGGGGAACATGCCTCGGAGGCCGGTGACACTCCGACGAATCAATGACACGCCCACACACAGGCGCGAGCGGACAGATGTTCCAGGGGCTTGTACCTGCCGCCGTGGCACATAACGAATAACATCGAGCAAAATGGCCACCGCAAATACTAATGCCCACGAGGACTGGTATTAATCTAGTGTCAGAGAGCAGCGAGCCTTAGGTAAGATAAGCAGGTAAGAAGACCGGAAAACAAAGAACACCGGGGGAGGGATGGAGGGTGGGGGAGGGGTGGAGGAGCTCAAGGAGCAGCATTTTTCCCCTTGGCATCCAGAACAGCTAAATTCTGTGGAAATGGTCTGCCTGAATAGGTCAGCCATCGCAAGAGGAAGACAGTCCCCTGAAGTCGGGCCCATATTCCCACTCCAATTACCGTCCTGTCATCAGCGCTTCCCGCCACGTCCTGTGTGCAGTTCTGAGTTCCCAGCAGACACGCAGCACGGATACACATTAGTCCTGTCCCTGACGTCCCCCCGGGCACATTAGCGACACCTGTCGCCGTGTCGCGCTACACCTGACACTATCAGCCAATAAGTGTCGTTTCCGCGGGAGACGCAGACCTGTCACCTCACTGGCCGGTGCTGCGGCAGGTTAATGCAGGTGAGTTATGTGACAGGACGGGGGGCGGGGCGCGCGGACACGAAAAGGACGCGGCTGGGCTGGGACACGCTACACGGCTGACACGAAAGGTGACACTGTGAACAGCGTGAGACACAGCAGCGGTTACAGCAGTCAGAGTCAGCACCCTCCGTCCGTCCCCCGCTTCCCTCGGACACACACACTACGGTGAATGGACACACAGGTGTGAGACACACTATGGTGAATGGACACACAGGTGTGACAGACACACTATGGTGAATGGACACACAGGTGTGACAGACACACTATGGTGAATGGACACACACATGTGAGACACACTATGGTGAATGGACACACAGGTGTGACAGACACACTATGGTGAATGGACACACACACACGTGTGACACACTACGGTGAATGGACACACACACGTGAGACACACTATGGTGAATGGACACACACACGCGTGACAGACACACTATGGTGAATGGACACACACACGCGTGACAGATAGACCGGACTGAGTGTAGTCATGGACAGAGCTGAGGTGCTCAGACAGACTAGAGACTGGGGAAGATGTGGGAGAGACATTCAACAGGTGAAAGGCAGGTATAAGGGTGAAAAACAAGTGGTGTGAGAAAGACTGGAAAAGCAGGTAAGATGGAGAGAGAATGGTAAGTGAGTTATTATTGGCATGAGTTATTATTGGTATTAGTTATTATTGGTAGGTTCAGTGTTGGAACCCCTGTGGTTTCCTATATGTAAATGACATTAGTAAAGAAAATAGAAGCCCTTGTATTAGAATACCATGTATACTAAAACATAATATTTACACTGAATAACAAACCTGAAGCATCCAGTATAGTACTGCTATAACACAGTGAGATATCAATATGATCCACAAATTGGAAAAACATTTAGCACATAAAATGTTATGCTAGTATTACCCAGTATAAAATTGTAGAAGCTGACGTTAAGAATGTAACTAAGGGAAGCACAGTGTGCTGAAACGGTCAAAAGGCTTATGGGACGCGAGTATTTTACATCAACATCCTTCCTTTTTCTGCCTCAGAACAATGCACTGCACGAGAAATGTTAAGAAAGTAGTTCAATGACGTGCTGAACCCATGAACCGTGTTGGACGAATCACATGTAGAACACTCCGTCTCGTTTAGGTCAAAACACAATTAAAAAATATTTTATTTATTATTTCAGTCTCGCTGCAAAAACAAAATCTAGCATTTTAATCTTATATTTAGACTTTAGAATCTTATTTCTGTTACTTTTTTTTGCTAAAAAAGACAAAAAGATTGCCAGTGGGGTTAGATAGCTTTACTCATTTCAAGATTGGCCAGTGTGGTAAGATAATTTCACTTAAAGTAAAGTAACTTAAAACAAGCTAATAATTTCCACTTAAAGATTTTAAGTCTCATTACGAGACTAAAACACGTCATTTTCCGCAGTGTTTTAATAAAGGGCTAATTGGCATCAGGGCTTAGAACACACTTATGATTTTGTGTTAGTGCATTAGAGACAGCCGCCCGAGAGAAGAAGCCCTGATATCAGCCCGAGTTCACAGCCAATAGCGTCTCAGAAGCAATCAGGCAGGCGCCAGCTTCCAACCCGCCAGGCCCATTTAATGCAAATGAATCTTGTTGACTGCATAAGAGAATTACACCTCTGTCTTTGTCTCCACTGAACACTGCTCAGTGCTTGTGTTCTTGCAGCCGGCTGTGTAATTAAATTCTTATCTTCTCTTACAAAAGATCAGCTCCGTCTCATCATTAATAGAGATTATTTTACTCCGTTCGATATTTCAGATTGACCAACAGTATCTTATTTGTCATTATAATGGAATCAAGTTCTCATGCACTGCATCTGTCTTAAGTGTTTTAGTCTTGTAATGACACTTAAAATCTTTTCTTGTTCCTCTCAAGTAGAAAATATGAGTTTGTTTTGCTTGACAAGTGAAATTATCCTACCTCATTGGTAAAACTCTCATAGAAGTCATAGAAATAAAACAACTAAAATGCTGGTTAAGATACTTATTTTTAGGTTTTTGCAGTGTGGAAGAAGTAGTACTCTTTCTCCCGAAACAAAGGCCCTCTGGGAGCACGATGTGCCCCATAATATCTGTGCGTGTGATTGGCCAATCCAATCGCTGTCAGTTGCTCCTCTCCAACTGGAGTCATGATTAACAGGGGCATCATGGGAATCGACAGACTTGCACATTATAATCATTGTCAAAGCAGACAAGACCCTTGCAGTTCCAATCAATCCGTCACAGAGCAAAGAGGAACACGGGGGAACTGTGAGATTTGAACAGAATGTTTAGCCAACAACGTCCTATCTCCACGGAATCAATTCAAACAACCGATTCAGCCAATCATTGCCTTGATTAATCTGATAGCCACTGCCTCCATCTTCTCCGCTACAGTAGCCCCTGCCATCTGAGAGCTTTAACATTTGAAAATAAGGCAGAATTTCAGAGACATTTTACAGAGGAAGAAGATGTGTGGACGATGAGGCATCCTACCTTCATGACAATGAAGATGACCAGGGTGACGAAGATGTTGACTTGCGGGTGTTTCCACGCCTCGGAGTGGCCGATGTAGTCGAACTCCTCGGCGATGCCCTGCTTGGCCCATGTGCGGTTGTCCAGCAGAGTGACCAGGGACTCTTTCTGTGTGAGCTGGAGATTGAACACACATATCCCACAATTCCCTGTCAGACACTTCGTTCTGCGGCCGTCTTGGGGAAGCATATTCATTTCAGTGCTATTATGCATTATGAACATTAATGTCTCACCAATAACTTAATCGGGATAACAGCAGGATAAAAACCATGTTCACACACACACACTTTATTTAGTTAATCTGGATAACAGCAGGATAAAGACCATGTTCACACACACACTATTTAGTTAATCTGGATAACAGCAGGGTAAAGACCATGTTCACACACACACTTTATTTAGTTAATCTGGATAACAGCAGGATAAAGAACATGTTCACACACACACCTTATTTAGTTAATCTGGATAACAGCAGGATAAAGACCATGTTCACACACACACTATTTAGTTAATCTGGATAACAGCAGGGTAAAGACCATGTTCACACACACACTTTATTTAGTTAATCTGGATAACAGCAGGGTAAAGACCATGTTCACACACACACTTTATTTAGTTAATCTGGATAACAGCAGGGTAAAGACCATGTTCACACACACACTTTATTTAGTTAATCTGGATAACAGCAGGATAAAGAACATGTTCACACACACACCTTTAGTTTGACAAGCAGTAATAAATGTCACTGTTCTTTAGTGGTTTTGCTTGTAACAAACATAGAACAGGAACAGTGAGGCTCCTTTGGTGAAATGGCAAAGCAATTGGAGAAGCTCTTGGCACCTTCAGGACTAAGCATGTTGCTTAAGCATGAAAGCATAAGAGTGAATAACTGTCCACTGCACACAGTTCAGCATGTGGTCAGCCGTGCTTCCTGGTCACGCACGGTAAAGTACATTGGCATTAGCGTATTAAACAGCACTCACAGCAGGTTTCGATAATTGCTTATTGAAGGGGCTGCATAAAGTCTTGCCTTAACCCTTATTTTTACATGAATCCTGTATTTGTTCAGCCGAAACGTGAACTATATGTAGATCAAGCGCAGATGGTCTTAATATGCCATATTCTATTCACTGTTGTGATAGATGGCAATAGGAGCAGCCAGGAGGATTTTATCAGGTCTCCAGAGAAGGGGGCTGTGGGCTATGATCCTGAATGGGGCCCAGGTTTTACTACCTGCACAGCTCGAGCCAAAGGCATGAAAGTTGGGGTGACACTGAGCCAGGGAAGCCACAGAGGGATGCTCCTCTCCTCTCTCATTAGCATAATTCAGACAAGGGGAACGCCAACAGTCATAAAAGCTGCAGAAATGGGACGTGGTGCTTGCCGCTCCTGCAGAAGGCTGATAAATGAGGACCATGTTTTATTTAGCTGTGAGTAGACAAGAGCCAGATTTCAGAGTGAGTAATACAGAGTAGCCAAGTGTATTCACTTGAGAAACAGAGGGGGAGAGACGGAGAGAGAGAAAGAGAGAGAGAGGGCAGTCACATTTATAAAATATTGACAGCGGCGCAAATGAAAACATTAGCAGCAGCAATAAGACGCTAGTTTAAAAACATCATTGTACTACAGCCCAGGGAAAACAATAATAGGCTACGCTGTGTGTCTTTATATGCACGTCTGTGTGCGTTTGCGTGTTTGTGTGTGTGTGAATGTGTGTGGGAGGGGAGCTATGGGACAGTATGCAAGTACTCTAACTCACAATACCTCTGACCTGGCAAAACTGCTCTGCCTCAGTCTCCGGGAGCCTCTGCCGATACGGCTGCTAATTGAGCAAATTAGACAGGCCGCAGTGTGAAAGCTGAATGATGCAGCAACAGGGGGCTCACCTGTCACTCCTAACAGTGTGTATGGTCTCTACATCTCCATATTCAGCCCCCTACCCCCCCTCGTCCACAGACTGACGTTGAAAACCGTTCACTTCTCACCTTTCCAGCCATGAACTGCCCAAACCCGGGGGGAAAGGTCATAGTGGACACCAGCAGAGTCACCAGGGCGGGGTACAGCAGGCGCCTGAGAGGAGAGAGACCGTGATGTCACAGGGCTTCCCGACCAACCGCTAAAATACGTTCCCCTCCTTACCCGTGCAGTATTCTCTCCCCCAGCTGGGTTTCATTTTTTCACATTGTCTGGCAACTTATACTGTACATTGGAATCAATGTGGGGTATGGGTACATACTGACCAATCACGACTATCCTAAACGCACAGACAGATCGGATATGTAGTTGGGAGGCGTGAAGGAGACGAGGCTCCTGCACCGCGGGTATGCGTGTGACATCATCACTCACTTCTTCATCAGGAACTTGTTGATGGCTTTCTGCTTCCTGATGAACTGGACTATCAGCCTGTTCAAGTAGACAAAGAGGGCGCCCCCAAAACCACTGGCAATCCTGGAGGGAGAGAGGGGGAGAGAGAAATAGAGAGAAATAGAGAGAGCGTTAGAGACAGAGAGAGTTAGAGAGGGAGAGAGAGTGAGAGAGAGAGAGAGAGTGCGAGAGAGTGAGAGAGAGAGTGCGAGAGAGTGCGAGAGAGTGCGAGAGAGTGCAAGAGAGTGCAAGAGAGTGCGAGAGAGTGCGAGAGCGTGCGAGAGAGTGCGAGAGAGTGCGAGAGAGTGCGAGAGAGTGCGAGAGAGAGAGAGAGAGAGAGTTAGAGAGAGTGAGAGAGAGTGAGAGAGAGTGAGAGAGAGTGAGAGAGAGTGAGAGAGAGTGAGAGAGAGTGAGAGAGAGTGAGAGAGAGTGAGAGAGAGTGAGAGAGAGTGAGAGAGAGAGTGAGAGAGAGTGAGAGAGAGAAGCTCTCAGTTTTAACCATGTATGTGTGAGTGATCTTTTCAAAAACATGTCTGAGTCTTTTTTTTGCTTCTGTACAACATTAAAACAGAGGAGGGACACAAAACACAAACACACAAACAAACCGGAAAGAGAAAACAAACGCTGCCTACAGCCAGAAAGCCCCCTAGAGACCCCCGGAAACAGGCAGTGCTACGGGGAAAGAGCCGCATCTGACCTCACGTCATTTAAACCAATGGGATACTCGCTGTGCCCACATTACACCGTTATTTCAGAGAGCACGGTATCCAAACGCAAACATGCTTTTTTTAACCAGATGGAAAAAAAAAGGCTTCTTCTGAAGCAACGTTTAGTTGGAGCCAGCGGAGGGGATCCACAGAGCTCCTGTGTGGGAAGAAAGCTCCCGGTGGTATGAAAAGCAAAACCGGAAAGGATTTTCGGCTTTTCAAAGCCCACACAAAGTGAGGCACACCGATATCCTTTCATCCAAATGAATCCCCTGCTAAAAAAAATAAAGTTCACCCATTAAATGTACTGTATGTGGTATGACAATGACGTTTGTGTATACTTCACAAAAGGAAACGGGTTATGACCGGCACCTATCAGGACCTACCCAATGACAGCAAAGGCTGGGAGCTCCTGAAGGTCAAAGGGGAAGTCGAGGCGGAAACGGGTTTTGAAAAGAGCGGTGATGGTCTCTGTGGTGGGTAGAGAGATAGGATGGTTACATTCACATGTGTGAACCTCCTGCAGCACCACCTCCAGCTAGGCAGTAGCACATTCACAAAGCAACAATCATACAGAAACATCCGTCACACAGTCCTGAAAACACAATCTCACAGTCTCGTGTATTCTCTCACAGACAGACAGACAGACAGACAGACAGACACACAGAGACACAGAGACACACACACATAATGATTTCCTCACACACATGCACATGTGCACGCACACATAAGCACACGTGCACGCACACACACCCACATGCGCACACACACACATACGCACACTCACCCTCATCTTTGTTCCACACGGCCAGAACTCGGAAGATGAAGGCACTGAATGTTGCAGCAAAAAACCCTCTCCAGTAATTCCTCACAGCAAAGAAGGTTGAGGTTACCTCAATACTGAAAAGAACACCTGTACACACACACCCACACACACACACACACAGTTAATTATCTCTCTAGAGAGGCAGACTTTACGTTTACAAAAGATTGATCACGAACAGCTGCTCAACATCCACCGTAACAGTCCGTTTACCCCCGTGTTCTCCTCATTTGGAATTCACAGTTGTAACACATTTGTGTTCTTTCTTGAAAGCTCCTCAGTGCATTTGGGATATTGCAGAAGATCTCCCTAAACGCCTGACGTTATGCCTCAGCCTCTGTTCCCTCCACGGTTCAGTGGTTAAGCTAGCCAGCATTGAGTTGGAGGAGGATACTTCATGGGAAGCTTGCGTCGGCAGACCGGTAAGTGTTTGGACAAAGACGTCCCACCATCGAGACCCCTCCTCCCTGGTCAAACCTGCAGCCATGTCCCACCCTGCACTGGCAAGGCCTTGTTTGATACCAAACCGTGGGGCTCGTCCACACACTAAAAAAGTGCCTTTAAAAGACGAGGTACCAGCACCCAAAAGCTATAATTATTCACTCTGGCATATAATTGTCATTTTTTTTACATATCACACACTCCCAATCAATAATGTTCTCCTCAGGGCAGAATCACATATAAAACACATTATTACTTTGAGTTCTCGCTTTTCTCACTAATATTCTGACATTTGCACATGAAACAATGGCTTTGTATCTGTACGAGGGAAATGAATAATAAATTGAATATCAGTCACAGCTCTCAGCAGTATTGCGCGGCTTTCTTCTTCATGAGTTTCGTGCCTTGCAGCCGCACACATATTTAAATGTATTAATGCTGCAAATGGGAAGAAGACTTTATTTGAGCTGAGAAAAAGGATCTGCTGGGACTGACCTCCAATGGGGGCGGCGAAGCAGCAGCCCACCCCGACCGCGCAGGCGGCCGCCAGCATCTCGATGTTTCGCGACTCGTTCTGAAACAGCCAAGAGAACGGCAGGTAAACTCCTCAACACATCCAACACCTCAACACCTCCAAAACTCAACAAAAACACTGGGATTAAGCCGGAGATATGGAATTCCTGGCTGGCGAACAAGAGGGGGGTGACATAGTGAGATGGAACTCTGGAACAGATGGGATGGAATAGTGCCAATAGGTTGCCGGAGATACAGAATGCCTGGCTGGCTCACAAGAGGGGGTGACATAGTGAGATAGAACTCTGGGACAGATGGGATGGACTGGTGCCGATAGGTTGCTATGACACCAAGAGAGAATGCTGGGACACAAGGCCTGCAAGGTGAGATGGTGGGCTGGGACGGGGCGGAACGTCGGGCGGCCGACCTTGTGCATACAGGTGTCACGCACTTTACCTTGTTTCCAATTAAGCTCTCCTCCTTGGACAGCACGTGATTCAGAGAGAGAAAGGAAGTGAATATACTGGAGTCTTATTACAAATTAGCCACACCCACTCACCATTCAATTATACCCATCCTGTATGCAGTGCAGCAGACACCCCAACATCTACACGCAGTAAAAAGTGACTTCAAAGTAAAGTTAGGGTGACTTAAAAGTTTGTGCTATAAAAGAGCAAGTGGGTGGGTTTGCTGTAACTCTGATACAACTCTATATAATCCCTGCAGAGGGAAGATAAAATACTGCATGGTGCCAAACTTTCCTCATGAATATTCGATACCATGCAGCAAACGGATACTGTACGCAATACACAGAATGAGGGGGGTAGGGGGAAGAGCGGGGGCGAAGGAGGAGGATTTAAAGACTTTAAAGTAGGGGCCTTGGGGCTGAGGGGGGCTCACGTCTTCAGAAGACGGAGATGAGAGCGATTTCATCCCTCTTCCGTCCCTATAGGTTACTGTGAGTGAAGCCTGTTCTTTAAACTCTTCATTTCTCCACACACCCTCCTCCGTCCCTCTCTCTCTCCATCTCTGTCTCTCTCCTGACTCCCCCCAGCCTCCACCGCTCGATCTCTCCTACTTCCATCATTCACACCATTCTCTCTCCCTTTCAGCCCCCTCCTCCCCCTGTTGTGCCCCACAGTTGTTTACATGTGGATAGGGATCACAGCTCTGTGATATTGGCTGTAATTACTCAGAGTGAAGCACAACTTCATTCAGAGACTGTCACAGAGGGAGCAACACACACACACACACACACTCGGTTAATTACCTCTCTAGGTAGCTACCACAAGGATTCCCTTCCTAATATTCCAGAAGCACTACTAAATATTACAAAAAAGTACAACCTTCCTTATATTGACGAGAGTTGCACTGGCTTGGGAAAACTTGTGTGAAAACTGAAAGGCAGAAATTTAAATTGCTTTGAAAGATTATAACTGATTTTTGTAAACTGTAAAAATATACTGTGTGAAGGACTATGTAGCTGTGAAAGATGGCCAGAGTGCTCTGTAGAACTCTCCAGTGAGCCTGTTATCTGTGGCAGCTTAACCTTGTGGACTGAACAAACACAGGTAGAGTAATGAACAGGTGTGCCCAGGCGTCATGGAAACCACCTTACCTGAAAGTATTCTTAGGGATGGGAGCATTACGTTAGAGAGCTTTAAAAATAAACCTTATGAAATTAATTTGAGCAATTCCTCTTTCTTGAAATATAATGCAAAAATGCAATTATTAATTTCATGAATTGCAGTACAGTATGAAAAACACAATTAGTGTAAATCTTTTATGAAAACAAAGATGTAATCAGATCTTCACAACCTAAAACATTTCAGCAGTGAGGTAAGGCTGGCAGACGTATTACATATACGGGCGTCACCCTCCTCCAAAGTAGCCTATGCTCCTCTGGGTAAAATGTGTAGAACAGGTTTTAGGCAAATCTTGACCAGATTTAAAGCACCGACAGGACATGTATGGGGCAGGTGTACACCTGGTGTAGAGCAGATTAAACGGAGAGCCCCTAAGGGGCATTTATAGGACAGGTGTAGATCAGGTGACTGATATGTGTAGAATAGGAGTAGAACAGGTATCGAGCAGGTGAATGATATGTGTAGAATAGGTATATAGCAGGTGTACAGAAGGTGACTGATATGTGTAGAATAAGAGTAGAACAGGTATAGGACAGGTGCAGGGCAGTTGACTGATATGTGTAGAATAGGTATATAGCAGGTGTACAGAAGGTGACTGATATGTGTAGAATAAGAGTAGAACAGGTATAGGACAGGTGCAGGGCAGTTGACTGATATGTGTAGAACAGGTATAGGACAGGTATACGACAGGTATAGGACAGGTGTGGACTTTGTGGAGCCTCCCTCACCTCATAGATCCCACCGAAAAGCGACATGAACTTGCTCAGCAGAGCCGCACATAGGCTGGCGATGTGGACAAACGGGCCCTGCAAACAGAGACGGAGAGAAACAACATCACGATTTTAACCCCATTTCTTCTACTGCAAACACACAGGGCAACAGAAGCACACAGGGTAACAGAAGCTTGAACCGCTCGCGCAAGTCCGTCGAGCGAGACGGTCGCAGAGCCTGCTAATCCGAGACAGACCATCGCAGGCCTAGTTAATCCCAGGGAGACCGGCAGGGGGTCCAGCCCGGAGGGGCCCCTCCATCTGAAGGACCCGCTGGGGTACTCATTAAGTCCAGTCAACGAGCTGAAAGGCCTCGCCGACTGGCCGAGAGGGCAGCAGATGCCGTCGCCAGCTGATGTCATTCCGCCATCTGACCAAACAACAGCTGGGACCGACAACAAAAACAACAACTGTGTACTTTCTCACTTCCAGCGCTGTCTGCCACTGCCCGCGTACGCGCTACAGAGAAGCATCTCATCTCCACCCACATGAGAGGCGACCTACAATCATCAGTCTGAGCTAACTAGGCTTAAATGTGCTTAAGCAGCACGGCTCTGTTGGGACTGAGAGGAAGAGAGGACAGCCAGAAGAGACGGTAAAGTTTCCACTCATTTTCGAGACAAATTAAACACAGTGTTCTATGAAAAGATGGAATGCACAAAAGCTCCTATTGTAGGGCAGAAGTAGGCCAATATTCCATGTTAATTAAAAATAATCGAAAAGGAAATCACTTGAGAAATTTGGGGGGTTTTGATACATTTGTCCCCAACAGTATACAAAACATACACACCACCGGCTTGGCGATGGCTGTCGGTTACTGCCTGAGCCCATCTTTAGAGTGAGTCCATGTTCTCTGCTCACCAGCATCTGGGTGCCTGACTGCTCCTTCCTTCTGTAGCCAAACATCCCAAACTCTACAGCTTTCCTCCTCCCCCCCCCGCCCCCATGAGTGACTTGCTCACCCTACTAAAACAGTGAATATAATGCACCCGTTAACCTTGGTCAACAGAATTTGCCCCGGTCCTACACATAAAACATAACCACAGTCACAAATCAATGTTGTTCTTATGAATCACAGTTTGGCACCATACAGTAAACACTATTATTCTTACACTGTGTTTCCAGGGCTGTTTTTTTTTAATGCGAACGCCGTTTTTCTACGAATGTCATATCCCATTAGCCTTGCCAATCACCAAGAGAAATGAACACATAAACCTAATCTAATCACATACATTATTTAACCGAATGATTTTGTGGCAGTGACGCATTTTAAAACAGAGCAGAATGGATGGAGAAGGGAGAAAAAGAGAGAGGGATGGAGAAGGGAGAGAGAGGGATGGAAAGAGTGAAATAAGAGAAAAGGGTGAAAAGGCTCAGACTGCTCTCCTGATTGCACAGCAGCAATAATGATGCAAATCCAGCACTTGTTCAAAACCCCCATTTTCTTTTTATAGCCCTGAATCATCAACTGGAGAGCCATTACCCAGGGCCACTTCCCCGCGCCCCTCTATCCTACCTCAGATACAGTGCCTGAACACCAGCCAGAGCCACTCTCCCAGAGCTCAGTAACAGCGCCACTTCCCCGCGCCCCTCTATCCTACCTCAGATAGTGCCTGAACACCAGCCAGAGCCACTCTCCCAGCGCTCAGTAACAGGGCCACTTCCCCGCGCCCCTCTATCCTACCTCAGATACAGTGCCTGAACACCAGCCAGAGCCACTCTCCCAGCGCTCAGTAACAGGGCCACTTCCCCGCGCCCCTCTATCCTACCTCAGATACAGTGCCTGAACACCAGCCAGAGCCACTCTCCCAGCGCTCAGTAACAGGGCCACTTCCCCGCGCCCCTCTATCCTACCTCAGATACAGTGCCTGAACACCAGCCAGAGCCACTCTCCCAGAGCTCAGTAACAGGGCCACTTCCCCGCGCCCCCCTATCCTACCTCAGATACAGTGCCTGAACACCAGCCAGAGCCACTCTCCCAGCGCTCAGTAACAGGGCCACTTCCCTCCGCCCCTCTATCCTACCTCAGATACAGTGCCTGAACACCAGCCAGAGCCACTCTCCCAGCGCTCAGTAACAGGGCCACTCTCCCAGCGCTCAGTAACAGGGCCACTTCCCCACGCCCCCCTATCCTACCTCAGATACGGTGCCTGAACACCAGCCAGGGCCACTCTCCCAGCGCTCAGTAACAGGGCCACTTCCCCGCGCCCCCCTATCCTACCTCAGATACAGTGCCTGAACACCAGCCAGAGCCACTCTCCCAGAGCTCAGTAACAGGGCCACTCTCCCAGCGCTCAGTAACAGGGCCACTCTCCCAGCGCTCAGTAACAGGGCCACTCTCCCAGCGCTCAGTAACAGGGCCACTCTCCCAGCGCTCAGTAACAGGGCCACTTCCCAGCACCCCCCTATCCTACCTTAGATACAGTGCCTGAACACTAGCCCGAGCCACTCTCCCAGTGCTCAGTAACAGGGCCACTTCCCTCCGCCCCTCTATCCTACCTCAGATACAGTGCCTGAACACCAGCCAGAGCCACTCTCCCAGAGCTCAGTAACAGGGCCACGGACTCATTCTCAGGCCTTTCATTGATTGGCTGCCATTACGGAATGTTCCGTTCCCTCGGTCTAACCCTCTGTTCCGCTGAAGGAAAGGGCAGATCGTGGACGTGTGGTCTGGCGCCGGGTCGTTCGGACGACAGCAGCACAGACTCGTCTCCGCCGTGCGAGGGGAGAAGGGACGGGGGAGGGGGGACAGAAACCCGGGGGGGGTGTGGGGGGTATTTCACAAAGCAGGATTACTGAGTTAGCTGGATAACTGCACTGAGTAATACCCGAAACCCTCCCAAATGTGGAACATGGACTGAAGTAAAAAGAGCCATTTCGGGTTTTACTCAGTGCAGTTATCCAGCTAACTCAGTAATCCTGCTTTGTGAAATACCCCCCACTCAGTAATCTTGTTCTGTGTGTGTGGGGGAGGGGGGGGAGCATGTGCATCAGGACTGACTGACTGACTGACTGACTGAACACAGGTAAGGACCGCTCCTGGATAAGGGATCTGCCACCTGCCAGTCCACAGGGTTCCCAGAAGTCCCTGAGAGGGGAACTGGAGCTGACGGAGAGAGACGTTGCGGGGTCGCCGGCCACCGGAGAGGTGCGGTGACTGACTGACAGGCTGACCCGCGGGAGGCCATCGACACTACCTCCTGCAGGCGTCTCTGTGTCACACTGCCACCCCCGGGAGGGCGGATAGGAGGGGTCTCCCAACATCCTGTGACCTTCCCTACACTCACTGCATGGCTTCGAGGCCTAACAAAGAAAGGCGCTCATTTATCCACATAGAGCCTGATTTAGTAACACCTTTAGTGTGTGCAAAACCTTTCTGCACACGAAAACTAATAACACAACCAATGATTGGTGCAAAATAAATACTATGACCAATCATTGGTCATGTTATTGGTTTTGCGTGTGCTAAAGGTATTAGTAAATCAAGCCCATAGTGTGGTAAAAATGGATAATAAGAAAATAAAAGCATGAAAACAAAAGTTTCAGTTATAGAGATTTAAGGGTTTTTGAGGGAACATAAATCTGCCGTTGGGACCTGTGCTCATGCAAGGATGACTCAAAAGGTCAAACTGGCCCAAGCGTGGGAAAAGAGTTATGGTTCTGAGGGAGAACTTCATCTGGGCATGTGCAGACGTGCCATTTCAACAGGCTTGGCCCACATTTGGCAGGAATTACTACGACAGAGGGAGACTGTGTGTGTGCGCATGTATGTGAGGGAAAGTGTGTGTGAGTGTGAGTGTGAGTGTGAGTGTGTGTGTGTGTGTGTGTGTGTGTGTGTATCTGCGCACGCACACGTGTGTGGGAGCGCGTCTCCGTCTCCTCACCTCTTTTCCCAGAGGCATACCGCTGCCCAGAGCGCAGGTCAGACCGATGACTTTGGCCACAAAGGTTTTGAAGGTGAGGTATTCTTTAAGCACCACGCCCCGGAGAATGGTCTTCATCTCTGGGATTCCCGACCCTGAGGATGAGGAGAGAGACAGCATTCTTCCTCAGAGAAATGACCCGAAGGACTCCGAGTGCAGAGTGCGTGTGCTTGCACGGGCCCGCCTGTGTGCAGTGCATCAGCGTGTGTCCATCGGAGTGTATGCAGTAGGCAGTATGCAGTATGCAGTATGCATAGGCCTGGTTTATTGTGTCTCACCCACGGCCTGTGGAGCCAGTATCTGAGTGAATCCAGCAGAGAAGGTGATGAGGACCACAGGGTAGGTGACCCAGGCCAGATACTGCAGAAGCACGTTACTGTCCAAACCGCCGTGCATCCACTTCTGTGCTGTAGAGACACACACAAGTTACGCAATACAATACAAGCCCATCTGTCACCCAAAAGCAAGCACTGAACAGTGAGCAGAGCCATCTGGACGCTGCCCAACACTCAACTCTCACTGCAGAGAAACGGAGAAAGAGAGAGCGAGAGATGGTGGCAGGAGAAGAGGCAGGCTTTTCATCACGGCCACATCGAGAACCTTCTCATGCCCCCAGTGGAACCTCTGCTCTCCTCTCTTCCCTCTCTCTGCATGTCTTTCCTCTCTCCTTTCTTCCCTCTCTTTCCTCTTCCCGCTTCCCTCTTCTCCTCTCTCTCTCTCCTCTCTCTCTCCTCTCTCTCTCCTCTCTCTCTCCTCTCTCTCTCCTCTCTCTCTCCTCTCTCTCTCCTCTCTCTCTCCTCTCTCTCTCCTCTCTCTCTCCTCTCTCTCTCCTCTCTCTCTCCCCTCTCTCTCCCCTCTCTCTCCCCTCTCTCTCCTCTCTCTCTCTCTCTTCCCTCTCTCTGCATGCAGAGCACAGTGGCTCTCATTCTGAATTGAGGATGAGGTCTTGGCTTCAGTTTCCAAAGAGATACAGGATTAGAAACCCAGGAAGGGCTTTGAATGACCAGATAAATTACACGACTGATGCAAACACTCATCAGCACCCATATAAAATCCTGTAGTCTTACTAAAGCACTCTCGCACACACACACACACACACACACACACACAAAATCCTGTAGTCTTACTAAAGCACACAGGACATGAATGCGATGACGTTTACGTACATATGTATGCGCGCACGCACTGACTGACACACACTCACACACACACACACACACACACACTCACACTCACACTCACACTCACACTCACACACTCACACTCACACACACACTCACACTCACACACACTCACACATACACACACCTGTCTACACGAGCAGGACATTAACCTGTCATTCATGCTCACAGGAGTTCCTGTCAGCCTTCATTGGCTTAATGATTTAATCTGACATCTCTCTCCAGCGCAGCTAAAAAAGGCATTAAGCCAAAAACCTAATCAGCTGGGACGTGGGCTAATGCACAGTCTCTATGGGGGGGTTGCCAGTTCACGACTCGGGCACAGCCCATCAGTCATCAGGGGCCTGTTACACGAGGTACCCAATAAGAAATAAATACACTGAGCAGTGTCCTACCACAGGCTGTGAATACATAGCTGTAATCCTACAGTCTGAACAGTATAAGGCCCACGGAGGTGGGAATGTCATCGACTGAGTGTTCTGGGTGCAAGTCAATCTTATTTCCGCTGTTCAATTCTACTATTGATTGACATACCCTATGAATTCATTTTCAGTTAAATAATGACCACTTTTCCATTGCCACATTCCATGGAGCTCTCGCTGATGCCTTTTACTCAACCCCCCCCACCCGCCCGCCCACCACCACCAACAGCAGGAGGGGGTACCTACTGCCTCCACCCACTCCCTACCAATTCACGCCACTCTACAATTCACATGCTGGTCTTTCTCAAATGCCAACTGCCACTCCAGCAAGAAAGAGCTGTCATTATCCCCTCCTCAATTATACAGTTTGAAGCAATTTGCAGCGAATTACACCCGGAACAGCAGCAGGATAACAGCAGTGACTCACAGCACACAATTAAAAAGCATTCTGTCTCCTAGAGTCACCGCGCTGGCTAAAGTTCTTACTGCCCCGACGCAGGAGCGGACCGTGTTTTTGCGGTGCCCTGTCTGTACCTCTCGCCGCGGTGTCACGGCGGTGTCACGGCGGTGTCACAGCGGTGTCACAGCGGTGTCACAGCGGTGTCACAGCGGTGTCACAGCGGTGTCACAGCGGTGTCACAGCGGTGTCACAGCGGTGTCACGGTGCAGGGGAACACCCAAACTGTGGAGGTAGGGAGAGTGTAGCCTGGAGCAGTGATTATGGGAGGCTCATAAATAATGGAGATGTTTCCTCTAGGGCTGCATTAGCAGAACAGGCCTCTGATTCAAACTGGCCTGCACATGAGCTACGCACGCACGCACGCACGCACGCACGCACGCACACTGCAAAAGCAATTCCTCACGTGCTTTCACACTTATACAGTCATACACCAATTCTTCTCAGTCACACATACACAATTCAAAAAAACTGAATCGCAGATCTCAGTCTGAGTAAACAAGCGAGGAAGAAGCATGAAAGTGTTGCGCCCCCCCCCCCCCCAGTGTCCCTGCTCCACAGCACAGTCAGTGGGAATAATGCTTAGAACTGGAACACACAAAGTTTCTCTTACCGTCACCCACACAAAACTTTTAATGAGCGTCTCAGGACAGGGGATCTAGTGACAGCTCCCCCTCCCCCTTTCCCCCTCTCCCCCTCACAGCCTGCCCCCTCCCTGCCGTTCTCCGAAGCCCCCAGCTCCTCCAGCCAATCCCCCTCCAGACCTGCCCCTGTGAGAATGAAGCCTTCCCACAGTCACCCTGCCCCCACTCAGGCCTGTACTGCTCCTAATCACCACTGAGAAGAGTAAAATAACGGCTTCACCACCTCTGCCGAGCTGCCAAGGCCCCGTTCTTTCCACACCACGCCTTCTCTTTCTTTTATCTGACTTTCCGCTCCCTTTCTTCCTCCTCCCCCACTCCATCCCTCCTCCTTTCTGCCTCTTCATTTCCCAGCTCACCTTGCAGGCAGATGGCAATGGCAAAATCCACCACCCAGCTGACGAGTGCCATGAACAGGCCCAGGAGAATTAGGAAGATCCAGTCTTCGCCCACACGTGAGATGAGGTACTTCTGACAGCGAACCATGCAGACTGCAGGGAGAGAGAGAAAGAGAAAGGGGGGGGGGGGGGTCTATTAGCACTGTTGTACAATTTACATCAGAAACTAAATGACCCAAAATCCACCCTGGGGTCCAAAAACGCTGCCCCACGTGGGTATTTTCAAAAACAACACACCACATTAGACATAATATACTGAAGGACTAAGCATATACCCACCTGTGTCCATTTTAAAAATCAAACCAATCTATCCCATTATTCACCCAATGTCCCACATGCTCCATCAGCAAGTTATCCACAACGCTCTCATGTTATCAAAACCTGGAGGAGCTAGTGTGCATTCTGGCTGCAGAACAGGCGCAAAGATCTGATGGACTGAAAACCCACACTTTAGGCCCGTCTGACCCCTTAGAGGAGTTAAACGCAGAGAACCACAGGGGGCGGTGGACTAAACGCAGCGCACCAAGGGCCTGATTTACTAAGATGTGTGCAAAACCTTTTAGCACAGACAAAACCAATAACATGACCAATGATTGGTCATGGTATTTGTTTTGCACCAATCATTGGTTGTGTTAGTAGTTTTGTGTGTGATAAGTTTTAGTAAATCAGGTCCTAAGGGCCCAGAGCATTTCCATTACCTGTAACAGTGACTGACAGAAAGCAACAGAAGAGAACTGGAGGGTTCCACAGTCTCTACGGCAACATGTGCAAGGGCATGGGGGGGGGGGGGGGGGGGGGCCGGGGGCCTGTATAATAATGAGAGCGGGAGAGCGGGAGAGCGGTAACCGCAGTACAGAAAGATGGAGGAGTAGACAAGTGGTCACACAGGAGGGTGGAGGCCGAGTTGCAGGCTGGTGGAGACGGAGATGTAGAAGATCAGAAGGGTGTAGATGGATATTACTGAATGCTGGAATGCGCTGCACGATCGCTGAACAGTGGTGGTGCAGTTAAACAGTACGGACGGTGGGGATGAGCGAGGGATTTCTGTTCACGATCGCTGAACAGTGGTGGTGCAGTTAAACAGTACGGACGGTGGGGATGAGCGAGGGATTTCTGTTCACGATCGCTGAACAGTGGTGGTGCAGTTAAACAGTACGGTCGGTGGGGATGAGCGAGGGATTTCTGTTCCTCTATCCTGCAGCTCTCATATGAAGCGCACAGAAACATGATCTCTCTGACCTCAGAGCAGCAGAGGAGACCGAAGCAACCACGCGTGTCATCAGTCTTAAAACGCAGTGCTCCTCTCTCAACACCAAACTAACGGGACAATCAATGTTTAATGAGTCCTTTATCTGGTCGACAGGTGTGTGTGTGTGTGTGTGCGTGTGGACATGCTGTAGACACCACACTGCTAGCAGACCATGAGCATACAGATAAATCTCTGCTGATGTAATCAAAAGCACTTTAGCAATCTCGCCCCCCCCCGCCCCCCTCCCCAGGACTGGAACAGAGAGTTGCCATGGCGAGGACAATGAGGACAGATTGAACATCTCAGAATCACAGGCCTAGCCGTTCTACAGGGGAGCTTCTCTTCTACACCCCTCCTCACTCCTCACTGTCCGCACCTCCTCACTCCTCACTGTCCGCACCTCCTCACTCCTCACTGTCCGCACTTCCTTTCCCGTGACCTCCCATCTCCCCTCCACACGCACTCACTCACTCTTCCCTCCTATCCCCTGAGGAGAACCCAGTCCATTCCAATCTGGTCATATTTGCTTTACTCAAACCTGTGGGGATGTCAGTCAGTCTTATTTTGGGGAAAACTCGGCCAGTCCCCATACCGCTCACCCTCCCTGAGCACGGCCGGGCTCGGCCAGTCCCCATACCGCTCACCCTCCCTGAGCATGGCCGGGCTCGGCCAGTCCCCATACCGCTCACCCTCCCTGAGCACGGCCGGGCTCGGCCAGTCCCCATACTGCTCACCCTCCCTGAGCACGGCTGCCTGTGGCTGAGCTCGAACCAGAGCCCTCCAAGGTTTCACTGAGCCACTAGCCCCAAACTCAACAATTACCTGCCTACATCCCCCCCCCCCCATAAAACAGACTGAAGGGACTACGGGAAGAAAAATTATGAAAGGAGAGAGAAAGAGCAAGAGCGAGAGAGAGAGAAAGAGCGAGAGAGAGAGGTGGCAAAAAGGATGTAGACAAACAGATGGACATCAAGCCCAAGGCCGGTTCCATGACTGCAGAGGTGAATAATTTAGTACTGGAAGCCCACAGGCTAATGAAGACATCAAATCTTTCATGTTTAAAGTGGCCAAACAGTTTCCCTTTTTTTTTCCCCCTCTTGAAGATGATAAAAGGGAGATTCCCACTCAGATAGACCTGTCAACAGATGAGTAAGTGATGGACTTTTAATCGCTATCCTCCTCTGCAGTTCTGCAGTCATGTTCCGTTCAATTCGTTCCCGTCTGTAAAAGCACATCTCTTGTCCCTGGCATCAGAACCAGGGGCCTCATTTATCAAACCAGCATAAGCATAAATTTAATCTTAGAACATGGCATTCATCAAATAGAGGTTTCATAGGAATCCCCCCTTACACGCACGCACGCACGCACCAAAAAAAACCTTTATTCTCCACATTCCTGTTTTAAATAGAAGAAATTTATTTAAAATTAGAATACCTATAAAAATGTTGCTCAATCATCCGTTTTATTTAAGTGGATACAAAATGCTCGGCAACCTTTTCAGTCAAAAGAAGCAGCTGGATTGCAGATGGAATCAGAGGAAAGATAAAAATAGGAATTATAACATGGATAAATACATCTTTTCAGCCCGTTTCTCATTTTTCTAGGCAGTGAAGAGCGATACCTGGCGCACGGGAGAAATCACACTGGCACATCACACTAAACACGCGCTCCAATTAGCACCTGTGCTACCACCCACATCAAGAGCTTACATAAGCAATGACACATACATGCGTGCAACCATGTGTGCCATACACGTACAAACGCACGCTCGCACGCACACGGACACACGGACGCGCACACACGGACGCGCACACACGGACGCGCACACACAGCTACATCCCCTTACGTTCCTGTTTTTATGACCAATTCAGAAGATTATTCACAACATGTGTATTGTTGTAGTACAGCTTTTATTAGCCATGATGGCATAAGGTGTGGGAGGGATTTACAGCTCATGACAACGGTTGCTTTTCTGATCTGAATACAATAGCAATTATCACAAAGAGAATGTGAGGTTGTGTGTGCATGCAGGCAATATTTTTGGTTCTGTATGAGTGTAAGAGTGGGATATTTTAAGCTCTATGTGTGTGTGTGTGTGTGTGAGAGAGAGAGAGATTGAGAGTGCAAGAGTGCAAAAATCCCGACATGAGAAAGAAATGGATGTTGTGCTCTAGATGAGTATGTTTGCATACATGTGTGTGTGTGTGCGTGTGCGTGTGCGTGGGGAGGGGGGGGTGTGAGATTGAGAGAGTGCAAGAGTCGGTGACCAAAATCCCGACATGAGAAAGAAATGGATGGATGTTGTGCTCTAGATGAGTGTGTGTTTGCATATATGTGTGCGTGTGTGCGTGTGTGTGTGTGTGTCCGTGCATGCGTGAGAATGAGTGTGTGGACCTGCAATTGCATCCATTTTCTCCCGCCCACTGACCAGCTGCTCTCTAAGAGCTGCAAGTTCATTTTGCTGTAGAACCAGCCTGTTCCCTGTTCCCTCTCTCCCTCTCTCCCGCTCTCCCTCGCTCTCCCTCGCTCTCCCTCGCTCTCCCTCGCTCTCCCGCTCTCCCTCTCTCCCTCTCTCCCGCTCTCCCTCTCTCCCTCTCTCTATATTCATTAATCTCTGCCCTTATTCTCTAACAACTCCCCGCTAGAGTTATAAACGCTTCAAAAATTCAAGGCTGAATTTTAAATAAATCATTTTGGTTGGGTCAGGTTTGAGAATGGCATTTCACATTTGCACATTATATGACACTAAACAGCAGAGGCATGTGAGCATAGCTCCCGACCATTTCATTTAATTAGGCCATAATGTGAGTTCAATTTGGTACAATTGCACAAACAAGCCAATTTGGATCATTTTCTTTGCATAATAAAACAAACGATGTGAAAATGTTTAATTAGGCCACGTTCGTGGTTTCACTTGGATGACAGGGACCAATATGCCATTTTGCGGGCCTTGGCAGAGAAAGTTTGGCAGCCGGGCCATAGTTTGGCCGACCCTGCTCTAGCCTATGCCTCTTCCTTTGAAATGTTTACACAACTGGGCAGTAGCCCATTAGCACGGCTTCATTCTGTAGACTCAAGGCATTAAAAGGCCAATTACCAATATTACATATTTTATCCACCTTTATAATTTGACCTTTTATCAAGGGCGCCTATTTGAATCAATTTAATTTGGTTCTGTATAATATAATGTTCTGTTTTGGTTCCACAGTGATAACTGGCCTATTTATTACTGTAAGAGCCATAAAAATAAAAGTGGTAAGGTGGAATATAATGTTATGACTGATGATCAACGTCGGCCTTCAGAATTTCACGGCCGATCAAAACTCTACTCCACGCACTCACGCGCTCTCTCACTCCCTCCCTCATTCTTCAATTCCTGTAGATGGCAACAGAAGGAGTTTGATAAATCAACAAACCAACACAAAGTGTTCCATCGGCAACTATCGGTGTGTAGAATATTATATGTACACTACTCTCTTATACTGTGGAGAAACCACCATCCCCTCTCTTTTTTTTAGGCCAGATTCATAATTCATTTTTCTCTTTTTGCAAATGAATTGCCCCCCTTGTCACCTTCCTTTCTCTACTCCCCCCTCCCTCCCTCTCTCTCTCCCCCCTCTGGTTTCACAAAAGGCACGCTGATGCCGTAAGCACCTAATTGAGGTTGCCATGGATACAAAATGCATCCCTTCACAGGTAATATGTATGTGAGTGAGTGAGTGAGTCAGTTTGAGAGAGAGAGAGAGAGAGAGAGAGAGAGAGAGAGAGAGAGAGAGAGACATTTGAGAGATGCATGCCTCCTATGGTAAAGGTTCTGCATTGGGGGTCTCAGTAACGTAAAGGTTCTGCATTGGGGGTCTCAGTAACGTAAAGGTTCTGCATTGGGGGTCTCAGTAACGTAAAGGTTCTGCATTGGGGGTCTCAGTAACGTAAAGGTTCTGCATTGGGGGTCTCAGTAACGTAAAGGTTCTGCATTGGGGGTCTCAGTAATGTAAAGGTTCTGCATTGGGGGTCTCAGTAATGTAAAGGTTCTGCATTGGGGGTCTCAGTAATGTAAAGGTTCTGCATTGGGGGTCTCAGTAATGTAAAGGTTCTGCATTGGGGGTCTCAGTAATGTAAAGGTTCTGCATTGGGGGTCTCAGTAATGTAAAGGTTCTGCATTGGGGGTCTCAGTAATGTAAAGGTTCTGCATTGGGGGTCTCAGTAATGTAAAGGTTCTGCATTGGGGGTCTCAGTAATGTAAAGGTTCTGCATTGGGGGTCTCAGTAATGTAAAGGTTCTGCATTGGGGGTCTCAGTAATGTAAAGGTTCTGCATTGGGGGTCTCAGTAATGTAAAGGTTCTGCATTGGGGGTCTCAGTAATGTAAAGGTTCTGCATTGGGGGTCTCAGTAATGTAAAGGTTCTGCATTGGGGGTCTCAGTAATGTAAAGGTTCTGCATTGGGGGTCTCAGTAATGTAAAGGTTCTGCATTGGGGGTCTCAGTAATGTAAAGGTTCTGCATTGGGGGTCTCAGTAATGTAAAGGTTCTGCATTGGGGGTCTCAGTAATGTAAAGGTTCTGCATTGGGGGTCTCAGTAATGTAAAGGTTCTGCATTGGGGGTCTCAGTAATGTAAATATTCTGCATTGGGGGTACCAGTAATGGGTCCCTCTGTGCCCTGGGGGGGAGGGTAACTCCCAATCATGGCAAAAAGGGTAAAGGGAATTCACCCCTACTGCATGCGAGCCAGAGTGTGTGTGTGTGATCCTAATAGCGAGCCAGTACCATACCCGGGTCATACCCGCCAATACATGTATGTGGACCCAGTACCGTTTTCCAACTGTGTTGTGTAGGTACATTGCATTCAGTTTAGTCATTACTCAGGATGTTATACCCGACTGAGGGCCCCATTTGATGCCAATGTCTGTGTGAAGAGCCACTAGACTTGAGATATTACTTACTTGTGTTAAATACATTTATGGCACTGGGGAGCATACACAGTGTGCCTTTTTATTCAGTCTACTGTTCCGTTTGGCACCTGTCTGAGTTTTTGGGTGTGCGTTTATTTTCTGTGATCTATGGGTCAGAGAAGGGCATGTTCCACGTCGCCCTCAGTTGACATACTTTGGTACTGCAGCCTGGCGTGGTCTGAAGAGACTGTGTTGCAGATCACGGACGACACAGTTTCAGAGAGGAAAAATGGCATGAAGAGCATCACACAAACACAGACAGACAGCAAGACAGACACACACACAGACAGGCCCATGTCTCCATGTCCCTCTCCTCTGTAGCTGAATGAATCCATCGGTGTCATGTCGTGGTTCAGGGGACTGAATAAGTGCATTTCCCTCAACAGGCACCACATGTTCCCATGTGGAGGTGTAATCCCATTTCCCTATGAACAGCCATCAAGGTGTAATCCATTTACATGTGTGCGTGGGAGGGGGAGGGGGCAGGAGAGTGTGTGCTTATGTGTTTGGGTGTCCATCTGTGTGCATGGATGTAGCATATTAATGCTGTATACCAGAGAGAGAGAGACAGACAGAGACAGAGGGAGAGAGACAGACAGAGAGACAGAGAGAGAGAGACAGAGACAGAGACAGAGAGAGACAGACAGACAGACAGAGGGAGAGAGACAGACACAGAGAGAGAGAGAGAGACAGACAGACAGACACAGAGAGCGAACTGATCCTCTCCTGGATCAGTCTCTGTCTTATTTTCAACATTAATTAAAATGACCCCTAATATTATGGAGCATATTCATCAATGGAGGCACAAAACAGACAAGACCCATACATAGGACATCAGAATTATACCTAAACTGGTAATAAACCAGGTCACAGGTGCTCTAAAAGGTGATTGCTTTAAGACAAATATGCTAATGAGAGAGGGAGAGAGGATAAAAAGAGAGAGGGAGAAAGAGAAAGAGATGGAGCGAGAAAGCGAGAGAGGTCCTTTCCCCTCTTGTTTAAAGAGATTGCTGCAAGTTGCTAAGACACACACACTCACGTAAGACAGTGTATAGGAGTGTGTGTGTGTGTGTGTGTGTGTGTGTGTGTGTGTGCCTACCCAGAGACACCACCCATGTGAAAACCATGCAATTTGAATTCAACCATGAAGGTGGTGTTCTAAAATTCATATTAATTCTGCAGTACAGGCAACACTAAGGGGAAGAACCGTGCCACACACACCTTGTCCCTGTTCAGACTAAGGGAAGAACAGTGCCACACACACCTTGTCCCTGTTCAGACTAAGGTAAGAACAGTGCCACACACACCTTGTCCCTGTTCAGACTAAGGTAAGAACAGTGCCACACACACCTTGTCCCTGTTCAGACTAAGGGAAGCACAGTGCCACACACACCTTGTCCCTGTTCAGACTAAGGTAAGAACAGTGCCACACACACCTTGTCCCTGTTCAGACTAAGGGAAGAACAGTGCCACACACACCTTGTCCCTGTTCAGACTAAGGTAAGAACAGTGCCACACACCTTGTCCCTGTTCAGACTAAGGGAAGCACAGTGCCACACACACCTTGTCCCTGTTCAGACTAAGGTAAGAACAGTGCCACACACACCTTGTCCCTGTTCAGACTAAGGTAAGAACAGTGCCACACACACACCTTGTCCCTGTTCAGACTAAGGTAAGAACAGTGCCACACACACCTTGTCCCTGTTCAGACTAAGGGAAGCACAGTGCCACACACACCTTGTCCCTGTTCAGACTAAGGTAAGAACAGTGCCACACACACCTTGTCCCTGTTCAGACTAAGGGAAGCACAGTGTCACACACACCTTGTCCCTGTTCAGACTAAGGGAAGCACAGTGCCACACACACCTTGTCCCTGTTCAGACTAAGGGAAGCACAGTGTCACACACACCTTGTCCCTGTTCAGACTAAGGGAAGCACAGTGCCACACACACCGTGTCCCTGTTCTTATTGCATTTGGTTGACTTGATGTGGGTGTAAACATGATTTTTATGCAAATGTAAATTGCCTAATGTTAATTTGATGTAAACCTGATGCTTGTGTACAAGGTGTACAGTGTGTCCTTGTGTGCTAATTATGCTCCCACAGCTCAGACCGGGGGATCAAGCGTCTGTTCTGCTCTGCCCACTGAAGGTCCAGACTCATGGTTTCAGGGTTACAGGGTTTTGAATCACTGGCAGAGTGGGGTACATGAGCCATATACATGTAGATGTGGGTAAAATGAATGCCGTAGTTGGGTTTGGGGGGTGAGCTGCTGATAATGGAGTCTTTATCACGTCATTAAATCCTGCCGAGAGTCTACAGCGCCGAAGCGATGTGTATAAACCGAAATCTGCACAGCTGTTAAATCAATAGTCTGGGAGATGTGAGCACTGGCTCGTATTAGAGAAGAAGCTCAACAATTAGAATCACTTCTTAAAGAGCACGCTCACAGACGGCGCTGTGGAGGTAGGCTCAATGACTGCACCTTTCTGTGGTAAACTCCCAGGCTCCATTAATGAGTACACTGATGTACCGCACACTCTAGGCTCCCACGATGCACTGCAGCACTATACTGCCTGAGGTACCCACAGTTTCCATACATGCATGAGCTTCCCTGAATGGAGAGTACACAAAGCATGTCTGAACCAGACCATACATGGGAGTGACAGGCTTTTCATTCACCTTCAGTGACAGAATGAATCCGCTAACGGGTCCACCGTCGTCCACATTTAACTGTGTGGGACTATGGCATAAAAAGCCCCCAGCACTGCAGACCTTAACCCCCCCGTGCACACACGCACACGCACACATTCTGAACTGTCTTGGACAGAAGCCGGGGATGACAGCGATGTTTTCTGGGCCCCTAATGGGCCAGTGTTTTTGTTTGAGATGGGTGGAGATGTATTCTCATCTTTTTTAGCCCTCCCTAAAACCAAGGTCAGTACTTTTGCAGAGTGGACACGCATCTCTCCAAGGGTCAAAGGGCTGCTAGCTCTGCTCGCAGAACTGACCCGTCATGTCTGTGTGTGTTCATCGCCACAAACCTACGCTCACACAAACGTGCAAATTAGGTAAATATGCCAATCTTTCTGAATCAATACAGCTGTAGCCCCTGACCTGCTCGCCCACACATTCCCACTACACAGGACACAAGCAATTCTCCTACAACACGTTCCACCATGAATGAAAACATCCCATTGTCATAGCAACAGTTTGTACCTCCCGTGAGTCATAATCCCAGAGAGACATTGCCAGACACCCCTTCACACGCCAACCCCCAGATGTGTGTGTGTGTGTGTGAAGTGAGTGTGAGTAAAGTGAGTGAGTGAGTGAGTAAAGTGAGTGAGTGAGTGAGTAAAGTGAGTGAGTGAGTGAGAGTGAGTAAAGTGAGTGAGTAAAGTGAGTGAGTAAAGTGAGTGAGTAAAGTGAGTGAGTGAGTAAAGTGAGTAAAGTGAGTGAGTGAGTGAGTGAGTGAGTGAGTAAAGTGAGTAGAGTGAGTGAGTAAAGTGAGTAAAGTGAGTGAGTGAGTTAGAAGGGGGAGAGAGAGACTCAGGACTGCTCATCAATAAATTCAGAAAATTGCATGCTAGGGCACGAAATAAGAAAAACTTCCTCAGAGTGAGAACGTACCCTGCTCACGTCTCTCCACCGGGACTGATCTGTTCTCTGATTGTGGCACATCTGCCAAAGTTCCTGGCAGGTTATGACACCATGGAAACCTTAGGTGGGAAACTTCCACATCCATGGCCCTGGGAGGAGGGTCCCTGCATGAACTGCACTGTGCTATGTCTATGTAGAGTGAGTCTCACATTCACCTCTGGATCCAGTGTAAAACCTGCCCTGGGACAGGGACACTACACTGTGCTATGTCTATGTAGAGTGAGTCTCACATTTCCCTGTGGATCCTGGGACAGGGACACTACACTGTGCTATGTCTATGTAGAGTGAGTCTCACATTTCCCTGTGGATCCTGGGACAGGGACACTACACTGTGCTATGTCTATGTAGAGTGAGTCTCACATTTCCCTGTGGATCCTGGGACAGGGACACTACACTGTGCTATGTCTATGTAGAGTGAGTCTCACATTTCCCTGTGGATCCTGGGACAGGGACACTGCACTGCGAGAGATACCGTTTCAGATTGAATTCCTGACTATTAAAGGTTCTGGACTCTTACAGTTTGCAAAGACTAGTGCGGTTGGCTCCCTAGTGTCCTCACCAAATTTCCAATCTGGCCATCTAATCACTTCTCAGCTCAACTGGCTAAATAAATCCCACTGCAAAATCAGGCACCGTGCACCATCAAGGTGCAGCCGGGACATTGGTAATTGAGACGCCAAAACCCTCCCTCAACTTTGATCCATGAGAGGCGTCATACTAATACAATCCATGATTATTATTACCATGGCAATCCAGGGGGTTGATGACATGACACTCCTGAGTAACAGCCCCTCGCACACCCCAGGGGCAGGAGGGGGCTTTGGGGAGGGGGGGAGGGGGTTTGGGGTGAGACCCCTTCGGCTGCGTCTGGGCTCTGCTTCGCCTCGACCCATTAAAACCTGCAGTAGGAGCGCTACGGGTTCACGGGTTTTTACCGCCGCAGCTCAGCAGAGCGATTAACCTTTCGGGGGGGAAGTCAAACGCCTCATTAAAGGAGCGCTACTCTGGTTTCCTGTGGATTTGAGGGCTTTGGAGCTTGCCCGCCACCTGGAGATTCTTCCCCCCCCGCCTCCCGTAAGCGTGCTACGCGGACGCTCCCGAGGAACAGCCCGTTTAACGCCCTTTCCACACAGGCTAGCGATTCTCTGCCTCTCTTGTCCGTCTGCTCCCGTGCTCTTTTCCCGCTCTCTGCAGAAGAGTGCAGGACTGTATGATGGGAAGCACCCTCTCTCATTCCCCAATGTGCTTTTCCCATGTGCAAAGGGCAGGACTGTATGATGGGAAGCACCCTCTCTCATTCCCCAATGTGCTTTTCCCATGTGCAAAGGGCAGGACTGTATGATGGGAAGCACCCTCTCTCGTTCCCCAATAGGCGTTTCCCATGTGCAAAGGGCAGGACTGTATGATGGGAAGCACCCTCTCTCGTTCCCCAATAGGCGTTTCCCATGTGCAAAGGGCAGGACTGTATGATGGGAAGCACCCTCTCTCGTTCCCCAATAGGCGTTTCCCATGCAGGACTGTATGATGGGAAGCACCCTCTCTCGTTCCCCAATAGGCTGTTTCCCATGCAGGACTGTATGATGGGAAGCACCCTCTCTCGTTCCCCAATAGGCTGTTTCCCATGTGCAAAGCGGGGCTTTCAGTTCCTGGTTTCCTGCTCTAAGAAAGTGGCTCTTCCTGTGTCCCATTTTTATACACAGTGTGGGCAGCCAGAAGTATAAAATCCACATTCAGAAGGTAAAAGTCCACCCCAGTATTTTGTTCCAATCACCTAGATTTGCTAATTAGCACAATTCTTCATCCAGGAGGTAGAACTAATTAGTGAAATCAGCTGGCTGAGTTAATGGATGGAAGGAACACATGGCAGGACTTTTACTTTCTGACCCCTGGACTTTACACCTCTGTGGGCAGCGTACTGGGGAAATGCAATGTGAACACACATCTACAGGTTAGTACAGCACCATAGCAGCAGCATTTTAGATTCATCTGGCAGCTTAGTTTTGGGTAAATTGGTTATGGATGACTGTACAGTTTTCTTGCTGAGAGATCATGACATTTAACCCACAGTATCAATCAAGCCATTTGGGGAAGAAATCATTCCCCCCGAGGGTTCACCTCTCAAAAAAAACCCAGAAAGTGTGCAAGTACACACACACACAAAGCAGAGCATGCATCACACACCACTTTCACACTTTACACTCCAGCACTGTAATCCCAAAAAGAAACGAGACGGAAAGACCGCAAGAGCTGTAATCCGGTGCCGATCTGCAATCGTTAATTAAAAGTATTAATAACAAACTTTGGTGCCTGAGGTTTTAAATCACAGTAACAGTCTCAAGAAAAGGAGTGTGCATTGATCACACTGTCAGCCTGAAGTTTAATCAAAGCCATTCATCTTTTTCCCCCTTTTAATTATTTACACATTTATGATTATTTTCAATGCGACTATCAGAAGGCTGTCTGGAGTGTGGAGCTGGAGGAAAGGAGGGTGCCGAACATGGCTACTGCACCCCTGAACAAAGTTCCCCATCCTGCACACGCACCCCTGAACACAGCCCCCATCCTGCACACGCAACCCTGAACACAGCCCCCATCCTGCACACGCAACCCTGAACACAGCCCCCATCCTGCACACGCAACCCTGAACACAGCCCCCATCCTGCACACGCAACCCTGAACCCAGCCCCCATCATGCACACGCAACCCTGAACACAGCCCCCATCCTGCACAGTGCACACGCAACCCTGAACACAGCCCCCATCCTGAACACAGCCCCCATCCTGCACACGCAACCCTGAACACAGCCCCCATCCTGCACACGCAACCCTGAACACAGCCCCCATCCTGCACACACACCCCTGAACACAGCCCCCATCCTGCACACACACCCCTGATGGGGGCTGTGTTCGGGGGGGTTCCAGGCTGATTAATGTACAGGCTTCACCTGTGTGACATACAGCTCAAAAAATTTGAATATCGTGAAAAAGTTCAATATTTTTTGTCACTCATTTCAGAAAGTGAAACTCATATATTATATAGATTCATTACACACAGAGTGAAATATTTCAAGCCTTTATTTCTTGTAATTTTGATGATTATGGCTTACAGCTAATGAAAACCAAAATTCAGTGTCTCAGAAAATTAGAATATTTTGCTTTAACATATTTTTAAAGTATCATATTTAATATGTGGTCGCATATCCTTTGCATGCTGTTACTTCCTGAAGTCTGTGACCAATCAACATCAAAAGACTCTCGATATCTTATTTTCAGGTACTGTTACAAGCGATACTATAACCTCTCTGCATTTGAACTGATCTCTATGAGAATTGGGGGGTAAGACTAGATTCAGCTGTAAATTACGCTGGTACAGTATGGAACACATGACTGGCGAAATGGCTGTACGTCATCAAGGGTCTAAGGTATCAAACGAGCCCCAAACCATCACTCTGCGGCCAGATATGGAGTAGATGTGGATGGATCCCTTTAAGGGTTGTTTCTCCTGACTTTTTTCCTCAGAGATCTATAGGAAAATGAGTCAGGATAAATAACCCTTGCAGTGATCCATCCACATCTACTCCATATCTGGCAACAGAGTGATGGTTTGGGGCTCGTTCGATAGCTCAGACCCTTGATGACGTACAGCCATTTCGCCAGTCATGTGTTCCATACTGTACCAGCGTAATTTACAGCTGAATCTAGTCTCACCCCCCAATTCCCATAGATATCAGTTCAAATGCAGAGAGGTTATAGTATCGCTTGTAACAGTACCTGACAATAAGATATCGAGTCTTTTGATGTTGATTGGTCACAGACTTCAGGAAGTAACAGCATGCAAAGGATATGCGACCAAATATTAAATATGATACTTTAAAAATATGTTAAAGCAAAATATTCTAATTTTATGACACACTGAATTTTGGGTTTCATTAGCTTTAAGCCATAATCATCACAATTACAAGAAATAAAGGCTTGAAATATTTCACTCTATGTGTAATGAATCTATATAATATATGAGTTTCACTTTCTGAAATGAGTGACAAAATATTGAACTTTTTTACGATATTCTAATTTTTTGAGCTGCACCTGTACTCCAACACTGCCTCGGTCCCACAGGAACCACGCAACTATGAGTGAGAGAGAGTGTGTATGTGTGTGTGTGTGTGTGTGCTCTTGTAAAAGTGTGTGTGTATATATTTTTTAAAAACTGTCTACCCTATAGTTTAAATATGTTTTTGGATCTGCCTTTAGCCAAAGCTAGCATCAGCAACATTTTTCAGGAGACAACACTTTGCACAACACATGCACACATAGCAAGAGTATGATCTCTGAGGGGTGTATAACAATAGCCACAGCTAACATCAGCTGAGCACATGCACACATAGCAAGAGTATGATCTCTGAGGGGTGGATAACAATAGCCACAGCTAACATCAGCTGAGCACATGTACACATAGCAAGAGTATGATCTCTGAGGGGTGGATAACAATAGCCACAGCTAACATCAGCTGAGCACATGCACACAGCAAGAGTATGATCTCTGAGGGGTGGATAACAATAGCCACAGCTAACAACTTTCATTTTGTTTTCTTGATTAACAACTGCATCAATTATCACCAAATAAAAAAATATTCTTTACACTGTTGTCAGAGAGAACACCACAGATGGTGTGAAACTGTTTCAGATCTTTCATATTCTACAGACAAATATGGTGCAGTCTGGAAGACAAGACTATAAAACATTTTAATTATTCTATTTAGACTATTACAAAAAATATTTGTGGAAATGTGCCTTTTGCCAAACCTAGATGATACAACAGATTATTTTAAAAGTGCTTGTATAGGTATGAGCGTATCCATTTCAGCTCCAGAGACGAGCAGGTGACAGGAATGAAGTGTATCCACATTGCACACAGGAGCGAGAGCAGGGGAAGAGCCGAGAGGTGGAGCTGGGGTCAGAATGGGTGGAGCTATGGTGAGATTTAATAGAAGGCCAGTTGCTTTTCTTTTACTCCACACACTCAAGGCATACTCAACCAGAGGTAAACCAATGTGCCTTGTGTGCAAGGAGAAAAGCAACCTGCCCTGACGAAGCCGAGTCATGAGGTCATGGGGTCATGGGGTCATGGGGTCAGAGCTGTGCACCGGTATCTGCACGGTTACTCAAGTAGTTAAACCGGACTGCTACTGCTACAGCGAGAACACACACGCATACGGACAGATGGCACTGCTGTTTAATTGATGCGTTTATTAATAGTTTGGGGAGGAAAGCGTTTAATGTGTTTTAATTGATTCATCAAGAGGAGCTTTACCAGACACAAAGTCCTGAGGAGGCTCCAGGGCGTAGGGATACCCTAGGGACAAATAACAATAATAGGTACAGTTAGAGCGGCCACCTCCTCCCGCATCTGTCCACGGCTCGCTTTTCCTTGCTCCGTCTCACGCTCACAGATCTTTCGCTACGACAGGGCTTCACATGAAGAAACGTAGAAATAAATAAAAAAACCTGTTGTTACTACTGCTGCTGCTGCTACTACTACTACTACTGTTCAATAAAGTTTGATTCCACTACTGCTAATGCTGCTACTGCTGCCGTTTCTACTGCTGTTATTGCAACTACTGCTGTTATTGCTACTACTGTTCAATAAAGTTTGATTCTACTACTGGCTAATGCTGCTACTGCTGCCGTTTCTACTGCTGTTATTGCAACTACTGCAGTTATTGCTGCTGCTACTGCTACCACCACCACCTGAGATTCTGATGAATAAACCAACTATATTGGCTATTGCTTTGGCAACCTTAATAAATTATGCACACAAAGAACAGCTGTTTCACAATCACAGGTGCATTTATTACAGAGGAAATTATGGAGAGAATTGTATTTGAATTAAGGTTCATTTTGTTAAACAGCCTTCAATACAGTCAGCAAACACATGCATACACTCTGACGGTGCCTTTCATGCATACAAGTTATAATGTATAATTCATAGTTCCTTATAATGCAAAGGTTCCACAACACTCCCGTTTCAATAAGGAATTTACTATAAACATGTTGCCGGATCATGGGTCACCCTGGCAACAGTGACTGACTGCTAAGTTATCTTCCTTTCCCTCCCTGTCTCTCTCTGTTACACGCTGCCCCAACCACAGGTCTCTTCCTCCTCTCTCTGTTACACGCTGCCCCAACCACAGGTCTCTTCCTCCTCTCTCTGTTACACGCTGCCCCAACCACAGGTCTCTTCCTCCTCTCTCTGTTACACGCTGCCCCAACCACACGTCTCTTCCTCCTCTCTCTGCACTTCAGCGTTAGACATGCAGGTGGCAGAGGATTAGGTGCACTGTACTGTACATACACTGTAATATTTAGGATGTCGAGAGGCGTAGATATAAAAGAGGGATGGAGTGTGTAGAGAATGCAGCAGGTGAGTGATACGCATGGTGAATTCTCTGCGCTGGCAGGACTGATTATTCATGCGTTTGCAGGAGAGAAGAGCAAGGGGGGGGGGGGGGGGGGGAGGGGGGGGGGGGGGGGAGGGAGCCTGCGTATGCCTGCAGCTCTCTCTCAAAACAGCCAAGTGTGCAGAATATCACACACAGCCACAAAGAGCAGAGTCTCATACCAACACACACACACACACACTCACATGTACATACTGACACACACACGTACATATGGACACACACGCACATGTACATACTGACACACACACACACACACACACGAACGAACGCACACTCTCTACTAAGTGTATTCTGTTCACTTCTCTATCATCTCACTCAGATTTTATCATTTCCAGATTTAATTCAGACTTCATTCACTGCCCACTGATGCAGGTTGATTCTGCAGCGATCTGTTGCTATCATTAGGTGTCCTTGGCCCACTGCAGTGCATTATATTTAGTGAGTCCTTTAGCATATAACATTCTCTATAGTTCAGTTATGTTTGAAGAGCCAAGTAGCAGCAGATGGGGGGGAAGGAGTGTGGTTGAAACAGAAGAAGGTAGGCGCACTTTCATCACCAGTAATGGCCGACTTGGCAGCACAGCTGTATATCTGTAATGAAACCTATGCCATTAAAAAGGCTGTCATAAAAGAAGAGAACACATCAACTAAATTCTTAGAGTAGCTTTTAGAAGAAGAATGATTCCGTTTCAGCAGCAGGATACAAGGCAGGCCTGAGACGAGTGTGTGTGTGTGTGTGTGTGTGTGTGTGTGTGTGTGTGTGTGTGTGTAACAGGGTGTATGAGATGGAGCGTGTGTAACAGGGTGTATGAGATGGAGCGTGTGTAACAGGGTGTATGAGATGGAGCGTGTGTAACAGGGTGTATGAGATGGAGCGTGTGTAACAGGGTGTATGAGATGGAGCGTGTGTAACAGGGTGTATGAGATGGAGCGTGTGTAACAGGGTGTATGAGATGGAGCGTGTGTAACAGGGTGTAGTACATGAAATAGCAATATTGTTCATCATTTTTAAAAACTCACTTTGACTCCCTGGGTGAATTGTAGTGTGCTCAGCAGAAGTTTAAACCCTTAGACCACAGAACTGCCTTACAACTGGAACAGCTCATCCTTATTACACATACTTCTATAGTAACACCGTTCTGTGGTCTGGGGATTTAAACCTGAAGTTTAAACTCCAGGTCAGTACGCTTCAACTGACCCGCTGGTTCCCTGGGAAAACTGCGTATAAATGTAAGTGGATGGGAAGCGATCTAAAGAAAGGTCAAGAGGAGCTTTCCTGGGGCACGGTGTAAAACAGCAGTTAAAACAGGAAGCAAGAGAGTCGGGCTTCAGTGCAACTTTTCCCTGCTGTCCAGTTGAGGGGATTCGATGGGACAGTCACATGCAGATTAGGGTTTAACGGATCTGGGGAAGGAGTTTCACGGCACACAGCCGAATGGGATACGGTACCAGCAGGAGACAACAAACGACCCGCTGCTCGCTGGCACTCAGGCAACATTTCACACACGCCTAGAGCAAGAATGCCACGCTTCTGCATAGACAACTAGAAGCGTGCGTGCACACACTCTGGCGTGCACACACACTTGCACACACACACGCACACGGAACATTCACAAGGAAGCGAGTGGGTGCATCAGGAATACTGAACACAGAACCCTGTCCCGTCCTCAGCAGGTAAGCACGCTCTCAGATTATAGCCTGTGTTAGTACTCTCCTCCACCTCACTCTGCCCTCCTTCCTTTCTCCACCTCCCCCTCTTCCCTCTGAAACACAGAGCCAACATCGCATAGCCCAGGAGGAGGTGGGGTGATGACATGTCACTATCCATCAGCATCACAACCCTGCTGTCTGCACTAAAGCACACATCCCTACTGCCGAAATACAAACACACAAACCAAGATGCTCTCTAAGAAAGGGAGTTAGAAGGAGCAGATGAGACTGAGGCTGGGGGATGTGAGCGGGGCTGGGGGATGTGAGCGGGGCTGGGGGATGTGAGCGGGGCTGGGGGATGTGAGCGGGGCTGGGGGATGTGAGCGGGGCTGGGGGATGTGAGCGGGGATGGGGGATGTGAGCGGGGATGGGGGAGGTGCGCGGGGATGGGGGAGGTGAGCGGGGCTGGGGGAGGTGAGCGGGGCGGGGGGGGGTGGGCGGGGGTGGGGGTTGTGAGCGGGCTGGGGGATGTGAGCGGGGATGGGGGATGTGAGCGGGGATGGGGGATGTGAGCGGGGATGGGGGATGTGAGCGGGGATGGGGGATGTGAGCGGGGATGGGGGATGTGAGCGGGGCTGGGGGATGTGAGCGGGGCTGGGGGATGTGAGCAGTGGCGGACTTAGTCATTTTGGGGCCCAAGGCAAACACAGGCATGGGGCCCTCACACATCCCTTGCTCTCCCCCCTTTTCAATCCTTATTTATCTAAGAAATATCAGTTGTGATGCATGTATCATCATCATCATCATCATTGCTGCTGGAGCAATCTAGGTTGGCACTGCCAGCAGCTGCAATGGGTAACGTTTAGGGATGTTCCTAACGACTAATTTCCCTGAAATTTGAAACCGTTAATCACATTCTTCAATAACCAAATCGTATTTTAAATGCCGCTGAAATGTGTGGCACTTTGCGTCTTGCATTATGAACATTGCACATTATCCTACAAAACATGACAACAACTCACTAAATAAAAGTTAACAAATAACATTTATTGAAAACAATATTCAACTTAACAAAACATTTTTAGGAAACGTGCCTGATTATTACAACGGCATTTCCATTTGGTGAACGCGATCGCATAGCAAATACAGTAAAAAATAATAATCGGTCATCAGAAAAGCTACCAATAATAGGAACACAAAAAAATAACAATTAGGCCGACTGATCGACGTGACATTAGATTAGTTTTATTGGGCTATTCAACAACGCGATAGGCCTACTTACTCTTTCCACCTCGCTGGTTTAACTTGCAGGGCGAACAGGCTAATGCGTTTTGTTTTGTTCCTTCGTTTTTTTAAATAATTTTTTTAATCCGACGTTGTTAACATTAGTAACGGATTCTCGTTTTTTTTATAAAGCAACATTTGACCAGGAAAACATGAAATTTCAGTGCAAATTATGTCAATATGTAATTTAAATGTGTACATTAATAAAATAGTAAGTTTAACCGACTAGTATTTCTGGTGCCGACTAGCGAGGGTAGCAACGTTTAATCGGCTGGTCGACTAAACGCGCACATCCCTAGTAACGTTAGCTCCTCTTCGCTAGCATTAGCAATGCTAACAACACTAGTGCTAGTGCTAGCAGACTCTGCTCTTCATTAGTGGCATCTGTACTACTACTACTTTTTACGTTCCTCCTGCTTGCTCCTTTTCTCAGCACCGCTTGGGTAGCTTCGCTTCATTTTCACTTTTTAATAATCGCGCCGAGCTGAAACACGAATTGGCTACTGAATCATTTCCGCAGACGGCTCATCATGGAATAGTCCAATGTAGTGGGGACTGAGGGGGGGCGGATGTGAGCGGGGCTGGCGGATGTGAGCGGGGCTGGCGGATGTGAGGGACGGTGTAATTGTGACAGTTATGACTCACTCAGACACAGCTGTGTGTTTGCACAGGGCCAAAGACAGAACACAGCTGATGGCTCCGGGAACCTAATTACAGCGGATCTGACTGATGCCATCACACACACAGCACATACACACAGGGGAGAGAAGAGGACAGTCCTGTTCCACAGACCGCTACACAGAAAGAGCAGGATGAGAAGTGAGAGAGAGAAGATAAGAGGCAGAACGAGTGAATGAAAAGAGAAACGCAGACAGAGATACAAGGCGATGTGCGCTCGGGTTAATCAACACAAACAGATCAGCTGTGCTGTGTCCAATATGTCCCCCACTCAGTCACAATCCTGGCATCTTTCAGGTCCTCACTGTTTCCATGACAACTCATTTGTCCATCTACCGCCTGCCCCTGATACCCACCTAGTAATCAGAGGTGGGGGGGGGGGGGGGGGGAGAGGGAGGAAGGGAGAGATAGGGGGAGAGAGGGAGAGCGGGGGGAAGAGGGGGAGAGAGGAAGAAAGAGGAAGGGTGGGAGGGAGGGAGTGGGGGATCAAGGGGGGGAGGGAGGGAGGGGGGAGAGAGGGACGAAGAGGGGGATCGAGGGGGAGGGAGAGGTGGAGGGAGAGAGGGAGGAAGAGGGGGAGAGAGGGAGGAAGAGGGGGAGAGAGGGAGGAAGAGGGGGAGAGAGGGAGACATCGTGATATATCTGACAGTGAGAGACAGCAAAATGAGAGAATGCAGCACATGGGCGCGCAATAATGGCCCGTATCCATGGTGACCTGTGGCACCATGCAGCGTTCCTGCTGACATCACACCTGTTGCTGAGGAGCAAAGTGTGTGTGTGTGTGTGTGTGTGAGCTTGAGTATGTATATGTGTTTATGTGTCACACATACACAAACCGATACATACACAGTGTGCGTGTGTTTGTCTGCTTGTGTGTGTGTGTGTTTGTGTGTGTAGAATAGAATAGAATACCTTTTATTTTTCTGTAAGGGAACTTCAGCCACCAGCAACAACAAAAAAGACAGACAGTGGGGCAGACCCACAACACACAAACAAACATATCAAACAAAGACATTCAATAGAATCATTGCATTAATCAAACTAATTAAGTGAATTAAAGTGGAATCCAGCCAAACGTCATGATTAAAAATAGTCCCCGCTGTCCCGAGATGTCCAGTGTTATGAAGCAGTGTGTGTGTGAGTGTGTGTGAGTGAGTGAGCGCGTGTGAGTGAGCGCGTGTGTGTGAGTGTGCGCGTGTATGTGCACACGTGCGTGTGGTCAGAGGGAGGACAGCCTGTGATTTTTCCTGGTACGGTTGGAGCACAAAGCAGGTTTAGATGGATGGACAGAGCTGACCTGTTCTGCACCTGGAGGTGAGTGAACCAGAGTCCCCCAGAGCGACCAATCCCAACACAGCCTGAACAGACCCTACCTCCTGACAGGCGCCTGACCCCATGTCCCCCGGATCTACCTGCCTGCATCCCTCCTAATGTCATGTCCGACACCCCGCCAACATGGATGACGGGCTGTAGCCGCCAAATTCAAGACGCACAGCCGTCTTCAACGAGCCGCGGCCGATGGGCGCAAACCTCTGCAGCCAGCCAGGGGAGAGCTGCAGTGGGCCGCAGCCAGCCAGGGGAGCTGCCATAAATATTTCATGTGTTTCTCATGGCTGAGCACTTTCAACAGATTTCATTACAGAACAATCTGCTGAGCACCCCCGTTTCCCCGAATGGCTTCTTTCTGCCGCTCTGTTTGAGCCATGCTGTGCTGGCCACCCACGTCCTGGGCCCAATGCAGCTTGATCCTTTGTGTTTTTCTTGGTCCTGAACATTTCCGCCAAATTCAATTATGAATGTGATAGCATGCATCATATTCTGTATAAAGGACAACAATAATCCGCTCTCTCTCCGACTTACCACCTCTCTTAATGTCAGCACTGTTGAAAGAGCGGGGTCACAACTTTGAGTGACAGACTGTTCACAGATGACGTGGCGATGTAACGGCGACATGTAGTCCAGCTGTCTCTCGTGTTCATGTTTGTTCATTTGAATGTGTTTTGTTGCGTCTGGCTTTTGTCTTCGTTTTTTTCATGCGCTGTGTGTCTGTAGTGGGACAGGGAAGCGGGCTGAAAATTTTTCAGGGCACTCCTGCTGCTCGTTTTGATAATATTGACGGATTGTCTCGTCGATATAATTTTGTTTGTGGTCGTCACCATGGAGAGGCATTCGCAACATATGTTACCATCGCTCTTCACCGGAGTTGAAGATGTCGGGACTGATCCGGGAGTGCAGGCAATCTTCAAAAGACAACCAGGGAAGGAGAACATAATGCGGGGGAGGAACGAGGAGATGACTGGGAAGATTGACGCAGTTCGGTGCTCCGTTTTGGCGGTGTACCGAGACCGCGGCAATGCGTGTATGGAGGAGAGTCGTGGAGGACTGCTTGGTGACACTGGACATCTCGGGACAGCAGGGACTATTTTTTTAAATCATGGCTGTATTGCACTTTAATTCACTTGATTGATGTAATGATTCTGTTGGATGTCTTTGTTTGATATGTTTGTTTGTGTGTTGTGGGTCTGCCCCACTGTCTGTCATTTTGTTGTTGCTGGGGCTACAACTGAAGTTCCCTAGTGGGAAAATAAGTTATTCTATTCTATCCGCCAGACCGTAATCATCAATTAACCTGAATATTAACCCTTACACAACTAAGGACACTCAAATCCTCGACGCAAGTCCTTCAACAACCTGTCCCTCTGTGAAGCATTACGCACCGACTAACTGGACGACTAACTGGACGACTGTAACGGAGATTTCAGACTACAGACCCCCACAATGTCAGACCTGTCAGTCACTGGCCAGCACAGCTCCCTCCTCCATTCCTTCCGCAAAACCAAATCTCCCCCGTCTTCCCATATTCCTCTCCTTTTGTAAAGAATGACTTTGCCCCCTACTGGCGCACTGACGCTACTGCCAGGACATTTCCTCACCGGATTGAAAAATGGTGTTCATTTGCACTGCGGTAGAGAGGATGTAATTTCTGAAGGTACAAATGGTCAGTTTGGTCATATTACGACTGGCTGGAGCTACATGCATGCCTGGCGCTCTTATTATCAGTGAATAAAGCTAAAATAATTCAGCTGAGTGGTTATGATGTACCGGCTCATAATGAACCTGCTGCGCTACCACAAAAAAGCCTCTATCTGAGGGCTGGCCAGTGCTCCACTTGTGCTAAGTGCACTCAGAGCCTCCGTGCCCACAGACCCACAAGCCCTACAGGGACCCGCAGAGGGAGGGATTCTGCCTCTCTGTCTCCCTCTCCCTCTGTCTCTCGTCTCCTTCTCAGTCTCAGTCTCTCTCCCGCTCCGTCTGTCTCTCTCCCGTTCTCTCTCTCTCCGTCTGTCTCTCTCCCGCTCTCTCTCTTTCCGTCTGTCTCTCTCCCGCTCTCTCTCTTTCCGTCTGTCTCTCAGAAGTCTGCTTCAGTGGGATTACATCCAACAGATGCTTTCTCAGGGGAAAGAGACAGAAGAGTAGGGGTGTGTGTGTGTGTGTGTGTGTGTGTGTGGTGTGCGTGCGTGCAGAGTGAACAGGGTTGTGTGCGTGTGTGTGTGTGGTGTGCGTGCGTGCAGAGTGAACAGGGTTGTATGTGTGTGTACATAGTGAACAGGGGGTGCTGAGGGCATCGAGTACTCCTGCAGCCACTGGCTCACAGTGAGATGGCCAATCTAACAGCCTCTGACTGTGACCGATGGCATATCTGCAGAGCTACAGGAAATGAGACTGGGTGAGACGTTTGGGAGAAGCAGCGGGCACCGGGCCGTGATTACCGCAGTCCGTTCCAAAACGTCTGCCTCATCAAAAATCTTAGTCCCTTGCTGGAGGGGGTCAGCGCACCAACTGAGGGTCACTGCTACTTTCTCTAAAAGCGCTGATGGCATCAGGGCGTCTCCTACAAGCCAGTCCACCTGTGACGTCATACAGGTGTAAAAGGCCATATGGAGGTAAAATGTTTACCTGGCCTTCAGACGCTAAGTAAAGGTGCTGTAGTACACCAATATTACACTTTTTAACTCTGCACTCTGTATCGCCACCATTTGCTGCTCTAGAGACAAAAAGACTGATAAATCCCTTTTAAAAAGGACACATTGAGGTTGTCATGGAAACTGCAGGCACCAAACAATGTTCAGTGCTGGTTTTGGCGCACGGCTGGTCACAGCTTCTCTCTGGCACACGCTGAGACTTCTGGGTAATCGCCCCCCCACTTCAGATACAAATGAATCGCAGCGGGGCTCCAGTTGCCCGGTGCGCTCTCGCCTAAAGCTCCAGCTGGGGGACAGGGTTTACCGCCGCGCAGTCTCACGCGGAGGCCTGCTGCTTCTGCTGGGATTCATTTCAGACACGCTGTCCGGGGGCGGAGTCAAACGCCATCGATCGGATGCAACGGCGCGCTCCACACTTCTGTCAATAGTACATTCTGACCAAAACGTCCCCTTCGATTCCCCTAATCATTCACCCGGCTGATTCTTCCTGCTGAACCAAATTTGTGAAAGAGTGCTTACGTTTGAAGATGCATTTAAAAAGAAGAGGAAAAAAAGAGAGATGATGCTTTCTGACAGAGTGAACGCACACAAGCACGTACACACACACACACACAAAACAATGTTTGCTACAGCAGACTCATGTATTTAGCATGAGGCAGAACACTTGATTGAAGGAGACTGAAGCTTCGCTTACGTCTTCAGCTGACTGACTGCAGATACTGTAGCTCCTGACCTGTGCTCTATAAAGAAGGCCGCAATGACACTGTATAACCAGTAGAGAGAGCTCAGTCCATGCTGCTAAATTCAAAGAGATTTGAGTGAAGTTTTATACAGGTAATTTTGTTGGTTGAACAGATGCAGATGTTTCTGCAGATCCTGTACATATTCTATCTTAGGTTTTTTTCTTTGCTTAAAATGCACTGCATTGGTGGGGATTATAAAACAGTAAGTTTTTCAAATAGTCTACTATTTACTATGTTCAAATACATTACGAGAAAACTACCACAGTAGAGTTTATTGGTCGTAAAAAAAATGGTCGTAAAAATGGTCTTACAGAAATAACTATGAATATTGATGAATTACAACACCGGAACAAATACCAGAACATCCCACTCAAACAGACTATAGAGTAATCGACATTAATCTAATCGACATTAAATAACAGCCACGTAAGTTACCACAGTAACCCCCAACCACCATGCTTTAATACAGCAAAGCAAAAGGAAATCTGTACAAAGAATCAAAAGGACATTTTTCAAGCGTGACTTCCCCCTGGTGGTCTGAGTGATATACTACAGCCTGTTACTGAATATTGTTCTGTTCAAACAGAAAGGACCTACACCAAAAATATGAAAATATGTATTTAACCGATTATAGGAAGCTGACTGTTTGGAAAATCTGATCTGGCTTCATAATCTAAAGCAAATATTTTGGGGGAATTCAGCTTCCTGTACAGGAGACACAGTGGGGGGGGGGGGGGGGGGGGGGGGGGGGTGTTCAGGGACGCACAAGGGGCGGTGCGGGGGGGGAGGGTAAGTAAGGTGAAGAGGAAAGGATCAGTCTACAGTGAGATCACAAACCGGAAACACAGCTGAAATATTGAACATCAATGTTGGTGAGATGTCCCTTGTCCCCGTCTCCTGACTGGAAAACTCAGTCTCATCGACGGTCATCACAATTGTATTCGTCCACCGCGTACTCAAACCTCAACCACATCCCCACATGGTTATCACTATTGTATGACTCCACTATGTACTCAAACACCCCCCATGTCCCCACATGGTTATCACTATTGCATTACTCCACCCTGTACTCAAACACCCCCCATGTCCCCACATGGTTATCACTATTGCATTACTCCACCCTGTACTCAAACACCCCCCATGTCCCCACATGGTTATCACTATTGCATTACTCCACCCTGTACTCCACCCTGTACTCAAACACCCCCCATGTCCCCACATGGTCACTCACTTCGGCACTTGGCGCAGCGGCCCTTGTCGTACTCCAGCAGCTCTGCCGACCGACTGCGCTCCACGACCGACCGCCGCAGGCCGCCCTCCTCCCGCAGACGCGCCGCTTCCTCTCTGGCGTAAACACCCAACTCCTGAGTGTATCTGCCATACATCTAGAGAGAAAGAGAGAGAGGGAGGGAGAGAGGTCAAGCAGGGGGACAGGACGTTTCTTCATGGGGTTGTTCCTATTTCTACAAAATGGCAAAACCAACTCAATTAAACTCAATAAATCCAGTTTAATTAGCACAATATTATTAGTGTAAGACCAGGACTAAGAATAATAGTATTTATTCATTCATTTATGTAATTGCTTGCTGTGGATGTGTCCCCTGTGGAGGTCATTATTCCTGACCCTGGCACCACTCACCTGTTTGGGGGTGGAGAGACCAGCAGTGCTCTCTGCACATGGTGAACGATAGACATTTCTCCCACACCAGAGATCACTATTAATCTGCCTGAAAAAATCTCCAGCCTAGATCCTAATTCAGTCCATCAATTTCACGCACGGCCATAAAAATCGACCCAGTGTTTTATATGCTCTGGGCCCAGAGGACAGGCCTCTGCATTGGAGAGACAGAGACACCAGCAGCAGAGCATGCTGGGATATGATAGAAGGATCAATACCTGAGCAGAGACCAGGTGATAAAGAAGAGACTCTATGGCTGAGTCTATTCCCCTGCTGATTTCAATCTCACCCACTGTTTTTATACATTTGTACTGTCGTGCACACACACACACACACACACACACACACACACACAATGCGCTCACCCCCGATCGGTAGCCATGGCAGCATTGACCCCTGGTGGAAGAGGCACGGTGATTATTCTTCTCAGCCTGCCCACACCCTCTTCGTGCCCGTAGCAACAATCCCACAAAATCACTAAAGTGCAAAAGCTCTTTGACCGGAGAGGAAACCCAGTGATCCAAGTTTGTCCAGGTGCAGAGTCACCTCGCTCTGCCTGGGCGCAGTGCGGGACGGAGGGCTGTTCTGACCTCCTGCCCCCGCTGAGCAACACTGATAAGGACCAGGACGGGCTCCGTCTACAACAACCCCAAACTCCACTATACTGGAGCCACCACCATCCAAAGGTCATCTCCCTCCAAATGCACACACACACTCTCTTACTCACTCACACACACACACTTCTGGCCTCTCACATAGGGAATTCATTGAATTTCACAGGTCTCCTCTACAGGAGATTAGCAGCTATTATTCAGCACAATACAAAAGCCCTCCTCCTTTTTCCTTCCGACTGGCCGTTAGCTGGACACGAGCGGCTCTTATCACATATCACCTCACTCACAGGGAAAGATTGCCCTTTTGACTGTGTGGGTGTAAAAGAGAGTGTGTATGCGTGTGTGTGTGTGTGTGTGTGTGTGTGTGTGTGTGTGTGTGTGTGTGTGTGTGTAAGAGAGGGAGTGCGTGCATACGAATGAGTGACAGACTGAAAGAAAGGGAGAGACAGAGAGACAGACAGAGAAAAAAAGCAAGCTCTAGGGGGTAGCAGAAACAGAGACAGGAAGCACACCCCCACTGTGTCTCTCTGTCCAATAAAAGAACAGGAAACACTAACGACTTCCCAGATTACAGCAGGAGCACTCAGGACCTGACCTCCCGGACGGAGCAAATAGACCGACACAAAGGGCAGGGAGACCGCGTGCTCGGCCCCGCACGCGTGTCAACATGGCAACAAGAGCAGAAAACTCCACGGCGAGCGCTCGATCACTACAGGGCAGTGGCCGTAAAGGGGGCGGTTACAGCCAGTGCTTCAGGAAGTAGGAGAGACCACAAGGACTGGTTTGTGGTCTGAAGAAAGTTTGTTCATATGACACGTAGCACATGAGGTCATATGTGCATATTTGCGCAGCTCTAAGCGTGCCGACTTAAGAGCAGTCAGAGCCAGAGGGCGTTAGCAGCAGGAGAGGAAGTGCCCACAGCTCTGATTGATCATCAGGCACAGCCAGAGAGCAGACGGATCACCAGCGACCACACACGGGCGCAGACCGTCGTATAAGCCCTGGAGTCAAAAACACAAACACCCAGCCTACCTACATGGGCTCTCTGTCAAGCACCCAACCTGAGGGTCAAATCTGCCCGGTACATCGCATACTGTGAGCCCGCCCACCCACCTGCCCACACATCCTCATACTGGGACTGTGCGGTCAAGCATGAGGCACACCGAAGAGCACGGGGGTCCGTGGTGTGCCCGTTGAGCCAGCCAGGGCGTGGCAGGGCCTGGCTGTGCCTCTCGTCTTTCCACCGTCCTGTTCAGGCTTTGATCAGGTAAAGATATCTTCACATCCATGCCAATGGGGTGAAAGGTGGGGGTTGTGGCTTAGGATGGGGTTACTGTAGCTACATCTCTCTGGAAATGTGAGCCTAAAACTGCAGTCTGTGAGCCTGCAGCCAGATTTATTTATTTTTTAAGGTTTTTCATTGTTTGTTTGCTAGTTTATAAAAATGTTTTGTATCTTTTCTTACTTTGCTGGTACTGTGTCTTTGCTGAAAGGGTCTCTGAGAGGGGACTGCAGTCTTCACCATTGTTTACTCCCCCATAATGTGGACATACAAACTAACATTACTCTTGCACCAGTTCCTTCCTTCTTCACTAAAAAGTGAAATAATATTTGAATGGAACATATGCTGAGTTATTATGGCCCTAGCTTGTGCCTTGGCTGGGCTTAATGCTATAAAACCTGCTAATATGTGCCGGTACTGCACAAAGTGAAGCAGGTGAACGCGCACATCGACACCAACCTCCCTACGTGTATAGCAGTTCGACTCTGTATTAAAAGGAGGGTTTGTGGATAAGAAGCTTTATACTGCGGTGCTGGGTGAGCCGCTGGCAAAAATTAGGTTCACAAACCCTGGAAATTTCCCACAGCGACAAACTCTTAAATCTCCGATGCCTCCATTTTAAAAGTGATCAGAGGTCCAACTCTTGTGCTTACCCCTATGAGACATAGCAACAGCAAGGAATGTATTGTAGGCTACTGTGGCTCCTTTCCAGGAATCCGTTTTTCACCAAGCCATACACACACACGGACACACACACACACACAGGCATGCACACACACACACGCACACACACACACATACACATACACACAAAAACCATGATTATGTTTGACTACAAAAAAAAACATTCCTCAGGATTGCCTGACTTTTTGGTCACTAACAAGGTCACTGCCTAATTGCCCTGTCTGACAGACTGTTGGCTAAACATACTAGCGATTAGCAGCCGATAGCAAGAGCTAAACCTGCTTTTAGCACCTTAAACACCCCTGTCACTTAATCGCAGACCAGGGGTGGCTATTTATAGAGCATTCATGCCCACAGGCAACAATCATTCACCTGGCTAGCCTAGCCACGCCCAATTGCAGCAGCACTGCACTGTGACTGTGAAAGGATCATTCCTACAGGCCTTTTCTGGCTTGCTGGGATGTAATGGCCTGTTTCTCTCATCTGAGAGAGTCCTAAATGAGAGGGAGCTGAGATGGAAGTGGGGTGCAGAAGCCCTGAGTATTAACTACCATTAGCCAATGACTGTCAGCCATTTTGTCTTTGTATTGGATCATTTGTTCGTTTGTTTGTTTTGGACATAACTGCTCTGCCAGCAGCATTGAATAAAAGAGAAACTAAACTCACTACAACAGGTAAAGAGACAGAGATATGTAGAGAGAGAGAGAAAGAAAGATAGATAGATAGATATTCTCTCAGAGCTCATCAGAAAAGAAGCCAGATGCCCTGATCGGTGGATCACCCAATTTAAAATACGTTTACATAAAAACATCCAGTACATTGCTATTCCTGGCACAGACTGGTTCTTACAGCCAGCGAGGAGTTTCTCTTACCACACGGGTCTGAGTCACAAGGAGATACCGGTATTACGATCAAAAGGAGGTGGAAGGGAGGCGCAAGATAACAGAAAAATATGTATTTTATTTTTCACATTCATGACACCAAGCAAATCCAAAATAAGTGAGAAAAAAAATCTAACAAAAAAAGAAAGAATTTTTCACCCCAACTGTGGACGGAAATAAAAGTTGTGACGTTGCATAAGGTTGTCGAAACAACGCAACGACAAATGTGCGCCGTAATCAAAGTTAAAGGCGGTCCAATTAAATATTAGTGTGCAACTGTATTTTTGGCCAGGCAGTGTAGTACTAACAGCATTTAAATGCATTACATGGGCACTCCTTCCACGTACACATAACTCTACAGCAGTTACCAGTGGGTCTGTGTATACACTTGGCCAATCCCACTCCATAACTCCAGAAAGTTAAGTAAAGAGTGTTTCAACTAACAAAGCATGTATGCATTGTAGACCTAATTAAATGTTACTGTTATATTCGTACTTTTCGTTTCCCGAGTACTTAATGTTGCGACTGGCAGGTGGCTGGCCATAACAGTAGCGTTAAAATTAAACACTGCCTGAATATGATGCAACACGGTGAAGTGAATTAAAATAAGCCGGCTCGTCAGTGGTAGCTGTATGTGCACAACTCTGACCACACACAAGCAGGGTTGAAAGTCACAGAAGAGACAAACAAGGTGGGTTGGCTGAGGAAAATACTGGCGTGCGCACAAAGGTTTTCCTAAAAGCGCGCGTGACTGCAGGCGCACTAAGCCTGGTCATCACATCTGTAATGTTTTATAATGCGGAGCAATAAACCTCGCCGCCGCTGCCAGTAACGAGCCGGCACTATGATCGGTGCCACGGCCTTAATCACCATGATTCACAATTTCAGTTTAACTCGCAATGATTCTCTAAATCTGTGCCAGGAGTGGAACCCAGGGGATTGTGGGAAATCCATAAAATTAATTCCGGTAAAGCAAAACATGTTGTGGGAAATGGTCACATGTCTGGGTTAGACGAGTGACACATTGGCACCCCAAAAATTGCTGACGGTGGCCGAATGCGCTGGTGCCCCTTCCTGAGTCAAAGCCACACCCCTTATGTGGCCTCATCTGTCCGTCACCAAAGCTTCACCAATGAGAACGGGTCAAACTAACAGTTTTATTTTACACTGTATATTGTTTTGGCAGATGTGCTTATCCGTTATCCGGGGTGAATAGCCCTACCATCAAGCCATCAAACACCCACATATTTCAGCTGAATATTTACTGAAGCGTTTCACTAAAGGCAACAACAAACGTTCCACATCTGAGAACGAAACCTGCAACCTCCTGGTTGTGATAATAACTGTGCGGTGAATCCCACTGCCAGCACCAGAGGACAGTGTTAGTGTGGAGGGAGCAGCTGAACTTCCACACACAGGACTCCAGGGCTGAACGGAGAGGCTGGCAATGTGTGACAGATAAGACCCCTCTCCCCCGCCCCGGAGCAGTGGACTCGACCTCCAGACGGCGCAGGTCAAGTGCCGCACAGACGTGCTGATGACAGGACTCTTACTAGAGTAAACACGGGGGGGTGGCAGGCCCTGCCTGGTGCTTGATACCAACCGTCAGAGAGAGAGGGGAGGGGCCGCTGCACGCCACGCGGCGACAGGACCGCTTTCCGCCAGACGATCCCCAGCCCCGCGCTAATGCTGCAGAGAGCAAGCGTGGGCCGACCCGCTTGTTACTGCCATGACTAATGAACCTGACAGCCAGGCCCAGCGCTGCATCGGGCAGATCAACAGAGGAGCATCTTGGGACTTCCACACCGTGTAAAGTTAGAGCAGAAAATAAAGAATAAAAAAAATGCGAAGTTCAGGTTTTGAGAGAAGGGAAGGCCCACGAACGCCCCAAGCCGCTTTTACCCACAATGCACCGCGTGCCTCCAGGGGCGGCCCGCACGGTCCCCATGTACTCGAGGTTTTCATTTGAAAAGCGCTGAACACATCAGAAGGGGCTCGTTAAAATCGAGTTTAAAAATACCCCTTCACAGACGTGTCACTTCAAAAATAAGACTTAAAACGTAGCAGAAAAGAAACAAACACATTCAGACATAAACCCATCATTACGCCAAGTATAGCAACGCATACGGCGCACAAAAACAGACCCTCAACATGTTTGTCTGAGATTAAATTGAACCCAGATGAATCAAAGAAAGAAGTGTAGCCCCTGTTTTTATGGTGGTGTGCCATAGCACGGCTCCTACACGCAGGGGCGCCGCTAGAGATTCTGGGCCCCATGACAGAATATAATTCCCCCCCCCCCCCCCCTAATAGGCTATCACATTTAATCGGGAGGTTGCTTAATTTCCCTTTATTGCCATCATCGGAATTTGCTTTACGCAATGCTTACAGGTAGCTCAGCAATATACAAAATATACAGTGCACAACATAACGAAACAATTTCTCAGTTTGGCGGTGTACAGAGACCGCGGCACTGCATGTATGGAGGAAATTCGTGGATGTGGAGTTTGTGCGTTGGACTGCTTGGTGACACTGGACATCTCGGGACAGCGGGGGCTATTTTTAATCATGGCTGTATTGCACTTTCATTCACTTGATTGATGTAATGATTCTGTTGGATATCTTTGTTTGATATGTTTGTTTGTGTGTTGTGGGTCCCACTGTCTATGTCTTTTTTGTTGTTGCTGGGGCTACAACTGAAGTTCCCTGGCGGGAAATAAAAGTTATTATATTCTATTCTAATAATACCAACATAAACAAATATTATAAGGAGTATCGCGGGGGTATACGTACGAAGTAAGATTAATTACAGAGTAAACCCCGGAACCCTCCCAAATCTGGAACATGCCTGGGCTGAAGTAGAAAGAGCTGTTCTGTGTTTTATTGAGTTATCCAGCTAGTACTAACTCAGTAATCCTGCTTTGTAGTATACCACCTTGGTAAGTAAAGTGTTTGTGCAGTTCATATGGGAGCAAAGTGATACGTTACATGTTAAAGTATTAACGGTCGGCTACAGTAGACTACTTCAGCAATAAAACATTTTAGCTCGATGGATAGAATATAATAACTTTTTTTCCCGATAGGGAACTTCAGTTGTAGACACCATAAAAGGCAAATCAGTTCTACACATAAAGTACATTTACCGTTACTTTAATTATTACTTTCAAATACATTGTTATTTGGTGCTTACTATCGTAACGTTACATTTTCTTTTCGCCCTGTTCTGGATTCTCTTATTGCTCGCACCCTGCCTGGCCAGCACAGGTAGCTAATGTTTACAGTTTATCCAGTCTATTTGTGAGACATCATACAACGTAGCACCCCTAGCAATGTAATAATAGTTCAAATGAACACTGTTTTGATGTTCACAATATGCTTGACGTATCGCATTACGTTAACATTAATGTTTCGCAGGCGTAGCAGTCGATCACACAAATGATATAGCTACTAACGTTGGCTAAACCTAGCGATTAATTCACTTTTAACTTTCTAACATTAAGATAATGTACATTAGGCCAGCTAGTTATGTATATATTAACTGGCTAACTTTATAATTTGTTCATAAAGCGTAATTTACCATGAATGATCCGAGCCTATGCTGTCTAAATCCAGCTCACTCCTCACTGCTTTCAACCACCAGTCTCTTCTTTCGGTCGTAAAATTGAGTTCGTTCACCCTGCCTGGTGGTTTAGCTACTATGGTGAGTCCTCAGATTATCATGTAAAAGGACATTTTCGCCTTTTCCCAGTTTTATTCGCACATCAGTACGCAGTGCAGAAGTTCGTCATTGTAGGACAGCATAGTAGCGTTAGCATGAAACTCGTTTCATGGAGTAGCGAACACACGCGTCCCTGTAACCATTGGTAACGACAGTTCTAGTTCTACGTGACATGCCTCCATTAGAATCGCGAGTCAAACCCCCCTGGTCAGTGGTCACCTTATCTGTGGGCATTTGCTGAAAAATAGGAGACCCCCCTGCAAGTCAGTGTAATTCGCACCCTGAATGCGGCATACATTAAAATATAAAAAATCTGTTTGTTGACGCCAAACCCCTACTGCTCAGTTCACCTGCTTCTCCTTCAACTGGGAGGTGGGTTGAAATACGTTTAAAAAACGTTGTGACTAGCTGTCGCCCTTTTTTGTCACACTCCTCTTTCTTTCCTTTTTCTTTTCTCTTTTGAGACCCTGACTTTAGCTTTGACGACATTTTGACGATATTTGCGCTAACGTTCGTCTACGATTCTAGGCGGCTCGCACGCTCTGGACTGAACCATGCAATGAATAAATAGAGGGGTAAAATAAGGCTTCATTTTGTCAAACATAGAGAAACAAAACTCCAGTTTGTTTCTTTTGTGACTTTTTTTAATACATAGAATTATAATTTGAAGTCGGCTACATTAACTAAAAAAAATGAAATAAAAAAAATAGTGTTCTCTACTCTAGGGCCCCTGTCCGTGCTGGGCCCTTAGAATCGTCCTAACTTACCCCCCCCTAGCGGCGCCCCTGCCTACACGGCTCCTACACGGACGGGCCAGCGCGATGCGGGTCAGAAAAACGGACTTTCTATTCCCTGCTTCAAACAGCAAGTCCGGCCCATGACAGGCACACAATAATCCTGCTAATCCTCCCAGGCTGCTGAGTAGGGGGGGGGCAGCTATGTGCACAGCTAGGATTACCCACACCCCCACCCCGCCCCGCCCTGCTAAAATCCTGTGGTGACTTCAAAAAACGAACACCTAGCGCATCTCTCCATGCTGGACAACACAAGAGGACACGCTCTGCCCTTGAGTCTTCTGTCGCTGCACAGAAATCCATGAGATCAGCACTGAAATCCGTGAGATCAGCACTGAAATCTGTGAGATCAGCCCAAAAACACGCTTCACATCAACGCAAGCCTCACAAGGAGGCTCATTCAGCTTAGGGTTCGCCCATATTCCTTATTTTTAGGTATGCCTGTATGAATTCATGCAACGGTATGTGGGTTTGCAGTACCGTAGCAAACGGTATTTTATTGTTTTTCACCGACTGAACATTGCAAATTGGACATTGCAACAGTATCATAAAGAATTTGCCATGTAAACTGAAGGCGAGTTGTGTGTTTTCAATGAAACTCAAACCATTTTGTTAAAAAAAACAAAAAAAAAACATGACGTGATGTTGAAAACAACACGCACGGAGAAGGTTGTGGGAACACATGATGGAGCCGGAGCCAAGGTATGATTAGCAGGAATAAAAGACTAAAGTAAGCCGATACCCCGCATGGCGGCAATTGTTATTACGCTTTAAAAAAACATTTGATAATAGTAGAGGGTTTATCTCCCAGTCCTAGTATATTTTTTCATTTAATTACAAACCTAGAGGCTTGAATTATTTTATTTTGCTCAAATATGTTGTATCTAGCATTTGCAGTTTGCACATTAGGTTCTTTTTATGTTATTCAATATTTCACACAATTCAGTATTCATGTTCCTAACAAAAACAGTGTAATTGGTTGGTTATTACTGCATTTTGATTGGTCCTTTTTCTACAGTTACAGTAGTCTATATTTCAGTAATTTGCATTAGAAAACCAAATACAATCACACCATTAATAATGTGAAAAATATCATATTCCTGTATGATATAATATTTTGCCCATATCGCTCAGCCCTAGTTCAGCAATTATATGAGCACAGCTAAAACACACTGTCCTACCCAGTCTTATCACCCAGGACAGGGAACAGAGCGAGTGGCACCACGTGGGCTCTAGACCCAGACCACACCCTCCTACACTGCCCTGTGTCGCAAAGCACCCGTGTCACGAGAGCCGATCACCACCTGGCAGCCTGGGCTGCGATCTGGCACCCACACACATTAGGCTTATGATCTCAAGTGTCAGGTGGTTATAGGTTCACATCCCAGGCATGGGTACGGTTGTTTCTCCCTTGTGCTAGCCAGAGACCTGCCCTGAATTGCACTAGTAAACCAGTGCAGCACTAGCATAGCTGCATACTGCTAACATCATCCCTATTATCCAAACCGCCCTTGTCCAGCTGCTTATCATTTAATTAATGTTCATTAAAAAAAAAAATTTATTCAACCATAACCTTTTTAATTATCCTGCTCACTGACATACAGTCAGCGGTGTACAGGCCATCACTAGAGAGGCAGTGGAGATTGAGGTAAGGTACACTGGCGTATAAACGGATGCATGAATAAATGTGCAGACTGAGTCACCCTAACAGCACACCCTGGACCCTGAGGGTGAGCTGGTGAAAATGAGAAATCTGTGCCCTGGGCAGCTAAATCAAATCAAGTGGATTCAAAATCTGCGAGATCCTAAATCTGCTTAAAAGCCCATCTCTGGTTTCTTGTAGATTGTAGTTCTGGTTGTCACGCTCCGTTTGTCTCAGTTTCTTTAGGGGAAAGAATAAAGAAGGTCAGCCGTGCTGTAAACTCCTTTACAGCGCCGAGGTCCCCAGCCTGACAGGCCAATGACGTTGTGCTTCCGTTAGAACTACTGCAGCTGACTGTTAATGTTCAATGTGGAAAAAAACTGACGCACAAGCTCAATGGAAACAGGTGCGGTTTGCCATTACTTAGAGCGCCGGGGTCCTCGCTGCGACTTGTCGACGAAAGCGAAACGTCACGGCGGTGAAAGTATGTGCGTTTCGCAGTGCTAATGTAGCGGAAATGCTGCGGAAATGCTGCGAGCGCCAATAAAAGCGGAGCACGCAATCAGTCAATCGGCATCCGGCGGGGGGGGCAACGAACGGGCCGGGACCGCCTGCGGCGCTCTGCCGGTGAGGAAAACTCAGATTCCGTCTAGGGGTTTTGAGAGAACACCCCGGGGTTAAAGGTGAAAGCCGGGCGGAAGCTGCCCTCCGATACGTGGTCCCCACTCTTTCCAGTGACCTTTGAGCAATGCGCTGCACATTTCTGGAATAGTTTAATTGTGAAAGAAGAAAGGAGAGTTGGAGTGTGGGAGGAACAGAGGCCTGTGAGGAGGACAAAGGTGCACATTGTCTGGAGAAACACGGAGCCAAACGGAAAACAGTCTTTGCACGGACACCTTTCACCTCTCATTCCCTCCATCATGGATTAATAAGTGAACAGGCAGTTAATCAACTCTGCATGCCTGAACACAGCCACTTCACACACCTGAACATACAGACTCCACAAGCCTGAGCCCTGAACAAACAGCTGAACACACAAGGTGGCTGTGTCATGCAGTATTAACTGAAATATCACAACAAGATCATGCTTCCCATAATAGGCTGGCCTTTTTTCAGTGAAACAAGGATATGCGTGTGTGTGTGTGTGTGTGTGTGTGTGTGTGTGCATCTATGAGAGAGCGAGAGAAAGCTGCTAATAGGTGATTTGTATAAAGCAATGAAAAACAGGTTTTGATGATTATCAAATAAAGGACCAGTTCCCGCCTCCCTCTATTTGCAGCTCAGCCAGCGCTGCCGTTGAATGTAAAGACAGGTGTGTGTGTGTGTGTGCGTGTGTGTGTGTGTGTGCGTGCGTGCGTGCTCTCCCAGGCCGTACAGTACAAGCGTGTGGGATGCAGACAGAAATTCAGTCACAAAGATGAATTGTGGGAGCAGGACAGAGGACAAAGACAGAGAACTTTCCGGTCTACTTTATTTAAGAGCTTATTTAGACGGCGAGAGACGGAGAGAAGGGGACGGAGGAGTGAGAGAAAACAGAGCGGCCACAGGGGAAAAGGAGGAGGGACAAACGGAGAAAGAGCCAGCGATTCTGTGCATAGCCAAAGCACCTTAGGGGGCTGCTTAATCGGTCCCGGTCGACCTGATCTCCATGAAGTTCAGCCAGATTCAGGCGAGCACACAGAATGCTAACGCAGTCTTAGCCTTCCCACTGAGGTAATTCAGGCTAACGCAGGACCGCGCAGCCATTCACTAACAGACCTGTGATAGAAAGGTAGCGTCACAAGGAGACAGGGCCGACTGATCCATCTAACGCGACTGAACCTGAAAGCCTCGATTAAAGGCTAAAGGCTGCGCTACGTGGCCATGGAAACAGCGTTCGAATACGTTCACACCAGGGGTTTGACGCGCTTTGCAGCTGTTCACACCAACCAGGTACACACAACGTCAAGATGCTGCGCTCTACGAGAGAACATCGGACATCACTGGCTGATGTTTGTTTTTGTTTCATACATGGCCAACATCACGAATGTTTGCTGATCTGTCTGACTTGTAGTGTGTAAACGACTCACACACGTGTTTTTTTTTGTTTTTTTTTCTTAATTACTGGAAAGCCAGAATCAGTTACTTTCTGAGTCATGATTTCTGAGGACACAATATGAGAGAGAAAAAAAACACTCCTCATCTTGTGAAACATTATCTAATCGGCAGAGCTCACTTCCCTTTCCCCACATGGTGCCAATGCTGTCCCTTCAACCCCAGCGACTGATGACTATGATCCAGACGCTGATCATTACGACTGATCGGAACAGAAAGGGTCATGACGGCAGTGCAGTTTTGGCCCTTTCATAGGAAACTATCACGGTGAGAACAGCACTCAGTATGTCAGGCCTTTCTTACTCACAGATAGGTGCCATTAGGAATATACGCATGCCACCTCATCGCCAATCTCGCTCTCTGCATAAGACAGACAGACCTCCGGGGTGGGCGGACCTGCAAAAACCTACTCACACCTGATTGGACCAAGCGTGACATGATATTTGAGGGGCTGCAAGGGGTGAGAGCCAGAGGATGAGCAGGAGTACATTACATGATAGGCATTTAGCAGACGCTCTTATCCAGAGCGACTTACATACTTCTTATTACATTTATCCATTCACACAGCTGGATATATACTGAAGCAATGCAGGTTAAGTACCTTGCTCAAGGGTACAACGACAGTGTCCTACCTGGGAATCGAGCCTGCAACCTTTCAGTTACAAGTCCAGTTCCTTAACCATTATACTACACTGCCGCCCCTAGATGAATGTCCCATAAATAAAAAAACAAGAAAAGAATGAAAAGCAAGAAAAATGGGGGAAAGGGAAGAGAAACACTTTGGCAACACAGCAGACGTCACGCTAGCCGACCTCCTGCCACACAGAGAGGGGAAAGAGAAAGAGGGAGAACAGAGAACAGAGTGCGACTTGTGACTAGTGAGCTTTTTGGCAACGTAGCCACTCGGAAATGACTCCCCTCTCCCTTATTTCTCTCTCCCGCTGTAATGGCTTCCTGCCAGGATCGGGGCATGGCTGGGGCCGTTACAGGCCCCTCCGTACTTAACCTCACACCTGCCCGCAGCGCACCACGCTGCCACCGGGGGCACTGCAGTGCACTCTGAGGCGCGAGGCAGACTCATCCATTCCTGGGTTTTAACATCTGTGAAGCCCTCAGGTGGGAGAGGTGGGAGAGGTGGGAGGGGGGGGGGGGGGGGGGGGGGTGTCGATTCCATTACACACCCCCCTGCTGTTTGTATTCTCCGCCTGCCTGCCCAGCACCTGCCTTCTCTCTGTCTACAGAAGCGCATGGTGGAGATTATGGGCCCGAAATGGATCAAACCGGAGGGTAACTCCGCTTAAATTAGTTTCTCTGCTTTGGCTCGCTCTCCATCTCTATCTGCGGTTCATTTTTTTCATTCTCTCTCTCATTTTTTTCCCTCTTTCAAATCTCTGCAGTTCTCTCTCTCTTTTTCTCCCTCTCTCCCAGTCTCTCTCGCGCACTAATTTTTTCTCTTTCTTTCAAATCTCTGCAGTTCTCCCTCTCGCTCCCTCTCCCTCTCTCTCCCTCCCTCTCTCTCTCGCTCCCTCTCTCTCTCGCTCCCTCTCTCTCGCTCCCTCTCTCTCTCGCTCCCTCTCTCTCGCTCCCTCTCTCTCTCGCTCCCTCTCTCTCTCGCTCCCTCTCTCTCTCTCTCTCTCTCGCTCCCTCTCTCTCTCGCTCCCTCTCTCTCTCGCTCCCTCTCTCTCTGCAGGTTGTGATTCAGAGCGTGTGCCTGGTCATTTCTGAAAGAGGCGTGTGGCCCCCTGCCCGAGTATCTCCAGCGTAGTCGATCCTGCAGTAATGAGCCTCCAAGCCACTAGAGAAGCGACCCTACCGGCTCCCAGCGCCCCCCCGCACGCCTTCAGGTGCACAGAGGCTTTCAGGTAGGAAATGAAGGGGGTAAACATAGCTCTCGTACCATTCTCATCAGTCATGCAGAAGCCTGTAGATACAGGCCCCACTACCAGGCCCCTCCCACCAGTTACATACACACGATGTCATCCTTTCTGATAAGAGACCCAAGCGCAATGACACGCCCACAAAACACCCAGGAATTTAAGGACGGTACGGCAGCCATGAGACACCCTGCAGGGCTGGTTCCCTATTAGCCAGGAGAGTTCATACAGACAGGGTTAACCTCTCTCAGCACCACCATCATGCTTGATCTGAAGCAGAGCTGACTGGATAATGACCAACTACAGCACAGAGCTGCCCCTGTGCCCTGTGCCCTGTGCCCTGTGACCTGTGACCTGTGACCAGAGTGAGCCCGCAGCACCGTGCCAAACTGCACCTCCTCACACACGGCCAATCGGCCGAGAGAAAGGGCCAAGGAGAGGACAGAGATGGATTACAGGGAGAGTATTAGAGGAAGAGAATGGAAAAGTGTAAGTTAAAGAGATGTGGAGATGGGGGGGATGATAGAAGAGAAGGAAAGAGAGAGGTGGAGGAGGGGGTGGCGGCCAGCTGATCCGTCCTCTCCGCGCGGTAATCGCACACCGCCGGCTGCACATTGACATGAGGAGCACGTTTCCGCCAAAGAGCGAGGAGCGCCTGGCAGATTCGGCCCCTGGCTCCGCCGATTCATCAATCCCTGCCAGAATCTATCCCAAAGAAACTAGCGGCTTCATTCACCGGCCTGTGACCGGTCTCCTCAACTGCAGGCCCAGTGGCTTCCCTTTCATCACAGCGCCCATGAACAAACAGACCCATGCAGGATTTACAGTTACGATTCGGCCTCTGGAGTCTGCAGGTGGCCTACACCTGCTTGAGCAGAAACAGACCCAGCATACACAACCTCACCAAACACACACCAAAGAACACCACGTTGAGTTTACACAAAGCCCCATACAGTTATTAGTTGAAACATTCAACAATTCTGAAGAAGACGGCACGGCATCACACAAACATATTGTGCAATACTATTTTTGGATTAAGCACAACATTGAGAATTTAGGAATTCTGGGATATTTGTGTCCGGTCCATCCAACCCCTCCCGTTTTAAACGGGACGCCTCTCACACATCAATCTATGCAGCAGATCTTCTTATTATTGCAGAGGAAAAAAGGATGGAAGGATTTAACGAAGCATTTTGTTCGAGTGGCAGGATGCAATGTACGATGCTCTTATTTTGTGTGTCTGTTTTTTCAGAGAGCGATTAAAAATAAATGTACTGTGTAATTATCACAGTGGAGGAACGGAGCGGCACGTTTTCCCTGTCTGACAGTGCAGTAACATCACTGGAAATGACACAACATTATGCCCAAACTGCAGTTCATCCAGGGTATGCATTCACCCATCTAAACAGCAACTACTGTATGAAGGGAATTATGCATTAGGTATGCATGTAAACAGAATATTAAATCCTAACTGCACACATGCAGAATGCCACAGAGCCACAGCACCCTGTATATTTTGTTACTACCATGACACGGGTGACACGCGAGATACGGGGGTCATGCGACTCCTGGGCCAGCCTCCCATAGACCCCCAGCACAAACTGAGCATCATCTCTGTCGGCTAGCCCCGCGCTACATCGCGACTGCATGTCACGAAGCGGCTGCCCTCAGGCAGGAGAAGTAGGAGGGGTGGAGGAAGAGCAGTGTACACACACACCAGCCGTCTGCTCGCCCGGTTCCAACTACATTTCATTACATTACAGGCATTTAGCAGATGCTTTTATCCAGAGCGACTTACACATCAAGGCTCCATTTGTGCATAGTATCCATTTATATACATGGATATATACTGAAGCGATTCAGGTTAAGTACCTTGCTCAAGGGTACAGCGCCGGTGTCCTACCTCGGAATGGAACCTGATACTTTTTTTGGTTACGGGCCCAGTTCCCTAACCTTTAAACTACACTGCCATCCCACATCTCTCAGCTTGGCGAGACGGGTAGAGCTACACCCACACGCGCTGGGGGGAGGGAGAGGGAGTGTCGTCCTGGATCTGGGAGGGTTAAACCAGAACACGACTCCCAGCGCTGCGTGAGACCCAGATCCTCCTGACCCCCCCAGCGACCCTGCGTGTCCCCAAACACAGCCTCGATCCCACCCCCAACAGCTGATTGGCTATCGTGTATCCCCTCCCATTCCTTATTTCCACAGGACGTGAACCGCAGAAGAGCCGGGCCTGTGCTAAAATAACACCTCCAGTGAATACAATAACCGCAGCGCTGTTCCCAACTACGGCCTTTCCGAAAATCACCTCAGACTATCATCTAAAACGCCTCTTTCCCCCCCCCCCATCTCACGCACAGCAAAACAGTCACAGTAATTCCCACATTAACATGCTGAAGACATAATGTGACACTTTTCAAGTTCGCCAGTTTTCTGTCCATTAAAAAAGTGCTCTGCTGGTACATTTAGGATGATGGGTTGCATTAATAAGCCCTGCTGTGTTTTGCCACGGAGACGGAGGAGTTGTAGGAAGGGTGGGGGAGAGTTAGCACGGCCCGGCACCGGCTAGCTACCGCTGAGACATTCGGCCCAGCTTGCAGGGAGGAAGAGGGAGCAGGGAATTAAATAAACTTCACCCACTGGCCAGAGTGGCTTGTGGATTCTAAGAAATCACCAGCCATTTTCAACATTTTACCAGCCACATTACCTTTTACAATGCAACACAACCTGGTTCGTAACCTGCCAAAGTGGCTGCTAGAGTAGAAAATCTGTGAATTTCATACCCTGGGAGGGAGCACACAATCTGAATAATATCTCAGATATCCACTGCTACTGCGCCACAGAGAAAGACAGTATAATGCAAAGATTTAAGGGGGACACACCCCTTAGTCCAGGGTTTCAATGGGTACGTTAGCAGGTCGACCCAATGGGGGTGGGGAGAGGAGAACTAAAGGTGATTCTAACCTGTGCCAATCACCCGCCACCAGCCAAATGCTGCTGGTAAAACTCTGATTGTGGCTGGTGAGATTTTCAACTCCAGCAGCCACTTTGGCAGGTGACGAACCAGGTTGTGTTATATTGTAAAAGGTAATGTGGCAGGTAAAATGTAGAAAATGGCTGGTGATTTTTATAATCCACAAGACACTCTGGCCAGTGGATGAAAATGTAAATTTCATGCCCTGCAAGTAACACTGGAAAAAGAAATACATTAACTGTACTGTGGAATGCTGACACATTACAGGAGTGAGTGTCGCCGTTTCAGCAGTCAGCAGGGATGCCTCGCCACCTCATTAATAAAAACCCATGTTTGTTTGAGAGAGTTTGGCAATGCTAACAGGATAGCCTGTTGCTTTCACAATCCCTCTGTATTCTTCCTCTCTCCCACATTGACACGGGGCTCTCGGCTCTAAAAAGACACACGCAGGGCCTCGCAGAGGGCTGAAGCCTGAATGGGCAACAAGGGAACGGTGGCAAGATTTGCAGCTAAGAGACAGGGCCTGGCGGCAGTGTAGTATAATGGTTAAGGAACTTGCAACCGAAAGATTGCAGGTTTGATTCCCAGGTAGGACACTGCCGTTGTACCCTTGAGCAAGGTACTCAACCTGAATCGCTTCAGTATATATCCAGCTGTATAAATGGATGATATGTAAACAATGCTAAAAAAGTTGTGTAAGTCGCTCTGGATAAGAGCGTCTGGTAAATGCCTGTAATGTAATGTAATGGACATGGAGGGGGACAGGGCCAGAGACATGGAGCTCTGCTGTGCAGCTAGGGACAGGGTGTGCAGGTAAAGGACAGGGACAGGGTGTGCAGGTAAAGGGTGTGCAGGTAAAGGACAGGGACAGGGCGTGCAGGTAAAGGACAGGGACAGGGCGTGCAGGTAAAGGACAGGGACAGGGCGTGCAGGTAAAGGACAGGGCCTGGGCGTGCAGGTAAAGGACAGGGCCTGGGCGTGCAGGTAAAGGACAGGGCCTGGGCGTGCAGGTAAAGGACAGGGCCTGGGCGTGCAGTTAAAGGACAGGGCCTGGGCGTGCAGTTAAAGGACAGGGCCTGGGCGTGCAGTTAAAGGACAGGGCCTGGGCGTGCAGTTAAAGGACAGGGCCTGGGCGTGCAGTTAAAGGACAGGGCCTGGGCGTGCAGTTAAAGGACAGGGCCTGGGCGTGCAGTTAAAGGACAGGGCCTGGGCGTGCAGTTAAAGGACAGGGCCTGGGCGTGCAGTTAAAGGACAGGGCCTGGGCGTGCAGTTAAAGGACAGGGCCTGGGCGTGCAGTTAAAGGACAGGGCCTGGGCGTGCAGTTAAAGGACAGGGCCTGGGCGTGCAGTTAAAGGACAGGGCCTGGGCGTGCAGTTAAAGGACAGGGCCTGGGCGTGCAGTTAAAGGACAGGGCCTGGGAGTGCAGGTAAAGGACAGGGCCTGGGAGTGCAGTTAAAGGACAGGGCCTGGGCGTGCAGGGAAAGGACAGGGCCTGGGCGTGCAGGGAAAGGACAGGGCCTGGGCGTGCAGTTAAAGGACAGGGCCTGGGCGTGCAGTTAAAGGACAGGGCCTGGGAGTGCAGGTAAAGGACAGGGCCTGGGTGTGCAGGTAAAGGACAGGGCCTGGGTGTGCAGTTAAAGGACAGGGCCTGGGAGTGCAGGTAAAGGACATGCCCGCTGTAGGTGCAGAGGGAGTGAACACAGCCTGGATGCAGAGCAGGGAGAGAGGGGCAGCATTTAGAGAGTGGGCTCACACAAAGGACAGCTCTGTTTCTTTCTGCATGTGCTCATACCAGCAGCCAGCACAGCAGAACTCTCTCTGGGAATGAATCAGCATGGCACCACGCTGTACCAGCATGGCATTAAACTCAGTTTTACACAGCTGGAGGCTGCGCAGTAATAGAGACAAAACACACACGCACGCTCGCACGCACACTCGCGCACGCATGCACACACACTCGCGCACGCACGCACACTCGCCCCAGACAGGCACGGTCCTGCTAAATGCCCAGTCTTCCTGCTGAGGTAAAAACAGCGCAGTCTGCGTGCTGCAGAACGCAGTGCGGCCGATTCTGAAGTGGGAGGAGAGAGGGGGTAGCTCCCTCTCCCACAGCTGTGACAACACACGCCCACTCCACAGAGAGAGAGACACCCCACTGTGGACACTGAGCCCCAGCAAGAGAGGAGGCAGGCAAGTCCAGGAAGAGAGGGTGGGAAAAAGCCTGGGAGAACATGACCCCCTTTTCCCAGCACTGCCTATGGATTCACACGACTGCGGCAGGTCAAACGTCATCCCGCTGCTCATCTGGTTCATTCCTCCATTTTGGGAGACAGTGACAATACTAGAGAGTCCCACCCCAAAATAACACACCAATTGCACAAGTCCGTAACCATGAGAACAAATGAGCGGCCATTAAGCACCATAGAATCTCTTATCTATTAACCAATCAGCAGTGATTATCAGGGCTGGAGGCGGGCAGAGGTCCTCCACTAACAGACACACAAATACACTCTGATAGCAAACCCTTGGAGTGACATTAAGACCGTAAGCACTATCAGCAGCGGAAAGAATGTAGCCGCGCAACCGCAGCGCGCGAAAAGAAAGGCGTTTCTAAACTCGGCTCAATCACACCCACAGCACTGCCATTCCATCAGCACCCACAAGCACATCTGTGTAAAAAAAAAAAGCTTTCTTTCTCCGGCTCGGATGGGAAAAGCAAGGGCACAATGCCACCCCTTGAGACCGGAGAGATGTTCCACAGAGCTCCCGCCCCGTTTTCACTGCTTACACTCACTACTAGTGCTGCTGGCTTTGTTATCTCGCATTAACAATTAACAACTACAATGTTTTTCTGGAAAGAGATTATACTGGGCATGTGCTTGTGGGTGTATGCTTGTGTGTGAGAGAGAGTCAACAAGTGAGAGAGAGGGGGAGAGAAGGATGGCAGGAGGGACAGAGAGAGAGCAAGAGAGGGAGAGAGGGAGAGATGTTGCTGAAATTCAGGAGATGAAGATAAAGAAGCGTGAAGCTTTGGGGTGAAGCGCTTGTACTATTCACCAGTTAAGTCATCAGTACAATGTTGGACAAATAGTTGCGTAAACACATATACACTCCTGTACGTGTGTGCGTGTGCGTGTGGAATCGTGATCATAAATCTGCGTTTGCCCTTTTGGGGAGGAGGAGGGGGGTCTACACACCCACACAGTCTCACAGCCGTGCTTTTAACAAGCTCATATAGAAATGATATGTTAACACCAATGTACTGTAATTCCTCCGCTCCCCTCTGGGGCTTATTTAAAGAGAACTCTGTGGCTCCTCAGGTCCCAGGTCAGTGTGGTACAGTGTTACTCCTGCCACTTCCTTAATGCCCTCCTAAGAAGTCAATGCAGGATAATGAAGCACGGGGGAAAGGCCCCCTGCTGGACGGAGGACGTATAGCTCCAGGAAAGGATCATGATCCTTCAGGTTAGTTCATGACCAAAACTCCAAATCTGCCCTTGACAACAGATTCAAGATCAGTCTGCCCACTGCCCCATTATTAATAGAGTATGTAGCATTTAGTGTACAATTATTATTATCTGAGGGCGTTCCTGTGTTATTCAGTGTAGCACAGTTTAACTGCGACTACACTAGGCAGTTGTTCAGTGATGTCATCAGAAATAAACACAGAAATTCACAGGGGAAAATGAGCACTAAAGCACGGATGTGTGGGCTTCATCGGTCAGGGAAAGAGTAGCAGTTTCCTGCAGTGAAACCCCCGCGCAGGAGAATTTGTTCTGCTTAAAAAGACCATTCTTCAAAGGCAGTGTTGCATTAGGGAATACAGCACGGGGGCTCGGCACTTTGCTGTGGACCGTTAGCTCTTAGCGCTAGCCGCGCTCTTTCCAGTCCATTTCCCCTATCCCCAAAATAAACCTGCCATTCCGAGCACGGCTTCAACATTGGAGCAAATCAAACAAATTCATTCACAGCAATAAAATCCAACGGCCTATAAGTCCCACGTACGTATTCCCGGAGGAGGGGTGGGAGGGAGAGAGAGCAGGAGGAGATGGAGATTTAACACACTGCGCTGAGAACTGAGGAGCCAGACCTGTATCAATAACTGTAATGGAATAAAAGCTAAGACAATATCCAATCACCTCTATGACAGTGTGTGTCTGGGTAAAACTGCATCTGTCAGCAGCCCGTATCCCCTCCCCCACCTCCAATCCCACCTTAGTACTACAGCATCTCGATCGAGCTCCATCCAAATACAATTCCTCCCCTCAAACCACTAACCGATTCTGCTCATCAAACCCAACACTGCCAGTTTTACCCTCAAACACAAACACGCTGGCCTAGAACTTTACCTTCTAACCCAAACACACACGCAGGGCCTTCTAACCCAAAGCCCTGAATACTCACATATACCACAGCATCACCTCACCCCTGAACCATTTACTCTGCTCGTCCTATGCTAAAGCATTCAACAATACCCTTTCAATCCAACATGCCCGACTGAACCCCCACAACTAATGTCGCCAACTGCATCTGCCCCTCAATACCCTCCTTCATAACCAATACGACACCAAATATCCCCCAACCGGACAACCTGAAACCATCAACTTCCCAGTCCCACTCACCAAAACTATTCCCCTTTCAAACCGGCACCCATTTTATCACAAAAAACCTCCAGGCCAGCAACACACACACACGCACACACACATGCACACACATGCACACACATGCACGCACACGCACGCACACGCACGCACACACATGCACACACGCAAAAACAAACACACACAATACGCACACACACACCACACGCACACACAACACGCACACGCACACACACGCAGCACCATTATCTTAATAACTATTCCTGGTCTGAGTGGTGGAGAGAATCGGGAGGGGGATGGAGGCGGGAGATTAAATACACAGTGGACGCAGGTGCGAGCCGTCTACATCCTCTGATCCTCTCCATTCCACTCCGGCTCTCACCTCAAATGCAGGTTCCCATTTACTCAGTTTAGAGAAGCAGGCTGAGAGACTGGCAAATTGCACTTTTATTGTTTATTTTATTTTTATATTTTCTTATTCGCTTTTACGGTCAGAGGTTAACATGAACTCTAGCTTTATACAAGTAAATACACATTCTCACAACCCGTGAAACCAATTAATCATAATACACATTTTAAATTGAGGTGAATATTTACATGAACTTGAATTTACACAAACCTTGACAAGAATTTAATTATTTTAATATAAAACGAGGAGTGAAAAATCTGTTTAGTTTCACAATGTGTGTTACCACCTTTGCTGCCAGACAGATATGTGATTGAGTTTACTGCAGTTCCCAGCATAAGAAGTCACTCATTAGAATTTGCATAGCTCCAAAGAGATTAATCATGTGACGAATGGGATAGCCAGAACCCAAATAGAAAACTGCCTCCACCAAGTTGTTCCTGCAACGCTCCGTTTAAATTGTGGGGGCTAGCGTGATGATGCTCAGGCATTTTAGGAGTCCTGACAAGTTAGGTACTTAACCTCAGTTAAGGCGTCTAATCAGCGTGCAATTATCAATTCCTTTGTAACGTGCCTTTATAATGAGTCCCTGAACAGTACACAATACTAAGAAGTAATCCGCAGTCTATTAGCAAAGTTTGGAGCTGGAATTAGCATGCCTCGTGCCCGGGCACATTAATGCAGGTAATTGCATTGGGAGGGAAAAATGCACGGCCATTAAAGTGCTGATGGTATGTTAAAGCACTAGGTGAGGAGATCTGCACACGAGCACGCCGTTCATCACACACATTTTTCCATAAGCGGCCCCCTGGTCCACAGTGACTGTAAAAACGCTGGAACTACACTGCCCTAAGGCTAATTCCCAATCACAGAGCACCATTACCGCTACAATCCTACAGAGGTGGTGTTCTTGTTCCTGTCAGCTTTGACGTATGGCTCCTTAAAAAGCACGAGGAGCTGGCGAACGGAGGCGGGCGGACCTGGGGAGTCCCCCCCCGCCGGGCTGCTCTACACACCTGCAGAGAAGAGGGGCTAACCCGGCCCGCATACGACAGCCCAAAACCACCACGTGGAGCAGGAGTCGAAAAAGATTGGGAGAATGTGAGCACACTCCGCTGGCCCTGTGAACGAGGCCTCGTCCTTCCAGGCCTGTGTGGGGTTTCGAGAGAAGGACAGACAGATGGACGGACAGACAGATGGACGGACAGACTGTGCGGCAGAGTCGCGCTGTGGCATCTAGGATTGATAAAAAAGGGGGGGGGGGGGTGCTTTTCCACACAACTAGCCCTGGCTGGCACAGTGGTGCTGCAGAGAATTACCCCTCTAACATGTGTCTAATGAGATGTGGGGATATTATTACACAGTGTGCACATTTCTCATTAAAAACCTACATTGAGAGAGCAGTGGTCTGGAACTAAATTTCAGATCGGACCTGAGCCAGATTTCACCGCAGCCTCGGTAACCAACAAGCACAGAGTAGAACCCACATGTACAGGACTAAAGAACACAGACCCGGGCCCGACACAGAACTCAAATGGGCCAACCCAAAACTGGCACAGACCCTCCCCAGAACCATCGAGGGCACAGACCAGCCGCAACACAGAACGGGCACCCGGGCAGCCACACGCTCGGTTTAACCTCATTAAGAAGGTTTAACTTTCACGCCGTGTTTAACTTTCGGCTATCATAAGACGATCGCATAATCAAGTGAACAGCTCAAAGAAACGTGGGCTCCAGGGCCGGATTAGGCTTGCAGGTGCGGCAGCTTGTAGAAAATCAGTGCGCTCCACATGAACGAAGACGGCGGAAGAGATGCCATCATGCGCCCAATGCGTGGTCAATGCTAGCTGGACAGACAAGCTCTTCAAACCCCCCCCAGCTTGTTTTAATCCCTGCTGCCAGCCCTGAGCTCTGAGCGGGCGGCGGGGGTTTGAGGGGGGTTTTGAGGAGGCTCGAGTCTGCGGGAGTCAGCAGCTGACCAAACCTTTCACCCCACAGGCACCAAAACCAGCTTTCATTTCATTTCCGCCAGTCTCTGCACAATAACATGAACAGACTTGGATAAGCACCTGCCACCTGACCTGCCCACAGGTACAGCCAATGGCGTATGACTGAGCAGCACTGCATACACTGTGCAGGAGAACCAGTGACCCGGCTGGTCAACCAGCAACTGAGAATAAGAACAGGATGTGAAATTAACACCCGCCACCTGCTGGAAAAATGCTGATTGTAGCTGGCAAGATTTCTACTCTAGCAGCCACTTTGGCAGGCAACCAACCGGGTTATGTTATATTGTAAAAGGTAATGTGGCTGGTAAAATATTGAAATACTGGTAAAATAGAAGTGGCTGGCCATTTTTAATATCCACAAACCACTCTGGCCAGTGGGTGGAAAAAAAGCCAATTTCATGGCCTGTAAAAATTAGTGTTAATGTGGTGAACCGGTGTCAATGACTCAATCACAGGGTTGCCAAGTTATTGCATTTGTGGGGGGGGTGGAAATGGGATTGAGATCACTGACCAGGGGGTGATTGAGATTGCAAACCAGGAGGGTTGCTGTCAATCTCACTTTGCCCTGCCAGCTGATACATAATTTAATTAATCAGGGAGAAGCTTTGTTTTCAGTTGCGGCCTTGTCATTTGCCGTGAGATGCGTTTGGGAAGCGTGAGAGCGTGACACAAAGCCTGAAAGCGCACGCATCGTGCCGAAAGCGTGAGAGTTTGCAGCCCTTCAGTGCCACTGTCACAGTGCAAGCAGACCGCGGAGGGGTCACAGGTCAGGGGTCAGAGGTGACCAGCTGCAGACTCACGACAACAGTTCATTACAGCGACCTTGGCAGCCTGAAAGTGCTGTGAAGCACAGCGTGCCGTCAGGAACATGCATTATTACACAACAGAGTTATAGAGTTCAGCCCCACGGACACACACTGCCGCAGGACACAGTCGTATATGCGCTACATAGTCTCAGTTGCATCATTTAAACACGTATGCCTTTCCCCCCTCTGAGCAACTAGTGTAGCTTTCACATTTGCATATTACCCAGTGATACAGATGAACATTTACTGAGGCAATTGAGGTCAACCGCCCCACCCAAGGGTACCACAGCAGAGCGCTATCTGGAGTGTCTGATCCCTGCTGAGTCTGACTGTCCATTGATCCCCAATAAGAAGTACCACCACTGCACCCCCCCCACCCCCACCCACCCACCCCCCACCCAACCCCCACCTAACCCCCACCCACCCACCCCCCACCCAACCCCCACCTAACCCCCACCCACCCACCCCCCACCCAACCCCCACCTAACCCCCACCCACCCACCCCCCACCCAACCCCCACCTAACCCCCACCCACCCACCCCCCACCCAACCCCCATCTAACCCCCACCTAACCCCCACCCACACACACAGCAGTGCCCTGATGTGACCCTGAAACCACCTTAACCCCACACCCACACGACCCTTAACTTGGGCATCCTCTTTTACATCAATCTATCGCTCTCTACATTATACCAGTGTCAGTGTTTGGACTAAAGCTCTTCCCATCAAACCGCCGACTCTTTGGTTCAAAGCAGTTTTCAAATCGTTTTACATTTTGGTGTAACTTCCAGACACTTGGACAAGAAATGTGTCGCCTGGGGATGTCAGCGCTAAAGAAGCAGGAAACATGTTTTGTGGATTTGTGTATTTAGAAAGGCCATTGAATAAACACAGGGCCTACAGTGGAGCTAATGCAAACTGTGGGAGCTGTTTAAAGGATTAAGGTAAGATTACTCTAGGAAATTAAGAACACAATGTTTTCAATTTGTCTAAATTCTCAGGTGGATGAACCAGCCAACACGGTGGTCACGGGACAAAGACACACACAAAACACAAAACAAACACACAATAATAACCAAACCGCTCACCACATGATCAATGCAAGGGGAAAATAAAAACAGCTTGAGGGTAATTGCCAGGGATCAGGTAACGACAGGAGGAAACATATTATTCTGCCTTGAGTTTATTGGGGTGGCTATTGGGGTGTGAGCTTTAGACCCAATAAAGGCCACGGATATCTCTCCCATGTTTTTATGCTGTTCTGGAATGTCAGTCATTTCACAATCTGGTGAAGGCGACAATTAGATGGGGGCAGAGTTATCACTGACATGTTCCTGTCACGATCCGTCAGCAATAAGAGCAGCCTGCAGCCGCAGGCAATCCATCTCCTTACCGTTTACCCTTGTGAGCTGAAACGGTTTCCACGTGGGGAGAAGGAGGGGGTTCCAGCTCCTTACCGCCAACACTCACGAGCTGAAACGGTTTCCACATGGGGAGAAGGAGGGGGTCCATCTCCTTACCGCTAACGCTCACGAGCAGAAACGGTTTCCACGTGGGGAGAAGGAGAGGGTTCCATCTCCTTACCGCTAACGCTCAAGAGCCAAAGCAGTATCCATGTGGGGAGAAGAGGGTTCACTGAAAGTAGCTTTTCACATGATTCAGATAAACTGCTATGACAGCCTAGGGGATGTGTCTGGGCCTGCACAATGGCCCCAGGGCTCCACTAGATCAGCTCAAATGGTCCACAGTGGGCTTCTAACACGTTGGGACTGGCCACCAAACCGGAGATTGAACCCCATCTCCAGGGCACCATTTACACCACTCTGCCTTGATTGGAGGTAGTTGGTGATTTAGAAGAGATTGCATTCCTCTTCATTTCTTGATACTGTATATCTCTGACCAATGTGCAAGTGTAGTTTATGGGTAAGCATTATTATGTTTGTTTTTGTTTTGTTATTGTATCATACCAACAATAATAATGTTAAAACAACATTGTTTTATAATAACTTTACCAATTTATTACTGGATCGGTGCAGTTTTTTTTTCCTTCAATATTTATGATACACTTTTATGAGCGCATAATAATAAATATGGATGAATGTTGTCCTGCCTGAAAAAGTATGAGTGAATGCAGATCTCTGAGGGTCAGTTTGAATAGAGAGCGTACTGCGGTTTCATGCAACCTGTGGGGGAGGGAGGAACACGGTTCATTTATCCATAGATTTGAACTTGAGAGCATCGAAATCACTCCTATATCAATTATATGAAGACTCACACACCCCCACATACACACAAGAGGCACGTATTTACATATACAAAAAACGTCACGCACCCTTCCCTGCCTATTGCTTCAGTGTGACAGTCAGTGTTTCCATGACTGATAAAGTGATGAGCTGAGAGACCTTCTCAGGGCGGTGCGGGTGACACGCACTGCACTTCTGAAACATTTAAGTGGATCAAATAGTGACGCACAGGCACGCTGCTCCACTCCCGATCGCACGGCTGGAAGACACGTCTCCCCGGGCCCCATCATTAATCTGGAATCCTTCAATTCCAAAATAATCGAGCACTCGCACCTTCGGGCAATCTAAATTTGGAATATGTGTCAGCTCCATATAAGTATGTGTGCTTGCCATCGCTGCAGAGAACAGAATGAGGCAATGAATCAACCGATTGATCCATTAAGTCATTCAATTTCGCAAAGCAAGTCCCACCAATATCAGAAATCCATCCAACTCAACCTCCCTGCCATCCTCGAACACCAGTTTCCATCGCCTGCACCACTCCATCTCTCTCATTTCTCTCTCTGCCTTTCATTAGACCTGTCACAATAAGTCTCCCTCTTCATCCTGGTCTCCCGCCTCTATCGCAAGTACAGGAACTCGGCAAAGTAACTCAACCAAAGTTTAATCCCTGAATCGGTGTCTATGACTTCTAAGAAGCAACACATAGCGCTGAATTCTAAAGGGAATAGTCAGAAGAAATTCGCTTCAGTGGATTAGTCGGATCCATTTTCTCAAAACAAGGTTTTTAATCTCTTCAAGGACACAAAGAACTGGGGAAGACATTGTGGTCTGTGGACAGGGTACCCCTGGGGCCTGGAACTGGGTGGGTAATAAATTAGAACGGTCCCAGTCTTCTGTCGGGTCGAGCTTTCCTCCTCTACACCGTTAGAGGAACGCGGGTGAAGTTAGAAAGCGCAGGCTTGGGGTGAAAAACTGCAGCTCCGTGCTCGTGTTCTCTCAGCCTGGTAGGCCCTGCCACCCTGCCTGCCCACTCCAAGCACTCCCAGATCGCTGGGTCCGGGCGGGGCCTAACTGGCATCCTGCCGGCATACTCGCACAGAGCCCCCAGTGTGCGCGATACAGCGGGGAGCACAGCCCCACTCGCCTACCCATATTTACCCCCACTGTCCTGCTGTTGCTAAGGAAACTGATCCATCAGTCTTCTTTTCAAAGCTCCTCCTGCCTGAGCCCAAACCCCTGTTTCTGGTTTGTTTTCTTATTTTCTTAACTGATGTCCTTTCCTTAGGGCAACTTACAGCACATGGTGTGCTTACCGGTACAAAACATATTTTATCCAGAAGGATATTTGTAAAGTAGTTCCGGTTAGATACCTTGCACAGGTGTGTAATGGCTTCAGCCTATTTTGAAGAAATCTGCTAACAAGTATAGTTCCACCATCAGCGCACGTATTGTCTTCATGTCCCAAATGTCTACGGCCCTGTCTGACTCCATGTACCAACTCTACAGACTGTGGCCCTATGACTCCCTCAAACCCTGTGGCCCCGCCCCAAAATCCCCAGAAAGATCTGCGATACCTACTGATCTATAACCTATATAGTGCATAGACTGATCGAGTAGCCTGCGATGTATTTATGTACTGCAGAGAGCAGGGCCCAGTAACGCCCGTCTGTCTCGATGTCCTAAATCTCTACAGCCCTGTCTCCACGTCCCATGTACTGCAGAGAGCAGGGCCCAGTACACCCTCAATCCGAGTGGTGTTTATTCTGCTGGTTTTATCAGTATTAAGCACCGAGTTGTATAAAATTAGATAAGTAGTTGAAGTGGCTGCCAAGGTCAAGCTCTCGACAACAAACGCACACAGCATCGGGCCAGGCTGTAAATCATAGAGACAAAAGGCAAAATGAGAAAAATAAAGAAATGGCTGCTTGTGAACTGATCTACTGAGAAAGCAGCCAGCTGCCTGAACGAACGGACACACACACACACACACACACACACGAAAGCAGCGGCAGAAAATGCAAGCACAGCAGGAGTCATTAAGAGAAGATCGATCTGCGCACAACGTCACAGAGCCGGCAAAGCGTGGGAAGCCAACACGTGCGCGGAGGGCTACACACGGCGCTAATCGATGGCTTTCCAATAGGTATACACCGTCTCGCATTCATCTAACACAAAGCCCCATTCCGTCAGAAATATACACACTTGCTCGCTTTGTTATTTTAAAGTGCAATGATGCCGTGAACTTCTCTTGCAAACCCGATCGATGACCCAGGCAGAATGATAGCAGGCCTGTGATTGGCTGTCGGCCTGCAGCTTGTTATAGTGGGCAGGTAAACCCATTTCCACCTGCAGCCAGCACTGCCGCCCAGCCCCGTTTTGAGTCCATGGCCAGATGAGGAAACCTAATGATGAATCCAGAGCGGTTGCACTGGAAGAGAGGACTCGGTCTTAATGGATTCTGCAACAGTAAGTGCCTGAGGTGCAGGAGAGGAAAGACAAACACAGTCAGGCACATGGAGAGATGGGGTATGAGGGCTGTACACAGCAGGCAGATGGAGATGGGGTATGAGGGCTGTACACAGTCAGGCAGATGGAGAGATGGGGTATGAGGGCTGTACACAGCAGGCAGATGGAGAGATGGGGTATGAGGGCTGTACACAGTCAGGCAGATGGAGAGATGGGGTATGAGGGCTGTACACAGTCAGGCACATGGAGAGATGGGGTATGAGGGCTGTACACAGTCAGGCACATGGAGAGATGGGGTATGAGGGCTGTACACAGCAGGCAGATGGAGATGGGGTATGAGGGCTGTACACAGTCAGGCAGATGGAGAGATGGGGCATGAGGGCTGTACACAGTCAGGCACATGGAGAGATGGGGTATGAGGGCTGTACACAGCAGGCAGATGGAGATGGGGTATGAGGGCTGTACACAGTCAGGCAGATGGAGAGATGGGGTATGAGGGCTGTACACAGTCAGGCACATGGAGAGATGGGGTATGAGGGCTGTACACAGTCAGGCAGATTGAGAGATGGGGTATGAGGGCTGTACACAGCAGGCAGATGGAGAGATGGGGTATGAGGGCTGTACACAGTCAGGCAGATGGAGAGATGGGGTATGAGGGCTGTACACAGTCAGGCAGATGGAGAGATGGGGTATGAGGGCTGTACACAGTCAGGCACATGGAGAGATGGGGTATGAGGGCTGTACACAGTCAGGCAGATTGAGAGATGGGGTATGAGGGCTGTACACAGCAGGCAGATGGAGAGATGGGGTATGAGGGCTGTACACAGTCAGGCAGATGGAGAGATGGGGTATGAGGGCTGTACACAGTCAGGCAGATGGAGAGATGGGGTATGAGGGCTGTACACAGTCAGGCAGATGGAGAGATGGGGTATGAGGGCTGTACACAGCAGGCAGATGGAGAGATGGGGTATGAGGGCTGTACATAGCAGGCACATGGAGAGATGGGGTATGAGGGCTGTACACAGCAGGCAGATGGAGATGGGGTATGAGGGCTGTACACAGTCAGGCAGATGGAGAGATGGGGTATGAGGGCTGTACACAGCAGGCAGATGGAGAGATGGGGTATGAGGGCTGTACACAGTTAGGCAGATGGAGAGATGGGGTATGAGGGCTGTACACAGTCAGGCAGATGGAGAGATGGGGTATGAGGGCTGTACACAGTCAGGCACATGGAGAGATGGGGTATGAGGGCTGTACACAGCAGGCAGATGGAGAGATGGGGTATGAGGGCTGTACACAGCAGGCAGATGGAGAGATGGGGTATGAGGGCTGTACACAGCAGGCAGATGGAGATGGGGTATGAGGGCTGTACACAGTCAGGCAGATGGAGAGATGGGGTATGAGGGCTGTACACAGTCAGGCAGATGGAGAGATTGGGTATGAGGGCTGTACACAGTCAGGCAGATTGAGAGATGGGGTATGAGGGCTGTACACAGCAGGCAGATGGAGAGATGGGGTATGAGGGCTGTACACAGCAGGCAGATGGAGAGATGGGGTATGAGGGCTGTACACAGCAGGCAGATGGAGAGATGGGGTATGAGGGCTGTACACAGCAGGCAGATGGAGAGATGGGGTATGAGGGCTGTACACAGCAGGCAGATGGAGAGATGGGGTATGAGGGCTGTACACAGCAGGCAGATGGAGAGATGGGGTATGAGGGCTGTACACAGCAGGCAGATGGAGAGATGGGGTATGAGGGCTGTACACAGTCAGGCAGATGGAGAGATGGGGTATGAGGGCTGTACACAGTCAGGCAGATGGAGAGATGGGGTATGAGGGCTGTACACAGCAGGCAGATGGAGAGATGGGGTATGAGGGCTGTACACAGCAGGCAGATGGAGAGATGGGGTATGAGGGCTGTACACAGCAGGCAGATGGAGAGATGGGGTATGAGGGCTGTACACAGTCAGGCAGATGGAGAGATGGGGTATGAGGGCTGTACACAGCAGGCAGATTGAGAGATGGGGTATGAGGGCTGTACACAACAGGGTGGAGATGGTGAGTACAGAGAACAGTGTACTACACCTCCCACATGTACACATCTCTGAAACGGCATCACCAGAGCAACATGCACAGTCAAACACATGCATACGTGCACGTACACACAGATACACATACACATGCATGCGCACACACACATGCACATAGATGTACAGACACACACACACAATCACAAGAGCGGCGGCAATAAACCTTGAGGACAGATCCACACCTCCACACACACCTACACACACACACATACACCCACACCCACACCTTCTGCAGTATGCAGCACCCAAAGCTGGGTGCGTGAGGGTCAGGGGCCGTACAGCCAGGCAGAACACAACATGCACCCACCTGCAGCAAGCAGAGGGAAAAAACATCCAGAACTGCACAAGAGAGACGCAGAGGCTGAGAAGGAGAGGGAAAAAAAGAAAGTGGGATAATCCCTGTGGTAAAGCTTAGCACTTCAGTAGCTGGCAGCACATTTAGCCATACACACAGCCACAGATAAGGGTGATTAAGCGCCCACCGGCCCTCCGACAGGCAGACGAACACGGGGTACACGGGCCTGAGTGAGTACTCTATAGAGCCTCAGAATGCCTGGAGGGACGAGACCAAGCTAATCTTCTATCCGTTTCTGCCTCACTCCCTCCTTCCACTACATCCCTCCCGCCTTCTTTCTCCCGCTTCCCCCTCTCTCTCCCGACAGACAGGCCTGTCAAGAAGCCGCACTGCAGCGTGCAGCCGTCACTCACACAATGCGATGCTCCGGGTAACCGCCGCCCCAGCTAATTCATTTGAAAAAGGACTGAACACGCATTCAGACATTGAGCAGAGGGGAGAGGCACAGTATGATATGCTGGGCTGGGGACTGCAAAGTTTATCACAACACTACACTAACAGAGAGAGATACAGCACAGAGAGATACAGCACACAGAGAGAGATACAACACAGAGAGATACAGCACAGAGATGCCTGACTCAGCCCAATTCTCATTACCATTATTTAAGGGCCACATTAGTCCTAAATTGTGAGGCAGCACTATTTCTGCGGTCTCTGCCAGACTCCATAGTCATCGCTCTATTGTATTTTGGGCGACGGACAAGATCAGGTGGCTCCCTTGTCAAAGCGCACAATGGCCCTCATTATCTGCAGGTAACTCAACCATGTGAAAAACACACAGTTTGTGCTTATGACTGAAGCACAGGCTCTGCAGGTGGCTATAAGCCGTTCCCTGAGAGCGGCGCTGAACAGTGCGGTACGGTGTCCACGCCCTCTCAGCCTTTCTCTTACCCGATGGGCCTTTTTCACTGGCTTTCCCAGAGAACGGCCTGGGAACGAACAAAGCGTGCAGAGCATTTAAAACTATATCCCAGAGCGCCAAGTGAACCTTCTCATTACCCCACTCTGCTCACTACAGCTCAAGGGCTCGGGTGTGAGGACCAATTCCCCACTGCTGAGTTTACTAAACAGAGGAGAGTACTGTGACCAAGAACCCGAGGTAAGAATCTCCCGCACTACCTTTCCAGAGAGCCTCGCCTGTCATGAGGGTTTCTTATCAGAACACCCATCAATATCTACTCTGACTATGAGAGTCCGGGCGGGGGAGGGGGGGGGGGTTCTCAGAGTCACAGTGCCACAGAAAAACCCTGGCCCCATATTGGTACTCGTGCCAGTACAGGAGCAGTGAGGGGCGCGTCTACATTCACGGCTGCGCAGAGGAAGTTCAGCGCTCGCTGCCTCCATCAGCTGCTCTATTTAGCCTGAGGTCACCTTTCAATCACCTCCAGCAAAGATGATGCTGCCGCAGAAATTCAACAGGGCTTCTCAACATTCCACAGTTGCCCATTGCTACTTCCCTCCAAAACCGCTACCATATATATTCTTCCACCAAGCCTTACCAGCACCTCCTCTATGGCCTGAGCTTCTTCTGCACACCACCTCCCCCCACCCTCCCACTGTACACAAACCACTGACGTCCCCAATACCCTCCAGAATGGACCACGGCCTACACATGTCTGCACAATGCAAGCAATGTCAAAGATTACACAAGAAGAAGAAGAAGAAGAAGAAGAAGAACAACAACAACAGCAGCAGAGGGGAAAAAACAAATCTAAGAATGGTCAGTTGTGTTACTCTAGAGGAGTGGGGGCAGGGGCGGGGAGCGCACACAGATGCGTTTGTGTTGGGAGCTGCGCCATCTCTACACTGGCATCAGCACGTGGGCACTGCCATTTCCTGTGCCCGGTCCTGTCCCACTCAGTAACCAAGGAGCACCGAAAGTGGGTTGAGAGGGTTGCTGAAAGACCGTGCCACGATCCGTTTGACCCTGGGAACGGTCCAACTCAGACTAACACACGCGTACCGCTGCCAACACCCTCGTCCACCCCGTCCAGAACCGGGGATGACGTCACCTTCAGCCCCCATGCAGAGAGGGTGACGGCATGGCGATCAGCCCTGGGGATGTGTTAACCGATCCGATCTCTCCGTCGATATGGCTAAACGAAAGCGGATCTCTCCGTCGCTATGGCTAAGCGAAAGCGGTCAGGCAATTTGCTGCGGTGACCTTTGGGGATCTGCCCTACCGGCTGCCAATCAATCGCCTCACCCATATACAAAGTGTGAGAACGAGACGGACCTCATTATCGCCGCCTTCTTCTTCATCATCGTCGTCGCCGGCAGGCAACCTGAGGGAAAGGTCAACACAAAGACCGGTAGTGTATGGGCACACCTGTCACTCGGCCCGCCCATATTTCTCAGGGGGTGAATCAAACTCAGCAGCCCAGGGCGCTACTCGATTTCCCACGGGCTCGAAAAGGGGGCGGGACAGTACAGTAACACCCCCCCCCAAATACAATCGCACAACTGAGGACAATAGCGCTCACAGAGCAAACTTCAAAACGTGGAAAAAAAACGGCCAGTAACCAAGGGAGCCCACGGGCTCGCTCGGGACCGTTTGAATGGAGGTCCTGGCTCTCCAGCGGGGACACACGGAGCAGGCTGGTGATTGATGAGACAGAACTGGACCGGCGCCAGTGCGTTGCAGTTACTAAGCTAGTCACACACTCGCTATAACTGGGGCCTCTGCTCAGGGCTCAGGGCTCACCCTCTGTGGGCCCTAAACTCTGCATCAGTACTGATTATGGAGGATAGAAAGCTGTTCAGTCTTGGTGGGGAGGGGGGGTTATATATGGGATTTGTATTCATCAACTGTAAATCCAGTAATAGAATCCACCACCAGGAACCTTTAATCTCCAAACCCACTAATTCCTGTGGAAAGATAACAACACAAAAACACTAACCTGATACATGGAATATAAACTCAGGCAGTAATGAGTGTATACATTACTAAATTAACTCATACATGCATTGTGTATTTAACTCTTCTAAATGACTGGGGGTATTTGAGGCAAACCACTCCAACAAGCAGGTCCAACAAGACACTACAAACTACTACAACATACAAGCCCAACAGTACACTGGAAAAACGCCACACGCCACACGCAAGCGATGGGATGTTGAGCACTCCCTATAAGGCGGACCTCGCTGACCATGAGATCACTTGAGTGACACGGTCAGCGCATGACCTCGTGGCGTATTTTGGTGCAGTCAGCTTGTGTTGGAGCAGTGGACAGAACGGTCAAGGCAGGGTTTAAAGAGACAAGCTCTCTGACCACGGGTCCTTTGCCGGACAATGACAGGAAACGTATTAACACTGTACAGCGATGGTACGGCCTCTCAACTACACAGACCTCACCCACATCGGTCTGCTAATCAACAAGGACATCTTTATCTCCCTCACCGACACTGCGCTGGCTGAGAGAGGCAGAAAGGGAGGGAAAATAAGAGAAAAAGAGAGAGAGCAATAGAGGGAGAGAGGAGAAAGACTGCCTGCCAGGGTTTTTGTGCTTCTTCATTTTGTTTTTCAGCATTGCTTCTGCTGAGTGTACAGGAAGAAGAAGAAAGAGAGCCTCCCTTTGTCAGCTGACGTAGCGTGTGGCAATACAGACTGTGGAAATCATGTGACCAGGGCTGTCCCTCCAGTGACAGAGACTATAGATTAGACATTTTATCAGAAAGGGGAATTAATTATTTGGTCGTAGAAGAACATGTGGAGGGTTTTTCCTCAGAAACCAGTATTGCGTGGAACACTGCAGGGCCTCTACACATCACAACCACATCACTAACCTGCCATATTCCTCCACTTTCACAAACTGAATTACATTACACACTAATCTACATTACATAAGTCTAGTTATCATTACACTCTTGATATGGTGCACAGTTTTAGGCTAAAACAATGACCCAGGATTTCAAATACAGGTCTTGTTCAGGAACCAATGCGCCTCGTCCAATATTCTCCCTTTGTCTGATTCAATCCTCTACCACAATACCAGACAGAACCGAGCTATCATTCCAGACTCTCGACTTATAATGAAAAACAAAACAAGAAAAAAATCACTGACGTAAAAAACAACTTTCCTGGCATTTATGTTATTACAAGAATAAGCCACAGTCAGGGAGGTTCAAAACCATGGACTTCTGACAGAAAAGGCTTGAAACTCAGGTTTATCCAGAAGCAATCGTCCAGTGAAAATGAACAGCAGCAAAATGTATTTTATCACACAATATTTATTGTGCAATAAAGGACTAAATAAAACGCCATGCCTGCCAATCAAAGGCACATGATTATCAAAGCAACGTAACAAAGTTCAAGTGGCAAGAAGACTGAGCTGAGCAGAACCAGGCCAGAACCAGCAAATGTACACTCACACACACACGCTCACATACACGCTCACACACACGCTCACACACACGCTCACACACACATGCCCATTAACTCATTTACACACAAGCCAACACACAAGCACAATCCAACTAAGATGCATATGAGGTCAGACACAAGCACAAACACACAAACTAGGCTACCTTAATTCGGAAATGAAAATCAATAATGGCATTCAGGATTTCTACCGTCAAGAGAAAAAAATAATTTAAAAAAATCTATCAACTGAGAGATGAGGACTACAGCAGCCTTAATGAAGATGGCGGTCTGAGCAGAGTAGTGCACACACAGCATTGTGCGGGTCACAATTACTCTTTATCGACAAGCTGATCGTTACAGCTCAGGACGGCTCACTCTCGTGGGCCAGTGCATGCTGGGAACAGGTGGGTTTAACCAGCTTTAACCAAAATATTCCACAATAATAAACATTTTTATTATCAATCGTCAATATGGCCACAGTTACAATATAGGCTAATCAAGGTTCATTTGATTAGTGTGTGAAATGCACGTTTGTAAGTTGCTAGAAGCATCTCCCAAATGACTGAATTGCGGATTGTAATCGTAAAATTACAGTGGCCATCTTTTACCATCACGCTTGGGTATGTTAGACATTACGGCTATTAGGTTCTAATGTTAATGGGCAAATGGTTTTAGAAATGACATCTATCAATAAAATATTATGTGCCACTTATCTTCTGTGCTGGAAGCAGCACCTCAAACCAACAAAAGCACTTTAAAGTTTGAATTCATCAATAGTCCAGGTTTGTATTTGTCAAGCACTTTCTTCCTCATTATAGATGCAAGTCATTCTAAATAATGGTGTCTGCAAGATAAATCAATGTAATGAAATAGGAATTGCATTTGCGGTCTAAAAATACCACAGATAATAAATGAGGATTTGTAGTCTACTTCTTAAATGCTATCCTGTAGTAGCCATTCAATGGGGAGAGCACAGGCGTGCACACAGTCATGCTTCGATCATGCGCCCAATGGTGCTGAAGTGATCAATCATGCTCCCATACCCTGGAGAGGCCGTAATGATGTCACAACTGTCCTCCACACACAAGACCGTGCGCGAGTTCCAGAATATTTTCCGAAGATCTCTTGTTGACATCTTGCCGAGAGCCCTAGACAAAACCTGCTGTGACTAGTACCAACACAAGATCAAGCTAGCGCTTTAGGGGCCTGATTTAATAAGACCTTTAGCATGTGCAAAACCTTGTCGCACTCGCAAAACCAATAACATGATCAATGATTGGTCATGGTATATTTGATTTGCACCAATCATTGGTTGTTTTACTAGTTTTACAAGGTTTTGCACATGCTAATCAGGCGCAAAATGACAATATAGCCTAGTAAGCCTACTTCACCTTATTGTTCTCAAATGAGGTTTTTCTGTCCCGAGATCATACAGAAAACGAGGCAATATAGGTATTAACATACTACTGTAGTTCAGTAGCATTTAGATTCCAGTAAACGCTTGAAACCCAAAAGAACAGCATTAGCCAACAACCACCTTCATGACCAAACTAAAATTAGTTTCCAAATGACTGCAAATCAAACAAAAAAGCCTGGGTTTTCAACAGGGGGGCGGGGGTCTGTGGACCCCTGGAGTTCATTGACGGTACTACAGGGGATCCCTTGCCAGACTTAATTTACAATGACTACATATAGATTTTTAAAAATACTTCAATATTTATTTTATTATTATTTATTTTTTTATTTTTTTAATATAACTCACTTTAACTTATGATGGGGGTCCCAGGATTACAAAACATTTCCAAGGTTTTCAACCCTTTCCAATACCAACTCAAGAGGTAGGAGTAACGTACAGAGATCAGTATAGATTAGTGTAGTGCAGGGAAATCTCTCTTTGAAAGGGCTTATGCACAGCAACCTGCAGAACTGGACCTCGGATCAGTGGCATGGATACATTTTGTAGTTTAGATTATTGAAAAATGTACAATATTACAGTCAAAATAGATATCTAATGTTCTACACATACATTAAACGTCAAGCCAGACACTACTTGACCATGCATGCCTTGAAAAAAATTATAATTCAGAATCAATGTAAATCTTGCCCTTACAACTTAAGCCAGGGGACATGTTCTTAACCGTGTCCCACCAGTGATCCGTGTCATGTTAGATTGGGTGCTACTTAATAGAAAAATGATACAAATAGACCGCCAAATAGTGTTTGAATTTGTCCTGCATTGCCAAAGCAGACAGTAGTGAAATCATACGGTCTAATCACATAAATGTCAAATAAACCTAACCAAGATTTATCTTCTAACATCGGAGCAAAGTCAGAATGTTTTATTTCCTGCTTTTTTTATATATATTTTTTTTTTTATATGTCAAATGATTCATTTCACTCGTACGGACAATATGAGCTTGTTCCAGCTGCGCTGCATCAAGAGGCAAGACAAATCATCTTGACAAGTTTGCTACACTTCTGCTGCAATATTCAAACCAGACAAAGGTTAAATGATAAACTGCCACATACCAACAAAATCATTCAGAATTACTGTGGTGTTCAGTTAGAGGATGTCTGACATCAAAACAGAATTTGGTTGTTTAGCAACTTTTTTTTTAAGACAGAGATGCATATTAGCAAACCTATTTTTAATACGGTAGTGCCAAATTTATAAATGACCAGAAAGCAAACCGTAAAATGCAGTCAACTGTCTGTTATGGACAAGTATCACTGCCCTCTTCCCCATGCCTTAACAAATCCTCCAAAAGCTACCGCAGAGGTGAATTAACAAACTTAATGTGGAGCTAAAGAACGCATTTACCGATAGTCAAATGTGCTTATAAATGAAGATGTTAGCGGTGTGATGTAGAAGTTTGGACAGTGTGCCAATGGCTGAACCGGTGCTCTTTACTATAGGAAGCATCAACATTGTGACAGTCCCTTCTCAGTGACTAACTTCCACATGAGGGCATGCTTTAGTCATGCATCAGTCTATTTCTGCCTCTGCCTACACACACGCTCTCCAGTGAAGCGCCTTCAACAGGCCCCCATCCCTCCGACACCAGCAGCGGCCAGCAAAACATCAGTTTCACGCCTAGACAGGCTTAGAGCAGCCACCAGAACATCAGCTCCAATCCTGCACAGGGTGAAGGCAGCCAGAAGGACACCAGCTCCAGACCAGGCGAGAGTGTTAGAGCGGTTAGCAAGATATCAGCTAAGGCGACAAGCAATCAACTTTAACGGCAACAAAATAAACTAAATTAAATAATGTGAACTGATATGTTTCCGGTGAAAACTGACATTATCCCCTGGCAGAACCAAGCATGGCCACAGCCTTGAGGGAGTGGCAAATCGGGCGGCCGCTCCCAGGGTGGTTGGGTGGGTCTCGGCAGGGAGATTCGTCGAGCCTATAGCGGCTCTGTGTAGTGTTGGAATTACGGTCAGGGGTACGAGGAGTCACGCCTTAGAGAAGACGTGACAAACTCCTTCCTAAAACAGGCCAATGGGGTTGTGTAGCGCCAAATTCTCAGTAGTACACAGGTAATGGAATCATACGCTACCAAACCGGGAGAAAACGGGAAAATCACAAACAAATTGTATTTATTTTTTTAAATAGAAAATGGACATTATCCAATCGGGAGACAAATGGACAAAAAAACTAACATGAGGCAACAAAGCAACAGCAGTGTCATTATAAGTCAAATTGAGGGAGGGGGAGGGGTTCAGTGTGTGGGGGGGGGGGCAGGTGACAGCCTCCATCTTCTTCCCCAAACAAACCGCTGGCTTTGTGAGGACCGCTGTGGTCTACAACCCTTAGGGAGGATATCGGACAGCACAGACCGCTAAACCCTGAGCTCGGGAGCGGCTGTGCATGCGCAGTGCGATGCCAGCTCCACAGCTGCTCTGTTTCATGTCGCACTGCCTGTTACCAATGGCTTTGATTTGACTATTCACACAAATCCCTTTGCTGGGCTCGCTCTATTCAAGGTGACTTTAAAAGGCTGAGATTTTTTATTTTTTTTGCAGTGCAAATGATGATATAACAGGGACGCGTCAGACAGCCTGATAAACCACCGTGTGCAGATGGGGGGGGGAGGGGGGCGCGGGGGGGTTGTGATAGATTGAGAAAGATTGAGAGAGAAAGAATGAAAGAGGGAAGAAGGAGGGTGCTGCTTTGGAAAAGGGGAGGGGGGTGTTACAAAGCTAAAACCTAACTGGGAGGAACATTCGCCATTTAAAGGAGATGAAAGCTAGAGTTTACCACAAATCATTATCTGAGATCAGTTCATCCATCACAGATAGAAATCCAGCCTGTTCCCAGAAGAGACTAATTATTCACTGGTCTGGGAGTCACAGGGACTGCTCAAATGGCCCACAAAACAAAGTTCGACCACAACCATTTACCCAGAACACCACACTGTACCCATCCTGACTCCGAGTGACGCGTCAGGTTGAGTGCACGCCTTTGTCAATGATGTAGCACTATATCGTAAAATCAGCAAGTGATTTAACAGAAATAAATCTGGCTTTACGATCCCACAGCAGGGAGCATGACAGAGACTAGGGTCGTGTAGGCATTCTGTAATGTCAGATTGTAAAGTACAGAAACCGTACCACAGTGTAGTATTTACCCCTGGCGGAGCGCTAACACTTCTTATTTTTTTATCATTTCTGCATAAGCCAATTTTCTGTTAAGCTAATGTTGGGATTAATTTACTTTAGGGGTGCATGATTACACTGCATTTCAGTGCCAAATATATTGCACTGGCACAAAGCTAGTGGAAACAGCAAGCAGCAATGTGAGAGAACATACAATAAAGACTATGATGGAACAACAAAAAGTGTGTTTTTGTTGTTTTAGTGCCTTCGAGTATGGCAGACATGTCCATTTCCCTTTGGGGATTAATAAAATGCATCTCATCATCTCAAAGTCCAGAAAATAAGTGGGCATTACTACAGTAACTGAGATGGATTTTCACCCAGAAAACGATTTGTAGATTTAAATCAAAAACAGGTAACCAGCTGCTAAAAAACCTCAAGGAACAAGAGAAAGGGACAACATGAAGCCTTCTAGTCTCCCTGACCTTTAGCCTTAACATGCAAACTTCTGAAAACAAAGGCCTACAAGACCCCAAAGAATATGAAGAGGAACTATTTTTACATAAACAAATGACCAATCGTAGACTTGATGTTCAGAAGGAATAAAACGGATGTGCTTCACCTTGGCTTTTGTGCCTTTAGTTTTCATAACTTTTAGGCTATTGTGACTTTAGCCTTGTCGCTAGAAATGGCCGTTCAATTACTGCATTAGAACTGAAACACACAACTGTGAACTTTACCAGTTACCCATAATGCCTTGCACCACCGTCTCAATCGCGCAGAGGGCCTGAGATGGTAGACAGGGGGGATATCTGCCGGGCACTCGACGACCCATCATAGGACACAGAACCAATCAACAACTGAGAAAGGGCCAGCTGACCTCACACCGACCTTCATCTCAATCTCACAAAGAGCAGCCAGAAACCGGCAGAGCATTCAAAATAACAGGACCAATACCACCAATAATAATCAGTCAAGTCAAGAGCAGGACAAAAGATGCTCGATATCGGATTGTTTTGGTTGTTTGGTTTTCCTCCAATGGACTCCATTTCAAAGAGAAAGAAAGATTTCTTAACTCTGTACCGGCTTTGATGTTATATAGCACCCCGCAGTTTCATTAACACCTTGTGTAAATATTGTGCAAGACACCATCTCAGTGTCCCTTATGTTCCTAAGTAAATGTTAACCCAGGTCAAATTACTGTTATTTACCCCAAGACCAATATCATAGTCATAATGAGCTGTCAAAAGAAAAATATTGTTTTGGATACTAGTGTAAGGAAAATTCCTTTAGCTCTGGTCATTTCCACAGCAAACGTGAGTTCTGCCATTTTAGCTCTGAAAACAAAGGGAAGCCCATCAGTACAGATAAATCTCAGAAGGCTATGACAGTTTCACAACCAGAACAGGGCACTGAAAGATGTCCACACACACGCACGCACGCACGCACGCACACGCTCGCACGCACGCACGCACACGCTCTCACACACACACACACACATGCTCTCACACACACACACATGCTCTCTCACACACACACACACGCTCTCACACACACACACACACGCTCTCACACATACACACACGCTCTCTCACACACACACACACACACACATGCTCTCTCACACACACACACACACACATGCTCTCTCACACATACACACACACACACGCTCTCTCACACATACACACACACACACGCTCTCACACACACACACACTCACTCTCACACACACACACACACGCTCTCTCACACACACACACACACACACATGCTCTCTCACACACACACACACACACATGCTCTCACACATACACACACACACACGCTCTCTCACACATACACACACACACATGCTCTCACACACACACACACATGCTCTCTCACACACACACACACACACACACACACACGCTCTCTCACACATACACACACACACACGCTCTCTCACACATACACACACACACACGCTCTCTCACACATACGCTCTCTCACACATACACACGCACGCTCTCTCACACATACACACGCACGCTCTCTCACACATACACACGCACGCTCTCTCACACATACACACGCACGCTCTCCCACACAAACACAAACGCGCACACGTTTCTCAAACTCTAGTTCCAACGGAACACATTATTAAATCGCGGGTCCGATCTCATCTACACAACAACAAATGACCCTCTCATTAGCATTCAGATGCGCCATCAGGGCCTGAATCTTCATTCAACGGCTTCACGGATCTCACAGTGGGCCCAGCGTGCCGCGCTGCAGCACTACAAGGCCGCGAGCCCTTTCATTCTCTTACACAAGACGGGCACAAATCAGGCCCAAGGTTACTTTACTGCACTCACAGCTCTCTTATCAGCCTTCTTAAAATCGCTCTTATCTGACCCAGGGAACAATGTACTTTAGCCCACTCCGCTTCAGAACGGGCCCCGACATCAAAACATCAGCACAGAGCTGCCGGGCAGGAGGACGACAACGGCCATCCGAAGAACACAAATGTTCTCATGTTGGAGGGGGAAATAAATGGACACCTCTAGCATGAATAGTGATAGTACAGGAGGGGTAATGACAGCATTATTTAAAAGTGCCACACAGAGATGCTCCGGAATCCCATCCTCTCCACATCCGGATAGAGAAATCTCTACTGCCCACAGAAACGTACGTTTCCCCAGAGCCTGGGGTTAATTCAATTAGACCTCCGTCTCTCCCTCACCCATCAACACACATTCAGCTTCCTCGCCATCCTTTATGAAGCTCAACAGCCGCAGCCAATAATGTGACATTAGGTGAACCTGGGGCGTATAGAAGAATCCTAAGCAGGAGAGAGGGGTAGAGAGAGGAAAAGAGGTTGACTACTGGCTCTGACAATACCTCTATAAGAGAATAAATACCCCCTCCAAACTACATGGGTTCAACTCTAGTATCTCGTCCCTCTGTTTTAGGTGTGGTCTGGAGGAGGGCACGTTCCTTCACTCCACTTGGCATTGTATTAAGCTGCAAGGTTTCTGGCAGGGGGTTTGTGAGGCTATATCACAAATTCACAATATAACTTTTCCAATAGATCCTGAACTATGCCTTCTTGGAAACTTTACAAACTCCAACATTACACAGAGTCATTCCATCAAGCTTACAGAACTCCTCCTGGTCATTGCCAAAAAATGTATCGCAGCAAAGTGGAAGTCAGATCTCCCATTGCCAATTGGGATGTGGCTCTCAGAGGTGAAGAGCTGTATCCCTCTAGAAAGGGTGACTTATTCATTAAGGAACAAGGTTGATCGTTTCTATTAAATTTGGCAGCCTTTTCTGGACTATTTGGAAGATCTCCCATCCGACTTGTTTGAATGACCATTTCAATGATCTCTATCTGCTCCATTCTAGTACTGTTGTGTTGGGGTCATTTTGTATCTCTCAGTATCTCTGAATGTTTTTTTATTTTATTTTTTTATTTATTTATTTTTTTTGTATGTTTGTTTGTGTATGTAGGTGCCTTTAATACTTTATTTTACATATTTACGGCTAAGTCACTGTGTGTGTATGTATATATATATATAATATATATATATATGTGTGTGTATATATATATGTGTACACATGTTGTTGCTGTTGTTGTAGTTGCTGTCTTGTAATTGTCTCTGTATTGTCATTATGTACGTTTTGAATATTGAAAAATCTAAATAAAATATTCCAAAAAAAGAGAATAAAAACGGGTAAAAATTGAGAGAAAATGGAATGACGAGATAATAGAAAAAATTTGGGTTCAGGACAACTTTATTAAGCTTTATATAACCCAGGAAAAGCCGTTAGATGACTTTACTGAATGCAATGCACTCTCAATAAAAGTCTGTAGCTCCCAAAAAAAATTCGGCCAATACATTTTGCTACTTTAGCATCAGACAAGGCGCTGTTGGAACTTTGACATGGGATAGTCAGCACAGGAAAGGACAAGTGTTCAGAGCGCGTGCAGAGATTGGGGCAGAGATGCTGCGCCGCGAGACACGGAGGTGACTGTGCTCCCGTACGCAGGCATAAGGGGAGAGACGCAGCACCGCAAGAGGTGATCGTACGTCCAGTGCTGAATCAGCGGCCGAGTTACGCAACCTCCCACGTTCCTCAAAAAGCGCGAGACAAACTTTTTACAGCGAAAAAATTCACCGCACAAAAAGCTCTCTTTACAACACTTGGTGTTCTTTAATATATAATAAAGTTACTGTTCATTTACGTCTTTTCAATTTGGTAGGGCTAAGGTCTCTTATTGAAAGCATGTCGCAATTTGGACTTTATGTGGTTTGGCTGTAGTTACACTTAAACAACGGCGCGACAGTGAACCAGGTTTCTTTGCTTCCACAATTAGCTCATTACTTAGGTACAATCAGTCAATCACGGCGCTCATTCGGGCCGCTGTTCTCCAAAACAGACCACAGTAAAGGAAGCTTTCGTTTCTACTGAATGCTCAGCGTTTGTTCAGAAAGGAAGCAGCGCAAATCCTTACGTAAAAGCTTACGTAAAATAAAAGCACATAAAATGTTGAAAATGTTTGTGTTATAGGCTACACACCAACTGCTCTTATCTGACCCAGTAAACAATGCACTTTCGCCCACTACACACCACTGTATGTAAATAATTTCTCCAATAGTCATGATATTTTGGATTACTAATGATTAACAGGTCACTGTGACACACAGTCTCCCTTTAGAAATGCCGATTATAAAGTTTATGAACGGCACGTTGATCTATAAAACAACTGGCCTGTCATAAGTTACTCTTCACGGAAATAACATCCATAATCATCGCAGCGCGTCGTCCTCTCCTGGCATTTGCCAGCTGTTCCGTGAGCAGCGTGCACAGTGCTGCATCAGAATATAGTTCAAAGCGAGCTCGCATCTACGGTGCCCAGTCCGCCACATTCAACATGTGTCACTGCCTTTCCAATCTAATGTGCTATTGCATGTTAAACGTTTCACACGATAGCTGCATTTCCTGAAATTCGTAGGTATTTATGGTGAGGCAGTCGCCTTTATAATCAATCTGCTCACAAGACATAGCCTAGCCTATCCCCACGTGCACCGGTAGGCTACACACATATTTGGATTACTTGTTAAAATATACTAAAATTCATCATTCTAGATCTGTGTGTAGCCTACTGTTCGGTCATGGAAAAGATAGAAAGATGGAGAGCCAGTGAGACAGATAGACGGGCATTGTGTAGGCAGATCCAGCTGTGCAGCTAATATCGCCATAATGTCTCTTCTTCCAAAAAAAAAAAAGGATACGAGTTAATTGCACTGGCACTGACTATCCACTCACTTACAAAGGTGTTTGTTTCTGACAATGATGTGACACGTGAAAATTATTATAGTAAAGTCCATCGTTTCATCCTTTAAGAAACACTGAAGCGCTTTCAAAAGTTAGAAATTGTGCTGCTGCCTGGAAAATGGTTGAATTGCCATCAACTGTGTACATATATTCAGTCAGTAACAGATTAACTTCGTCAGCGTTATGTAGGCTACACATGTCCTACAAGTGAACTTACCAAAGTTTGCTCATACTGTAGAGCCCGCTGCTGTTCGGTGCCGTCCCCTGCCATGGCTGTACTCAACTCAAACTGCCGGCAGAAATACCAGCGAAGTGAGGAAAAAGGGAATTGTTTTATACGCTTAAACAAAACACACCTAACGCCAGGGTGTCTTGGAACATAAAACTGATTCGAGGGCCACGGACGGTTGTTGTTTTGAAGTGAAACTCTTGCATAACTTCACTGAATGTTCAGATCCTACATTTTATATCCCAGGATTTTTTCACAGAATCCACGCTGAGGCGGGACTTGTGGGGTTTGAGTAATCGGCACACCCCCTTATTCCTGTTGAAGTGGTACAGTCGGCTTTTGAAGTTTTTGAGTCGTACTACAATTTCAGTTTTACCTACGAAGGGATACAGTTTACTATAACTTAAGTCATTATATGCGCGCGTACATATTTTCACACAGTGAGGACATTTTGAGCAGTTTCTCTAACATAATTGAAACACTGACAATCATGCAGGTAGTCGAGTAAAGAAAACAGGAAACTAAATAACACCTTGCGGGTTGTCCAATGGGTCTTGCAAAGTGCTTTTTTCACGTTAAGCAAATTACAAATAACTGGGGTTTCAATGATAAGCAGTAATACAAGACATGACGTTTGATATTTGACAGTGGGTCAGATTTGCATACTATCGGCTTATTGATAAACTGATGTAATTATTTGTATAAACGATAAAATCACGTGGTGGTCTAAATGTGAAAAAAATAAATACAATGACTAATTGAACCCACGTTGTTCTCTTGCCAGGTTATTGTTGTATAACAAATGTCATGGTATGTATTTCAAGGCCAATAAGAGACTGGGAAATACGTCTGTAAATTGAATTGTTGGGGACTTTTTTATCAGAATGATTAATGATATAAAGAGTGAATTGTCCTGTTTTCGCAGATACCCTGGAAACAATCTAACCTGGTTTGTCAAGGAGTGTCACACTTCTGTTCAATGTGAGCGCATACAGCGCATGCAACATGTGCAGTGCATGCTACGTGTGCAGTATGGTGCAGCGCATGCAACGTGTGCAGTACGGTGCAGCGCATGCAACGTGTGCAGTACGGTGCAGTGCATGCAACGTGTGCAGTATGGTGCAGTGCATGCAACGTGTGCAGTATGGTGCAGCGCATGCAACATGTGCAGTACGGTGCAGTGCATGCAACGTGTGCAGTATGGTGCAGCGCATGCAACGTGTGCAGTATGGTGCAGCGCATGCAACATGTGCAGTATGGTGCCGTGCATGCAACATGTGCAGTATGGTGCAGCGCATGCAACGTGTGCAGTATGGTGCAGAGCATGCTACGTGTGAGTGCAATACCAGGCCTTTCAACATCCTGACAGGGTTATAGTGTTCATCCTCCAAGGTGTTTTACAACCTTTCCTCCAGACCACATCTGCCCATCTCTGGGGTGGCAGTGTAGTGTAATGGTTTAAGAAACTGGCCAGGTTTGATTCCCAGGTAGGACACTGCCATTGTACCCTTGAGAAATGTACTTAACCTGCTTCAGTATATATCCAGCTATATAAATGGAAGAAAAAAAATGCTAAAAAGTTGTGTAAGTCACTCTGGATAAGAGCGTCTGCTAAAATGCCTGTAATGTAATGTCTACCTAAATTATTCTGACCAGAATTAGCAGCTGCTCTTCATACCCACCCCCTGAAAGAGCATTGGTGTCCTGGCTTTGTTCTTCTGTACAAACTAAGATACACTGAGACATTCTCGAGTTAAACGCATCGTTTTCAAAGCAATGCTGTCCATGCTTGGTGGTCTATGTTTCTGCTGGGGTCTTAATTATACCACTGGAACAACTAATCAATCTCAGGAACAAGGGCAAGGAGTGGACGCTGTTCATTCTTTAATATGATGAAAATAGCATGAGGTGAGAGACAGAGTAAAGGCTGAAGAGTGGTCTTTGGATAATTAGTCTTCGCAGAGATAGCAAGAAAATCATAAACTATCCTAAATTCTGCATCCTGGAAGAGTCAAGTCCAAAGTTTGCACATGGAAAAAGGAGAGGGATCAGATATAATTATGTATTTAGCCTGTCCCAGCGAAATAAATGTAAAAATTAATTTGGAACTACTGTCTTCCCCTGTTATCTCTACGCGATCACTTCTAAGATTAGAGGTTTTCTAAAACGCACCGTGGCTTTTTCCAGCGTCAGAAGGCCGCGAAACAAGGGTCGCGCAGCGGACACGACCCATTTCATTCCAGTGCAGAGTCAAGCACTTCCTCATTGCTTTCTCTATGCCTATGACCCTTATTTGTGAAACTCCTCCAGGTTTTGTGTGTTAAGAGAGTTGTTTAATGTTCTCATGTGGTGACAAAGGACGCGTGACATTCAGCAAACACATCAATAGTTTGATTCGTTTTATTTTTTGAAGTGCCTGCAAACCATTCTTTTTAAGAGAGTGAAAAGACACACACACCCACACAAACAAAGGCCTTGATTAAACAAAGCTAACACTTATTTGAATATGTTTTCCTTGATCTTTCATTGTCTTGTTATATACATTTCCTGAGCTGGCTGTCGAGGGAGAAATAACTGATGTGCTGGAATGGTTCTGGCTGCCTTTCTCTCCCCTAAACCCACATTTTCAGCTCTCCAATTACCGTACAAGAGTCCCGTTCGGATAAATTCATCAACAGCACACTCCACACTCCATCATCAGACAAAGGTCTGAATTCCTTTTCCAATACAGTCGATTGTAGCAGCGTTAATAATTACGTGATCTCCCTTGTTGCTCTGTTTGACTGCAGGAAACAGAACAGAGTGAGGATTGATTAAGGCGATGACAAAAAATCCTTTGGCGTAAACCGGCATTTATAGAAATGTGCATAAATTTTGAGATGTAACAACCTTGGGTCTTTACATACATAATCAGAGAAAAAAATAATTGAATCAATGTTTAGTTGAGATTGGCCATTAAATTAGATCAGTGAAAAGACACTGAATGTGAATGAAAAGGCTGCTATCCTCAAAAATAAAAACGAAGCGGACACGGCTACACGAGATTCACAAATATGCCCACAAAATTGGTTTGTTTTGTTAAAGATTTTGAGTGGTTGTTCACACCTGATAACCTGATTACCGATTGGCTGGAATGTTACAGTGCTTTGCATGATATGATCGCCTCTGGGGAAAGGACTGGTTGAAACCCTGAGTGCATACACACAGATTGAGCTCACGATATCCGCACACACAATCTGCCAATGAGTCAAGGTGGAAGGCAATAGTTCTATGCATAAATAAATCCAATATACTCTTGCATATGCTAAAACAAATTTTAAGCAGGTCAACACATAACTGCAGTGTTTTATGTTAGCATATACACTATTTATTTGCAAAGTAGTATGATACAATGGGTGTATGATCGCTCTTATGTTTCTCCTATGATTATGTTTATGGTTCTTTATTCAGTAGTGTAAGTAAGGCCTTTCTTAGGATCATTTTAAACACTTCTTGTGTGCCCTGCTGAATTGACTGTATATGCTAATCTCTCTCTAATGTCTTTCCATTATTATCATTTCTGTTATCAGCATCAGCATAATCACCTTCTTCCAACTGATTTATAATATACAAAACTCTTATGAACAAAATTGCAAACCAAAAAAGCATCTGTGTTAATCCCTTCTAAGCAACACACCTTGCCTACAAAACGTCTTTTATCTCAGTGTGAAAGAATGAAGTGTCATCGTTATTGTTCTTTACACGCATGGTTCTGACAGAGTCATGGAGCAAGTAGCTGTGAACGTAAGTGGAGAGAATTTAGGGGAAGGTGTTTCTAGTCAATGAAGTTACCTTGAAACACAGAGGGAAATCGATGCCATTGATCAATACGTTTCACAGTGCAGCGTCTAATCCGGGGGCAAGCTCACACTGGGAGATCCATTTGGAACAGCACATGAAAAACGTGTCCAGTCTAGTAATGTAGAATCCAATCAGTAATAACACACTTACTTCATAGCCTTCTAAGTCCCAACAATACATTTTTGTCACTTATAGGGGACATGAGTTTCTGGTCTTAATCTCAAGAACCATGTATGCTATGTGTTAGCAGAGATATGGAATTGCATTATGAATTGAAACACATGCAGAAGTCTCTTTTGAATGGTCATGAGTCTAGACCACCAAAACCCCCCTTTTCTTCGACAAAACAGAAAAATGTCAAAAATATCTAAAAAAGGGAAGCTGTGGGTGAGGCATGGCGCAGTCCATCGGGCAGCCAACTGTCGAGTCAAATACAAATCCCCTCATATGGGTGGGGGTCATATGGGTGGAGGTCATAAGGGTGGGGGTCATAAGGGTGGGGCTCATATGGGTGGGGGTCATAAGGGTGGGGTTCATATGGGTGGGGGTCATAAGGGTGGGGCTCATATGGGTGGGGCTCATATGGGTGGGGGTCATAATGGTGGGGGTCATAAGAGTGGGGTTCATATGGGTGGGGGTCATAAGGGTGGGGCTCATATGGGTGGGGGTCATACGGGTGCGGCTCATATGGCTGGGGGTCATAAGGGTGTGGCTCATATGGGTGGGGGTCATAAGGGTGGGGCTCATATGGGTGGGGGTCATAAGGGTGTGGCTCATATGGGTGGGGGTCATAAGGGTGGGGCTCATATGGGTGGGGGTCATAAGGGTGGGGCTCATATGGGTGGGGGTCATAATGGTGTGGCTCATATGGGTGGGGGTCATAAGGGTGGGGCTCATATGGGTGGGGGTCATAAGGGTGGGGCTCATATGGGTGGGGGTCATAAGGGTGGGGCTCATATGGGTGGGGGTCATAAGGGTGGGGCTCATATGGGTGGGCGTTAGACCCCTGCAGTGGCACCTTCTGAGCTGAGATTCCTTCTTTCTATGTGTCTGAATAAAAATGCAATGTGAAAAGAGGGTGGACTTTCCACTTTCCTGATTGTAAAAAAGCAGGACTCTGTACCACTTGGTACCAATTGAACCTGCAACCTCTTACAAGTCCAGTTCTCAAAACTATTGTGCAAACTTTCAAACAGTGAGAAAGAAAATCCAATGGAGGTCTCAAAGTGTGGCAAATAATGGCAGGGAGAATGTTGTGTTCACATGCATACACACACAGTCACACACGCACACACACACTCTCTCTCTCACTTTTTCTCTCTCTTCTCTTCTTTTGCGCTGGCCTTAGACAATAGGACAAGGATCGTTTGTTAACAAATGGGAGGCATTTATGAGGAAATAAAAACTTGATAGAAAAAAAATCACAAAGATTTACATCCTTATAAGATGTGAGATATGAGATAAGATTTGTATAAGATAAGACACATTCCATGTAAGTTGTCAATTATTTGTTTAGTATGCACACATATTAAAATGTGCGTTTAGAACATCCAACGTCAGGGTTGCCAACTCCCATGCATCTGGCGTGAGGCTCTCCCTCAAGAAATCTCATGCCAGAGGAGTCAGACCTATGTGATCCCCCTCGATCCTAATCCCCTCTGATCCAGAGTCACACCTATGTGATCCCCCTCGATCCTAATCCCCTCTGATCCAGAGTCACACCTATGTGATCCCCCTCGATCCTAATCCCCTCTGATCCAGAGTCAGACCTATGTGATCCCCCTCGATCCTAATCCCCTCTGATCCAGAGTCACACCTATGTGATCCCCCTCGATCCTAATCCCCTCTGATCCAGAGTCAGACCTATGTGATCCCCCTCGATCCTAATCCCCTCTGATCCAGAGTCACACCTATGTGATCCCCCTCGATCCTAATCCCCTCTGATCCAGAGTCACACCTATGTGATCCCCCTCGATCCTAATCCCCTCTGATCCAGAGTCAGACCTATGTGATCCCCCTCGATCCTAATCCCCTCTGATCCAGAGTCAGACCTATGTGATCCCCCTCGATCCTAATCCCCTCTGATCCAGAGTCACACCTATGTGATCCCCCTCGATCCTAATCCCCTCTGATCCAGAGTCACACCTATGTGATCCCCCTCGATCCTAATCCCCTCTGATCCAGAGTCACACCTATGTGATCCCCCTCGATCCTAATCCCCTCTGATCCAGAGTCAGACCTATGTGATCCCCCTCGATCCTAATCCCCTCTGATCCAGAGTCACACCTATGTGATCCCCCTCGATCCTAATCCCCTCTGATCCAGAGTCACACCTATGTGATCCCCCTCGATCCTAATCCCCTCTGATCCAGAGTCACACCTATGTGATCCCCCTCGATCCTAATCCCCTCTGATCCAGAGTCACACCTATGTGATCCCCCTCGATCCTAATCCCCTCTGATCCAGAGTCAGACCTATGTGATCCCCCTCGATCCTAATCCCCTCTGATCCAGAGTCAGACCTATGTGATCCCCCTCGATCCTAATCCCCTCTGATCCAGAGTCAGACCTATGTGATCCCCCTCGATCCTAATCCCCTCTGATCCAGAGTCAGACCTATGTGATCCCCCTCGATCCTAATCCCCTCTGATCCAGAGTCAGACCTATGTGATCCCCCTCGATCCTAATCCCCTCTGATCCAGAGTCACACCTATGTGATCCCCCTCGATCCTAATCCCCTCTGATCCAGAGTCACACCTATGTGATCCCCCTCGATCCTAATCCCCTCTGATCCAGAGTCAGACCTATGTGATCCCCCTCGATCCTAATCCCCTCTGATCCAGAGTCACACCTATGTGATCCCCCTCGATCCTAATCCCCTCTGATCCAGAGTCACACCTATGTGATCCCCCTCGATCCTAATCCCCTCTGATCCAGAGTCAGACCTATGTGATCCCCCTCGATCCTAATCCCCTCTGATCCAGAGTCACACCTATGTGATCCCCCTCAATCCTAATCCCCTCTGATCCAGAGTCACACCTATGTGATCCCCCTCGATCCTAATCCCCTCTGATCCAGAGTCAGACCTATGTGATCCCCCTCGATCCTAATCCCCTCTGATCCAGAGTCAGACCTATGTGATCCCCCTCAATCCTAATCCCCTCTGATCCAGAGTCACACCTATGTGATCCCCCTCGATCCTAATCCCCTCTGATCCAGAGTCACACCTATGTGATCCCCCTCGATCCTAATCCCCTCTGATCCAGAGTCAGACCTATGTGATCCCCCTCGATCCTAATCCCCTCTGATCCAGAGTCAGACCTATGTGATCCCCCTCGATCCTAATCCCCTCTGATCCAGAGTCAGACCTATGTGATCCCCCTCGATCCTAATCCCCTCTGATCCAGAGTCAGACCTATGTGATCCCCCTCGATCCTAATCCCCTCTGATCCAGAGTCAGACCTATGTGATCCCCCTCGATCCTAATCCCCTCTGATCCAGAGTCAGACCTATGTGATCCCCCTCGATCCTAATCCCCTCTGATCCAGAGTCAGACCTATGTGATCCCCCTCGATCCTAATCCCCTCTGATCCAGGATGGCGAGATCACGAGACAATCTAAAATGGATCAAAGTTGGCACCCCTGTCCATCATGGTGTCAGGGTAGATATTAGATTAGCAAGGTATTGACAGAGTGTAGATGACAATTACTTTGCACAATTTCGACACGACTTATACAGTGCAAGTAGCCGCATCAATGACCCAGATGTCTCCCCATCTACTTGATATCCTGGGTTTCCAGCACTGATGCTAGAGGTCCCCATACCACCTCTTCCAGTCCATTTCCACTGGAGGGTTTTTGAGGACAGCATTTCCTGTTTTTGCATGGGGCTTTCTACGTGGCATGTCAATTACATTACATTACATTACATTATAGGCATTTAGCAGACGCTCTTATCCAGAGCGACTTACACAACTTCTTATTACATGTATCCATTTATACAGCTGGATATATACTGAAAGCAATTCAGGTTAAGTACCTTGCTCTACAGGTACACAGCAACACAGTGTACCTGGGAAATCGAACCTCCTCCTTTCGGTCAAGTCCACAAACCAAACTCATATACTACACTGCCGCTCCAATTAAGCTTGCACACAACTGCACGCCCAGCACATTACGAACAGCTGAGAGTGCTCTCTCTCTCCCTCTGTGGTTAGCCACACAGGGGCATTCTTGAGCTGTGGAGGCACGTGATGATTTTAGAGGGTGCCTGAAAGGAACGTGAGCATTCCGCACAGCAGAGAGCTGTTTTATTACACCCTGTAGTGCTTTTGAGGTGAGAGGAGGGGAGGAGAGGAGACGACAAGGGCTAAAGAGATCTGTTTATCTTGCTCTGGTGAGACAGGAGCGAGCTTAGCACTGATAAAATAAATGGGCACAGAGGAAAAACTTAGAGAAGAGGAGGGCTGGAGATGGTGGGAGGAGAGGGAAATGGAAGAGAAGAAATCACAGGACTGGTGAATATGCTGATTTGTTTCTGGGAGTTTCCACGTACCATTTACAACGTTCTGTATGTACACCATCTGCTCCGTTTTCTCTGCAGAACGTAATTATGCACTGTGTTCCAACGTGGGTACAGATTTACTGGGGCATCCTCTCAACACACTCACATACACAAACAGACTTACACAGACGGAAGGGCTTGAATGAGCAGACCATGAACCCGGCATAAATACAACACTGCCCCCTGTTGATGTCTACGCCCAAGTGCCCTGTACATGGATGTCTGGCTCTCTGCCTTCATTCACTAATATTGTGGGTCACACACACACACAGACACACACATCCAACCAATTCACACAGCCTACATATACAACCAGAACAAAGTAGAGCATGATTTGATTCCCTACTTCTCATCCATAATACATTAATGTAATAAATACTTCAGTTCCTAAATATAGATGAATGTGGAGCTTTGGCCTTGGGGCCATTTCAGCCTGGACACCTCATTGGTTGAAAAAATAAATTCCCCAAGAGGCAAAGAAGCTCATTGGCTCACTTAACTGCAGTGAGTCGAGAGCTGAGGAATTAATTGAATGCACTTGGATGTCTGGATAGAGGAAGGCATGTCAGCCAAGCTCCACAATGCCACTTATTGGTAGGCAGGCATCAGTACACCTACAGCCTACAGCCTACAGGTCCACTCAGCCTTTAGGAGTCAAAAAACATGATTTATGTGGGCCACTTTTTAGACACTGTTCAGCCACATTCTGGAACAAGATTTAACAGGGTTGTTTTCAGTTGGACCAATAACTCTTTGGCCCTGGCTGCATAAGATTACAATACTCTGCCTTTTACCATGAGTTCAGATTCTTAACTGTATGGCAAGCAAGGGCCTAGTAACTTTACGGTTTCTGATTTAATCCTAGAAAGGGATGTGATGGATGCACCGCTGATGAACTTGAACAGCGTGATCAATGGTGCTCAACTAAACATTCAGCTGTATCAATTGATAATTAGAAATTTGTGAGTCATATACCATGCTCTGGATAAGAGAGTCTGCTAACCATCAAATAATAGAATGACTCTCTGTTTCCAAATGACCCTGCATTCAGGCACATTACCGTGGTGAGGCCAGAGCCCAGTGTACGTGTGAGACCCTCAGGAGTCATGCTGGCTTTAGTTGCCTGTGGTTTCGGGATGAAAAGGTAGGCAGGATAAATAATAAATGTATGAAGACTGTGATCCTTGTTTGAGAGGGTATTCATCTTTTTGATGGCTCAACAGAATGAATAATGTCCAATGTTTTAAATGCGGTGAGAGAAAAACAATCAGATTCAGATTAAAAAATGAGTGTTATTGATCTAGCATTTGCCCTCTGAATATTAAATTATGGGCCTGATTTACTAAGACCTTCAGCATGTGCAAAACATTGTAGCGCACACAAAACTAATAACACAACCAATGATTGGTGCGGGACAAATACTATGACCAATCACTGGTCAGGTTATTGGTTTGGCGCACGCTAAAAGGTTTTGCACATGCTAAAGGTCTTAGTAAATCAGGCCCTATGTGGTTAGATTCTAACCCATAATGCACTGTTTCTGCCTGCACTCTCTTTTTTTGTCATTGCTGGGCCTGCTCATGTTATACCTGCAGCTTGATCACTATCACCTGATGCACCTGTAATCTGGTTAATTATTTCTGCTTCCTGTTACACTTACAGAGAGAACACCAAGAGAGAGAACACCAAAGCACAAAGCCGACTTCCACAAAGTTTCATATACCAATGGTTCAGAAACTATACCATTGGAAAAAGCAGAAGTATAAAAATACCAGCCAGCCGTGGGTTCAGTGATGTTTAATGCTAAAGAGAGTCAGAATATCTTTATTCATTGTGATTGTTGATTTAAAACTTTCATATTTGACTGTGGTGACTCCATTGGGTCAATTCTGATTTATATAAAGTAAGAAACCTTAATAGTTTGTGTGTGTGTGTGTGTGTGTGTGTGTGTGTGTGTGTGTGTGTGTGTGTGTGTGTGTGTGTGCATATTAGGTGGCAGGGTGTATACAGATATGTCCACCATTCAGTTCTGGGATTTTATTAAAGAGGTTGAAAAGGAGATAACTGGTTCAATGAAAAGAGCACAACATGGATCCAGTTATCCCTTCTTCCCTTTCTTCCTCTCCACTTATTCTGATGCTCCCTCTCTCGTCCTCCCTCACTCTTCCCTCCTACCTCTTCTTTTTCCCTTTTTCTTCCTTCCTCTCTCTCTCTCTCACACTCACACACACACACTGTACTCAGACATGCAGGTCAGGAATAGAAAGAGTCCGTCGCTGAGTTACACAGGGTAAATATGAATGTGTCTCTTCTAACAAACACTGTACCGTGACAAGGGTGTTCTCCATACTGAGGAATGAGATAAAGTATTTCTTCAGTCCCTGGGGGGGGGGGGGGGGTTATTCCAGGGTCCCCCCTCAGGGGAGAGGTTATTCATCACATCACCTTTACTGTGGGAGATGATGAATGAGAGCTCATTGATGATGCCACAGAAATAAATAATACATTCCCATCCTGTGCCAGCTCATCATGAGTACATTGTTTCTGCATAACTTTCCATATTTCCAACCTCCACTGTGACCCTCGTTCATTTTTTCACTGTATGATATTACACATGATAAATTATTGAAAAAAACATGAACAAAAGCAAAATTTAAACAAATAATTATGAAAAGTTGGTGATTTGAAATCAGTGATTTTTTTATAGCATTTCCTTGAAGTTAGGCTACTCCTCAAAATGTGACACGCTGTCAGACCAACACTACCTGGCAGTTAGTGGCACTATGCTGTGTGTGTGTGTGTGTGTGTGTGTGTGTGTGTGTGTCAGTCTCAACATGACAGACATTTTTTCTAAACCATTCATTTGTGGGAAGTAGAGAGAGAATAATTAATGTTTTAATGTATTCATTTAATGGTTCTGAATTTTTAACATAAGATAAACTGCATCTCTGCATCTCTGTTGTAAGGCGCTGTTGCACAAAATCAATGGGTTTTCAGGTTTATTTTAAGGCCCGTCTGTTGTACCCTTTGTTATTAGGTGTATGTAGGATGTGAAGGGTGTAAATATGATTGGTAGTGCGGAGACTTGGAAGGGAGCCAGCAGGACTCTTGGTCATTAAAGAGCTCTCTCCGTTGCTCTCGGTCCAATTTTTCAACTTCAGTTTCTTTATTGGCAAGACATATTTTCATACTTTGCCAAAAAACTTTACACAAAAACTGGTTAAAAAAATGTTCTGTACAATCAGTGTATTTTTAAAAATGACAATACAAAATAATTATTAACTTAAAACATGTATGCAGTAAAGTAAAGTTAATTCATATTGTCAAGTCAATACAAAATCAAGAATAAAAATAAAATATAAAAAAGAATGGATAAATAAATGTATATTAATTTATTAATAAAAATAAATGTGTAAGCTTCTTGTGGATAATTAGTTTCACAATCAGTTTCACATTCTTCATCACATGAGAACTGTATTATGTCTTCAAAGAATTGTCCTATACAATATGACCTGACCAGCCATATCCCTACATCTTTCTGATCTTGCTAATTACATAGATTCCATAAACATCTTAAACATAAAATTTAGTATGAGTGATAATTATGGGTGGTTAGATCCAGTTGCTAAGGTGAAAGGAATGGACAGATAGGGATGGACAGAAAAACGGTTAAAAAGAAAGACTGAAGTTGGTGAAGGGAAAAAAAGATGTCTATATGGGGAAGGAATTCCTTGCAAAATTCTATATTTAGTTTCCACCATATCTGCAATTTCAACAGTGAAAGAGTGAAAGAGAGATTAAGAGATTGAGCTGAAAAAAGTAGTTAAGAAGAAGGAAAGAATGACAAATGGAGGAGGAGACACATGAATATGAAAATGGAGGAATGGAAGAATGGAAGAATGGAGGAATTACTGGGGTGGCAACACACCTCCATATACACTACAGCACTGGATCACTATAGCCTACATCTCTGCAGAGCCCTACACCCTTCACCCCTGAACCTGAATAACTGTATTAATCATTAAACCAACAACCCCCCCCCCCCCCCCCCCTCTCTCTCTCTCTCTCTCTCTTTTAAGAACCATGCAAAGAGTAGGCTACATATAGGGACTCTGATACTGATCCTATTTTGCACCTTAAACCTTCACCTAAAAGCATAAATCTCCATATGTATTGCTTCCATTCTTTTAAAACGTGGATTTCAGACAAAAATGTAAATAAAATAAAAGACACAAGCATGTAACTGCCAAAAAATCCATCTTTGGAAAATACTATACCTTCTTTGCGAAGTTATACTTAGGCGTTTTTGATTAATTGGGATATAATTGTTTTTTTCTTGTGGATACTGTGAAAGATCCGTGCAGGACTGGTTAAGGTGTGCAGTGGCAGCGCACAGGAACCGAGCAGGCCGTTATCTCTGCGCTGCAAGCGCGTGAGCCATAGTCATCAATCACTGCGCCCCTTGAGTAGAGACGGGATTTCAGCCAATACCAGGTTTACAATACACAGTAAATAAGAACCTAAACATCCTCACCCCTTGACGACCACCCCGGGAACACCCACAACCACCCCAGGAACCCCCACAACCACCAACCGCCCATCTTCCCGCGCTTCCCCGTCTTGCCCACGTCCCCCCACACAGCACACACCAACCTCGGGCACACGATATTGTATTTCCCCTGCAATTGCCCTTGCATTGCAATAGGTACAACACAATCTGTGAAATCGTAAGCAGACCAGGGGGTAAAGATGTCCCTGCTCGAGGCAGCGGGTGCCTTTGTGACGAGTTCAGAAAGTTGTCGATGTTGACAGACGAATATATCCACAGGAGAGCCACTTCCAGCAGAAAACACTATAAACACCTCATGTAATAGATAACGCAATTTTTATGGCCGTTTCGCAAGTTAGTCAGCGCAGGCAATGACCCCTGCAATCATCAGTTGTTTATTACAGGTGTTAACTTGACGTTTTTATATAGCAACCATATATCATAACAAGGTATACGGCAGGAGTTTGTATGTTTGGATCAGTGGAGCTGGAGGTCTCGTGCACGCAGCATCTTCCAGTTTATTTTGAAACTCGATAGCCGAAAATATTGTGGTCATGGTTTTCCGGATGAGAATGGTCACTAGCTCTATAGCCTTAAGCTGCATGCGGATCTTTTGATTTTGTGCAAGAGAGATGAGAAGGAGGGCCAAGAAATGAAGGTGGAAGCAGGTTGATGATTAGCTGCCACTGTACTTACATTTCCTCCTCCGGCGTCTTTGCTTGTGATATTCCTAATTATAGTCCCAAACGACGTGTTACTCCAGTCACCTGTGCTGTTCCATCTCTCTGCCGCACGCGATGAAGAGGATTAGAGGAAGGTATCTACACTAACTCAACAGGCAGATGCAGACAAAGCGAGGACCTAGCAACACAAAGTTAAGTCTTGTTTTCCATCCGTCTGTTTCACACAAAGCGGAGTGGACTAATATATCAGACAGGAACCATCTTTCTCATCTCAATTTTGATCAGTGATTTCCTGTTGCTGCTGCATGAAGCACGTGCTGCAGCGGATTACGCGCCCATAATTTAACTTAAAAACGCTTATCTGAAGGGTCATTCCTCCTCCAATTACTAACCAGCGGACAGAATACAAGAGACCCGGCGAGTAGATCCGTCTTGTGCGTGTCTTTTTGGAAACTGATTGAGTCCCAAATAGGCAGCCGGGAGACTCTTCCCCAAGGGTTGAGCGCCGGAGCATCGATTGTGTGTTGCAATGCGGGTTCCGTCGCCTGACACTGCTCTGTGGATTTCTTCACTATAGAAAATCTATGTATTCATTCATGAGGGACATATTAATTTTAGTTATGCAACGTCACCGAAGTTATCAGCACAGACAGCGATCCGCTGTGCTCTCCGCAGACTGCTTTCATCCACAAGAAATAGTGTGACAGCTGCTATATCTGTCGGTGTTCGGACGTTTTTCACACCAATGTGTCTCTTCAGCCTTCAATCATCCCTCAGTAGTTAGCCTACACCGAACGAACGCACACGCGCGTAAAAAACAACTTCGTGAATGGGAGTGATGCAGCAGATAAAGTATAGCCTAATGTTGGCTGAAAAAAATAACTGAATACCAGGCAAAAAATAAACGTGCGCGCGCTTTTCGTGTGTGTGATATAAATTATATATAGTTCGTGATCCATGTTTTGGAGCTGTCCATGGTGTCGCGGCCAGACGAGGTCTGTCGAGCAGGGGTTCTATATCCGTTGGAATTAAAATGTTGCTGGCATAGCACAGCTGTAGAGCCATGAGTGCTACCGCCTGAATCCATCTGAAGACTGATTCGGCTGTAAAGTGTGCTTGATACTCAGTAGTGATTTTCAGGCTCGTTCAGGCGGGGAGGCGAATATTAAAATTGGGAATGGCTCGTCTTTCTTAGGCAGACATGGGGACACGCAGCCAAATTAACAATAAGGGCATTATATTATGGTCATTATTCACGTTTCGGTGTCCTGGCTAATTCTTTTCACGCCCGTAACAGTGTCCAAATCATAGGCTATAAAGTTTTTGCTGGATCCTTTAGGGCCTTGCTGTAAATCAACAATGAACGCTTCTTTGATTCATTTAGGTTTTTGATCGCAAAATAACCATGTCGTCACAGCAACCTTTCACAGATTTCGCTTAGACTATCTTTTCCTTGATTGAAAGAAAACCCCTGGAATCTTGAAGACCAGGACCAAAGATCGTCTTGGATAATAACGTAAATCCTCTATACAATTGGATTCCTATCAGTTCTGATAGCAAAGAGACCTGTTTGGTCGGCCCCATGTATAGCCAAGACGCCTGAAATGCTCTGTTCAAGGAAAGTTCTGTCCACATATCCAGCAGTTGCTTGAAATTGTCTGAAACATCGGTTTTTTTCTCATTTGGATCCACTCGTTCATAGCCTAGTGTCTTTAGGCCTATTGTGGAAATGACGTATTTTACGGAGCATAATTAAACACCGTCTGCAACGTGCAAATGCTTGAATTGGTCAAAGGAAATAGGCTACAAATAAAGTGTGAACTATTTGAGAAATAATTGATGGTAGGGATGTATTTGAAAATAGCTCACCACGCATTGCGATTGCAAGCTGAGTTTAAAATTCATTTGGAGCAGAATTTGAGTGCATTTAATGCCAATGTGTATACTTTGTCATACTTTTTCTGGAAATAAACAGAACACCTGTTGAAAATATGAAGACAAGTTATATTTCCATTGCTGAGAAATTACCGAGACAACACCATTATGCTTTCAATATAAGTGCAACGTCACACACTTGAGCTAGGTGTGTGTGTTAAAAGGTAAAAAATTAAGCTCACATTAATCCAGTATGAAATGCACCAGGGTCTAATCACTGCTATTTCGATGCAATATACATGCTTGGAAGTGTCGATACATAATCTAAACAAGTATGGAACGAATCCACAGGATGCAATTAATTTAGATTTACGATACATTTCAGAAAAAGGGTTTTCTGAGTTTAAACGTTTGTCTTTCTGGCACGAACTAAAATCCCGGTTTGTGTGTAATATTCATACTCGACCACTAGATGTCAAGGTTTGCCTTTTGGTCCCAGGCCTATGTTTGTATTGTCCTTGACCGGACAACCGGTTTGAAGGACGAGTCATAAATAATGGAAATAAACTACGAATATAACAAAATAAGTAAAAGTAAGGAATTTTGAAAGAATTAATCAAAGTTGTGACAGGAGTCTATAGTACAGGAAACTCGCAAACAGGTTAGTCATTTAATCTTTATTTAAAATATTCGGATCCTGGCTATAGACCTGTAGGCTATGTCTACGCAGTCCGTCAGGATACATTATAAAATTAAGTTCTACTGGGATGTTCAGTAGTTATACTATGCTGCATTCCTATGTGCATTGCATAGGCCTATACTGTCAATTTAAGTTCTGACAAACAGGACAATCCACTTTTATAAAAATAAATAAATAAATAAAAACCTCGAAAGAAAGTGGTAGAAAGTGAAAATATTCCAGCCAGGATTAAATAGCACTTTGGGGTTCAGCAATTTGCTGGTAATTTCAGATGCAGCCTCGTGTGGAGTAAAGGTGTAAAGTAGGTTGTATTAAATCGTAGTTCCTGTGAATGAAAGGGTCAAAAATTAAAGCTTGTAATCAACAACATATGAAAAATTGTGTACTTTAACAAAACATTGTAAATACAGAAAAGGGGTACATATGAGATAAAGAGAGTAAGCCTATGTATACTGACTTTCTAGTCTTATCACATACAGCATACTGTATGACCACAAAGTTGTTCTTTTTACTAATCTTATAAATATTTATAATATATAAAAAAGGGGAAACCCCAATTTGATGAGAATGTACATGTGCATATTATGACCTGTTTGATTAACTGTGAAGGCACGTGTTCACTCTGCGCTGAGGATTGTGGGCCACGCACTGAGGATTGTGGGCCACGGGAGAGATTATCGGCAAAGTGGTAGTTAATGAGGAAAAGACTCACATGGTATGCACAGAAACAAGGCGATGTGGATGAGAGGCAGGTCAGCCGTTGATGGAGCTAGATTGCACAGGAGAGGAGAGGTACAGACCACAGAATGAAGAGGAGATTGTGCTGTGTGCTGGTCCCACACTGTACACTATGGTTAGAGAAGAAGGCTCTGGCCCAGATGGTTATAGGTTTAAATCATGCATGGGATATTGGTGCTGTACCCTTGTGTAAGATACGGCTTTGGAATCATAATACTGAGATTAAGTATCTTACTCAATGGTAAAACTGTGATTTAGTCCCATAACCGCCTGGTGCAGTCTACTGCTCTAGCCACAACTTGACACCATGTGCCTCTCTTGACATTTGCTGTTCATTTAAAACCTGCTCTGGTATCTGCGCTCAGCTTGAAATATTTAGAGCATTTTTAAAAGCCTGTGGCAGCCCAAAGCCACATGAAATACTCCAGAGAGGAGAGCTGTAACACTGTGCCCACAGAAAAGCAGGAATGTCCCATGAAGGTCGGGTTACTCAGTATGCACGTACCCACGCTGCACAAAAGAAAATATGCACGCAAACACATGCTTCGTCTGCACAATGTTCCAGCCACTGATAGTAACTCCAGGATGAACAACCTCTCACACATCAATCACTCCCAGCTCACACCAGGGCTCTGCGTTGACCCTTGACCCTGAGCTTAGACCCTCCCTTCAGACTGATGGCTTTCCAGTCTGTCTTGTGTGGGGAGCAGCAGGTGTTCTGGGCATGTTACCAAATGCACACTCTCGCATCCCTGAGTTTGCAGTTTGTTGGCTTGGTGCTAGTACCACCCTGTCCCAGCAGGGGGCGCAGTGAATTGGCTTAAGCTCTCGCAGTGGCCATGTCTGGCCTCTCTGAGTAGATTCCCATAGAAAATTACCAGCACTGTTGGGCTGAATGGCTTGTTCTCGTCATTAAGTTATGTTATGCGTTTCCCTTTTTGCGTGTCTGCAACACCGTATGTGTGATGTCAAATAGTGTGACATCTGCAATGCTACACGAGGCCCAACAGTGACAGAGAGGAGGAGGAGGAGCGTGTGCAGGGTGAGGAGCAGGGGGAGAAGGGTCTGACACAGCAGGAACGCCCCCCCCCCCCCCCCCCCCGGGGAGACGCTGCTCCCACCGCCGCTGCAGCGTCTGCTCGTCACGTTTCCCACAAACATGGAACTCATTCCCGGAGTCCAGCTGCACAACAGAGGACGAGAAAGCGAGGGAATGTGGGGGGAAGAGGAGGAGAGAAAGAGTTGAGTTCAGCAAGAAAATAGACAGTGAGTTTAAAATGGACAAACAAATTAACTCGGTGGTTAGGTCCAGCTTCTTTCAGCTGAAGCAACTGTCTAAAATTAAGCCTCTCCTCTCTTTAAAGGACTTTGAGAGAGTCATGCACGCCTTTGTGTCTACACGGCTGGACTATTGCAACGCGCTTTACGTTGGCGTTAGCCAGACCTCCCTGTCTCGGCTTCAGCTAGTCCAAAATGCTGCTGCTCGGCTGTTGACAGGGACACGCAAATGGGAGCACATCAGACCTGTCCTCGCCTCCCTCCACTGGCTGCCTGTGGAGTTTAGAGTACAATTTAAGATTTTATTGTTTGCCTATAAAGCTATGAATGGTCTGGCCCCATCCTACCTCACCGAGATCCTGCACCCATACACCCCACTACGTTCTCTGAGGTCGGCTGACCAGTCCCTCCTTGTTGCCCCCAAATCCAGGCTAAAGAACAGGGGGGACAGAGCTTTCGCTGTTATAGCCCCTAAACTCTGGAATGAGTTGCCCCCCCATATTAGGCTGGCCCAAACACTCCCAATGTTTAAATCCCAACTAAAAACCCATCTATTCTCCCTAGCATTTTAAATTGTTAGAGTCTGCTGTGTGTATTTGTTTGTGGTTGTGTGTGTTCTATATTGTGATATTTTAGCCTAATGTTTTATTATGTGTGAATTATATAGCGTGTGCATTATTTTAGCCTAAACGTTGTGTTTGCCATTTTTTATTGACTGTGAAGCACTTTGGTCAACTTTGTTGTTTTTAAATGTGCTATACAAATAAATTGGATTGGATTGGATTGAAGATTTAGAGAGCAAGTAGGTACGACTGGAGAGGGAATGAAAGAAAGTGAGCATGAGAGGTAGAGTGAAGAGAGAGATGGAGAGTGAAAGGAAGAGAGAGAGACATGGGAACAACAGGATGATATGTAAGGAAAAGAGAAAATAACAGTGGAAAAGGGACAGGAAAAAAAAAGAAAAAAAAAAAATCCTGCACAACAGGAAGAACCCCTGATCAATGAGGGAGTATAAAAATCAAAATAAGAGTCAAAATAAGTCCTGTTTCTACAAATCTCTTTTCAACTGGCCATTTTATTTACTTTTCGGTTCACATTCAATAAATACAAAATACAATAGAAAATCATAATAATAGTCATAAAAATATATCATAATTAGCTGAGAACAGATAGGCAACACTGCTGACAGACACAAGACCAGCGGGTGCAGAGCTGATCAGCTGATTGGATGCAGAATCAGCCAGGTGTTCCAAACCAGCCAATCAAACAGAGAGAACAGCCTCTGGCCTCAGATACTGCATGGGAACCGGTGCTGGGAGTGACCACGACTAAACCAAGCACAATCGCACACACACGGACGCATACGCGCACATACACAAATGACCCTTCTCTTTATCCTGCAGGTAATATAAACTCACTCCCCGCGTGGGCTTAATAAATGTAAAAGCTCTCTGCTCAGAAATACTTGGTTTAGAGCTTTACGTTTTGGTACAGGAGAGTGAAGGAGAGGTTTACCTCATCACTCTTAAAACAATGCCGCAAAAAAACACATCAAACAACCACACGGAGGACTACAAAAAAACAGACTCCTCCCCCTCCTGCGCACTTCACTTTTACAGTAAAAACTACACACTGGCCCAGGCGCCTGAAATGTCCCAGTGGTTTCAAAGAGCTACGCTCTGCTTCCACTCCCTCCTTCCATCTCTCACTCTTTCTCTCTCTCTCTCTCTCTCTCTGTCTGTCTGTCTCTCTACCTATCTCCTGTGGTCACTTCAGCGGTTTTGTACATTAACACTACAGTAGCACTACAATAGAGCTACGGTAACGCTACAATAACGCTACAGTAACGCTTCAGTAACAGCATCCCATTCTTCCCTCAGCACCCCCCTGTCTCAGACAGACTAGTCTTTCTGAAAGTGTCTTTACCCTCAGGAGAGGGGGAGATGTGAAAAAACAGGTAAGTTTGTGTGTGTGTGTGTGTGCGTGTGTGTGCATGTGTGGGTATGTATGTGCAAGTGAGTGTGTGATGAGGGACTTCTCTGTCGTTATAAGGTGCAAACACTGCAGATATGGTGATTGGGGGCTCATTGAATCACCTGATGTTCCGCAAGCCGTAAGCCAGAGCTGAGGTTGCTGCTCTCAGGAAAAAAAAACATTGAACAAAAAACCATGTGTAACAGGACTCCACCCATCTCCCTTGGGGTCTCCGTGCAGACTGGGTGTGGGGCAGAGCCTGGGAAGGGTGGGCGGAGTCAGGAAGGGAGGTGTAGAGCTGAGCAATGGAAGGAAGCCAAAGGTGGTGCTACAGCCTGGATTTTACTGACTTTCAGTCAACGTGGATCAACGTGCATGAAGCTGTGTGTGTGTGTGTGTGTGTGTGTGTGCCAAGAGAGTGTGATATGTGGGAACAGGAGAGTAAAGAATCAGTCAGGTGGCACAGACAGCCACTGTGATTAGAGCATAAACTTCAAAACAGAAATGAAAAAAATTAAAGAAAGTAAAATAAATGCTGCAGGTATTGTCCAAATCCTTTGGTTTCCTACATGGTTCAAGTAGTCCATGTCCATAGCACAAGTCGCAGTGCTACTTCTTTTGAGAGTCCTTCTGTCATCATTGCCGTGCTCTCTCTCTCTCTCTCAGTCTTGATCACTTTTTAATTACAATCCATAGGCTGACTGCTTGGGGACAAGGCCAGTGTGCAGTTCTGGGATGGTCCTGAGGAGGGCGACGTAGAGTCGTCAGTCGCGGTGTCTCAAGGTCTCCACGTCTTCTTACTCTCTTGGACTTTAATCAGGAACTCGTCCTCCTTCGAAATCACGTCTGCGAACAAAATTTGAGAATAATGTGAAAAGAATGTCCATGACCGTTCTTCTTCTGTGTTCTTTTTCATGCTGTGGGAAGCTGTGTCTAAGCTGTCCCATCTGGGCTCTTACGGCGCCGCTTACCACTGCACTCCGGACAGCATTTTCCCTCCCTGCGGATGATGTCGCTGCAGGTCAGCACCGGGCAGGTCTTCCTCTGGCATTTGGTCACTCCGTGCTGGGGGCGGGACACACAGGCAGAGCACGTGAGTATGCTATCCTACGATCCCACACCACCACATAATGTCACAGAATTCCAAAACTACACATCTCTGGGACTACCGCCACCGACAAGAAATGCGGCGTCGTGCCTCCCAGAATCCCTTGCTCCCCTACACTGCAGTGTCGTTCATGTCGAAGGAGAGCTGCTACATTATGAAAGCACTGTACTTTATCTGACCTGTTTGTAGTTGTTTCAATGACATTCGGTATGCACCTATTACACGTCGCTTTGGATAAAAGAATCGAAGAGATAAAAGATATAAGAATGAATGTAATGCAATGCAATGCAGTGACTGTACCACAGACTGTACACAACTGTACAGGACATTCCGGAACAGAGCGGAACGTGCGTTGGGAGCGGGAGAGCGGCGTGTGTTGGGGCAATACTCACATCACACCAGCAGGTAATGCACTTCATCTCCCCGAAGAGAGGCACGTGAGGATGCCAGTTGTGAGTGTTCTGGTAGTAGTTCTTGCCAAACTTGCAGAGGGGCGTCCCGTCGGCCTGCATCATATCGCTGTGGTCCAGGGGTGGCTTCTCGTCCTCGGGACACTCCTTGCAGCAGTCGGACGGGCTGCGGCGTACGGGCTTGCTGCACGTCAGGGGCGGGCAGGTCACCTTCTCACAGTGAACCTCTCCGGTGGCGCCCTGTCGTCGGAGCAACGGGAACACGTTAGACACGCCTCTTTCTGAGCCCTTCAGCTTTCAGCCACGCCAGGACAGATGGCCATTGCTGGCATTGCTACTTTACATCATTGATTCATTCCTGATACGTATTTCAGGGCTATTTTCCAGCCTGTCTGGTTAACGCAGTTCTCCCGGCAGATAGAGGGAGGCAGAGAGGAATGCCTGCATACGGTCTTTAGGGACAGGCTATTTTATTGTGTAGTAAGGGAAGCACACATGACGCATCACAAAAGAGCCAAATCCCCAAATGATTCTCCATTCTGCTCCACAGCATTAGAGACACAGACCATGGTTGTTCCCTCCAGTGGAATACTCAGGTACTCACCTTGCAGGTGCAGACAGCACACTTTATGTACCCAAATGGGGGGACAAATGGGTGCCAGGTGGTCCCAGGGGCGTGCATCTTCTGGTCCCCTTCAAAGTAGCAACCTGAGAAGGATGAGGATGAGAAGGAGAGAAGGGTGAGAAGGGAGTGGTGAGAGGTGTGACACAGGAACACCATGAGAGAGCAGACAGGAGGAGCATCCAGCAGCTGTCATCTACCGATCTTCTTAAAAGCAATACTGGAGACACAAGGGCTTCCCTTTGAAAAGTAGGTTTTTTGGAATGTTTTTTCAAAAGTCAGTGCTAGAACTCCATTGCTTTCGATGACCAGAAGTGATTGTTACATCAGCATTAGAATGTTCAGTTAAGAACATTGTGATCACATGTTTGTGCTCTTGCGCCCTAAAAAGTATATCGGAAGAATAAACTAAACGGGAGAGGCTCCGTGCACTCACCTTCCGGATGTTCCTCCAGTTTTTCCAGCGCTTTCACATCCTTTGAGTCTTTTCTCTCTGTATGGACAAAAGAAAAAATGATTAAACAGGAGGAACATCGTAAAAAAAACAAAAAACAAATGCTAATTATACTTTCCTGGCAAAATTTCCCAATCTGCCACTTAATCATCCCCCCAGTTTAATTGGCTAAAGATTGTTCTCTCCCTCTCCACCTCAGCTGATGTGTGGTGAGCATTCTGGTGCAAAATGGCTGCCGTTGTGCCACCCAGGTGGGTACTACACATTGATGGTGGTTGGGTCAAGTTCCCCCCTCATCATTATAAAGTGCTTTGAGTGTGAGAAAGGCAAAGCACTGCTGCTCCTCCAGCTCCACTGGGAGGGGGGTCAAGCTCACCGTCACACAGTGGACAACACCCATCCTCAGGCTGAATGGTGCGGGTGCAGGTCAGCACGGGGCAGATGATGGGGTCGCAGATCACCGTCCTCTTCTGTAAGAGGAAGCACAGAGAGAGGAGAGAAATGAGGAGATGTTCTTATAAACCCACAGGGGAAAAAACCCAATCAGAAACCCATTCTATAGCAGTGGTCCCCAACCCTGTTCCTGGAGGTCTACCGTCCTGTAGGTTTTCATTATAACCATAATTTGCTGTTTTTTTGGGGGGTTGGAGTGAAAACCTATAGGACTGTAGGTCTCAAGGAACAGGGTTGGGAACCACTGGTCTACAGCTAACGGATTCATCTGTACGCAACGTACAATTTAGCCACGTGTTTTTAGCATCGCTAGAAAATATACTCTTCAAAAAAAGAAAGTATACATATCAAAATATTGAGTTTGTTCCCATGTGTATAATATATATGTACTGTATATGTCATATCTTCCCTATTAAAGTGTGTTCTAGACCTATGTATGCTTTCTTTTTTTGAAAAGTATATATTCAGTGGCCTCTGTTTTATAATAGCCTTTCTCACTCCGGAGAGCACCTGGGCTTAAATGGCTCAGCCGAAAAAAACTTTATTTGCTCTGTTGTGCTGCGTCCGTGGCAGTCCCTAAGCTATAACAGGGGAAGTAGAAAACTTAGCTTTGAAACCTCAACCCATTTTTCATAAATAATGTGCCTGCCACCTTCCAAAAGGATCATCCATCAGTAGCCGATTAATTTTCACTGTTGCCTGTGTGCGCTCTGCGTATACTCTGTAGCATTACAGCACCGTCATGATAAATAATTTCAACCGTGACAAAGTGACTGGGTCATATTGAATTATTTTCACCATAGTAAAGATATCACACACCTCTTTGCACTTATAAGGTCTTTTTTTGTTATAACTGATACAAAAATGATTTCATCTGAAGTGCACAAAGATGACATCATCACAGAAGCACCTGTGTTAAACAATCAGACAGTAATGGAAGATACTGACGTGTCTTATTGACACAGAACACATTTAGGAACTGATTTACATGGAAAACCAACAACACGACCAATGATTGGTCATGATATTTGTTTTGCACCAATCATTGGTTGTGTTATTAGATTTGCATATGCCAAGGGGTTTTGCATATACTAGAGAGTCTTAGTAAATCAGGTCCTTAAAGTACGGCTGCCAGGCAGGTTCTCTGTCTCCCCTACTTACAGCACAGCAGCAGCCTTAGTGTGTTTATTTATTTATCTACCTTTATTTACACAGGGTAGGTTGACTGAGCATGCATGCTCTTTTACTGAAAAGCCATGTTAACGTCTCCCAATTAGCCTGCAAGACTTTGGATTGTGGGAGGAGACCAGAGGACCCGGAAAGGAACGCGAGAAAACCCACTCGTATCCTGGCCCGGGTCCACATCCGGGCCGGGATTCAAACCCGGGACCTTCTTTCCCACTGTTAGGCAACAGTGCTATCCACTGCACCAGCATTTTCCCAGAACCTGAACCCCCCTGAGCAGAGGGCAGTTTCGAGGGCCGCCCTGGGGGCAGTTTCGAGGGCAGCCATGAGGGCAGTTTCGAGGGTCGCCCTGGGGGCAGTTACACCGCAGTACCTGGCAGCTGCAGCTGAAGCAGTTGTTGTAGTGGGGGGTCCAGTGGGAGCCGTGGGCGTGGTGTTGCCCCTCAAAAAAGCAGGTGCGGGGGTCCTTCTTCAGCTCCTCGGGGTCCCGCACATATAAGCTGTCGTCAGCTTCCCCCACGTCTGTCTCGGCCCTGGTCCCAAACTCACAGTTATTTGGTAAATGTACCTGCAGAAAGAGAGGAAACGGGAGAGGGAATGAATGAAGGAAAGAGAGAGAAATGGAAAAGAAAATGGAGAGAATGATAAAAAAAAGATGGAGGAGGAGGAAAGGGGGAAATAGGAAGTTAGTTCAGATGAATCAGAGCTGTGTGGATTTTCCACCCTCTTGAGCCTCGCTGAAGCATCCAGCCGGTTCATTTGCCTAAACGAAGCATGTCACAGGTTTCACTGAGGTTTTCTGAGGTTTTCCATGTTTGTGTGTGTCTGAGTGTGTGTGTGTGTGTATCTGAGAGTGTGTGTGTGTGTGTGTCTGAGTGTGTGTGTGTGTGTACAAACACATGCAATTGCTGCATATATTTATCCTCTACAGACTACCATTTCCCCATGCAATTGTCTGGTAATGCACCACACTATAGTTGTACTTTAACCTATAGTTGTACTTTTTACCAATGTATTTAATAGCATATTTGAACACAGTGTGCATTTGCAACTTAAGTGTGGTTTAGGATGGGAACGTGGTTCTGAAGTAAGGGGCTGGGAGGTGGGGGATTAGAAAGGTTCTGTTTCGGGATTTGGTTTGGACTGTGCGGTTCTGGGGCAGGGATTAGGGAGCCCCGTCTCTCTCTCTGGACTCACCCGTCCACGGATCTCTCCTCTGGGGTTCAGCTTGGTGCTGACCTGGATGAAGGCAGTGCCTTTGTCCAGGTGGCGAAGCAGCTCCACACCCATGTCTTTCAGAACCCCCTGGGCCTAATGGACACACAGACAGACAGACAGACAGACAGAAAGAGTGAGACTCACTGGTATGAATCGCAGGGAGACAGCGTGCTTACATGCACACATACATAAACTTATATAGTCTGTGAGTGTATGGACATGTGTGCATGGGAGCATGCATGTGGTTCCGTGTGAACGGCTCTCGCTCATCCCGACTGGAGCTTCTCCACCCTAGCTCCCCAGTGGTGGAACAAACTCCCCATTCCTCTACGAACTGCTCAATCACTACCGTCGTCTTCTGAAGACACCTCTTCAGACTCTACCATGGCTGACCCACCAATCTAGCACCACTATCATATAGCTTTTGTTTCTTGTTTCTTGTATCCTGTACCTTAATTCTTGAACCCTAATATAACTCTAGTGTCTTGATTATGATGTTGCAGTCTATCATGTCTTACTGACTTAGACTTAAGACTTAGCCATCGTTTACTGTGTGAACTAGACTCAATGTCTATGGATAGCTGCTACGTTATGATAGAACTGTCCTTTTTCTGACCAGTTTGTAGTAGTTTCATTGACCTTCAGTATGCATTCATTGTACGTAGCTTTTGATAAAAGCGTCAGCTGAATAAATGTAGCATAGCGTACCTGAGAGCCATAGAAGCCCGTGAGCAGTCTCTTGTGGGTGCTGTCGTCCAGCTCCCCAATCTCAGCCAGTCCGTGCAGGTGGGCGTTGACCGTGATGTCGTCGCTCTTGCTCAGTCCTGCCACCACGATCTCGTAGTGCAGGTGACACCGTTCGTCAATGGACACCCAGGCGTGGCCCCCAGCCCCCGTCCTGACAGGGGGGTAAACGTACTGTCCCGCTAATGGCACCGGGACACCTGGGGCAGAGGGAGACAGATTTATTATCACAGCTATTGGCCGTCCCACCTACAGTCTATACTCATATTCACACGCTTCTCAGATTCAAGCTCATGAACACGGGATTTGAAGTCAACACAGAATCAATCCTAATATTGACCTAATGTTAATGAAGATTCATACCTCATGCAGACTCAAAACAGAATAAACCATTCATTTATGAACTCCGATATGAAAAGAGTTGTGATTGGTCCGTATTATATGTGATGAAACGAATTTAGACAGTAAATGGCTGTTTCTGGCTCAGTCTCACCATGCCTGCGTGCCTCGAGGCCGCTGTACAGCAGGGCGCGGATCTGGCCCCTCAGCTCCCCCTCCTGGTGGTCGGCGGTAGCGATGTTGATGAAGAGCTCGTTCTGCAGGAGCATGTGGATGTGCCTGGCCTCCATACGGCTCCAGCTCCCCAAGGCCCAGCCCCTGCCATACTCCGAGCTCAGGTCGTACAAGACGCTGCGCTTGCTCCGCCTCCGCGGTTTCATCTCTATGGTAACGCCCACCACCTCGCTGGACACGCCCGCTATCTGCACCTGGGTGGGGCAGGAAAGGAGAGGAGGGTGTGATGGGGTGACTGTGGAATGGGAAGGTGGGGGGGTGGTCAGGTATGTGATGCGTTTGAAATGAGATTTCTACCTGATAGTCCAGAGTGCCGTTGTCATGGAGAGTGAACACCGCGGACCCAACGCCGCCGGTTTTGCCCGGGGTCAGGGCGTCGCCGCTGGACATCACGCTCTGGATGGCTGAGGGAGGGGGGGTGAGGGACGGACAGAAAGAGGGGAGGAGGGGAGAATTAGAGGGGTCTGCAACAATCACAAAAATGCAGCAGTCCCGCGCGGCCCCTGGCCGTTACCGTGGCGAGAGGAAGCAGCCCTCTGTGTGTGCGAGATGAGGCAATGCTATCTGTGCAGGACAGAATGTGTGTGTGTGTGTGTGTGTTTTATCAGATGTGCGCATGGCTGTGAGAGTGCTGACTGTTGCCAGCTCACATTCTCTCATGTCTGTCTGAACGGCTCCTGCACTTGGAGGAGTAATACTGTGCAAGAGAGAGCAGTCAAATCCTGATTGATTTCCTCCAACCCCCCTGTGCAATCCTCTAACCCCCCCCCCCACTGCAATCCTCTAACCCCCCCCACTGCAATCCTCTAACCCCCCCTACAAACACGCACTGTCTCTCCTTCCCCAGGACCAGTGGAGGGGGCGGTGTGGGGGTGTGGGAGGGGCGCCCTACACCTCTGGATCCCCCTGTAGCTCCCGGAGGGGGGGGGGGGGGGGTTAGGAGGGGCGCACGGAGGTCTAACCCCGGCGCTGAAAGGGAGGGATGATGTAAATGTGGGAGAGAGAGACGGGAACAGAGCGTGGGTTTGAGGATCGGAATTCTTCATCCATAACGTCAAGTCGTTAATCAGAGAGCTGGAACGCCGGTGGGAGAGCGAGGTCCAGCGGGCTGCGGCCTTGGCAACGTTGCAAAGTGGGGGTGGGGGTGGGTGTAGCGCAAGGGGCGTGGGGCACACGGGGGAACATGTGTTTGCTGGACTCTGCGGCCCCACCCATGTTTCCATAGCGACGCGCCTAAACACCACACTCCACCTGGACTCTCGTAACTGGGTGGCCTGCAACTGAGCACCAGGCCCATGAACGTGCAGTGTTGGGGGTTAAACCATTAATGAACGGGTCTTAGTGGTAATACACTGGGAGGATTATAAAAGAACAGAACAGAGAGTTCAGCCAAACGTGCGTGCAGCAGTTATAACAGCATGCAAGCTCAAAGACTGACCGATCCATCTAATGGTTACATTTGCTGACTCAGTGATTGATTGGCTGACAGATGTGCAATTGTAACATCCTTACTGTCACATGACTTCCTGCCGGTGATGAACCCTGAGATACGTCGCGGGTCCCGCCCCTCGGTCTCCACGGCGATCTCCAGCTGGCCGCGGGAAAGCCAGAAGAGCTCGCGGCTGTTGAGGTCAGTCAGCACTTCGGCAAAATCGGGGTCCTGCAGAAGAGCAAGAGGGAGACTGTCAGTTAGAACGTTGGACCAACGGCGAAACAACGTCGAAACAACATAAGAAAGCAGATCAAGCCTGTTCCTCAGGGAATGCTGTAGACAAACGGTTCTCAGGAGGCTGTATTTCATACACGATTCATAAAGTCATTTTCTTCCAATGAACAACATATATCATCATATAAACACAAATTGCCAAATGCTTTGAATGCAGTGAATTAATATGATAAATGATCATAGAAAACAACAGTAACATTTATGGCCCTGGCCAGCATGTCAGCCTAATTACCCGTAAAGTACAGACTCATCAGTACAGACAGACGAGAGAGTGAGGAAGATGAAGAAGGAAGGAGAGGGTGAGTGAGGGGGAGAGATGGAGGAGGAAGAGAAAAGGGAAGTAGAGAGACAGAGTCTTGTTGTCCATCCCCCCGTCCCCTGGCAGGAGGGGGATACACACGCAGGCCAAAAGTCCGCCCCTGATTCAAGCGCTCGGAGGTCTTGTGTTTGCACATTCCGCTTTTATCTGTCCTTCTGTGACGAGAGGGGCTGCAACTCTCTTCTATTGCACGTAAATCCCACAGCAGATTGAAAGCAGATCTCCTTCTCTGTCTGTGATCCCAGCCCACTAACCACTCACATGTGTGTGGAAGGAGCATGCAGTCCCATCTCTTCTCTCTCTCTCTCTCTCTCTCTCTCTCTCTCTTTCTCTCTATCTAGCGCTGAAGCAGTGACCTCCACAGCTGTGTCTAACCTCACTCTGTGTTGATTATGATTGACGGGAGGAAGTGGCGCAGAAGAGCAGGAGACACTTCCTCCCTTTCATCCCTTTATCCCTCTCTCTGACCCAGCAGCCCTGACATCTGCCCCCTCTCATTCTCTACCTCCCTCTGCCTCCCTGTCTCTCTCTCTCACTCAGCCTCCCTCTCTCTCTCTCTCCCTCCCTCCCTCTCTCCCTCTCTCCCTCCCTGTCTCCCTCCCTCTCTCTCTCGCTCAGTCTCCCTGTCTCCCTCCTTTTCTCTCTCGGCCTCCCTGTCTCCCTCTCTCTCTCTCTCTCTCTCTCTCTCTCTCCTCCACGCATTCACAGTCATAACAGGGAAGCTTATAAAGCCTTGAGCTGAATAACTTCAGGCCGCTTTAGGGCGGCATTGCTGGTTACTCACATGCACTGTGACGTTGGCACGGATTTCCCTCAGAATGTGCTGGCGGTACTGCAGTTGCACACGGATGGGCACCAGGGGGCGCTCTGCAGAGAAAAAAAGGTCCAAGGGTCAGAGGTTTGACAGGCAGAAAGAACAGCGTGTATCATACTGAATCAATATTTACAGATTATTCAGAATTATTTGTCAGAGTCTGCTCAGCTTCCCTACTTTTCCTCTCTTTCCTGTTTCCTCTCCTCTCTCCCCTCTCTGCACCTCATCATTTCTGTCCCCACCTCCCCCAATTCTCTCCCTCCTCTCTCTTTCTCCTCTGACCCTTGACCCCACTGGTCTCTCCTGCGCTTGTCCCTCCCATACCTTTGTCTGTGAGCTGCAGCAAGCCTTGGAACATGAGGATGAAGTGCAGGTTGTTTTCTGTGTCGCTCAGCGTCAACATTGCGATGCCGCCCATCCCAGAATGCTCCTCTTCTGACGTGAGGGTGGAGCTGAAGGTTTCTGGAAGCGGAGACAAATATAACTATGCAGACCCGATATGTATTTTAGCAATCATCGTTCATAGCAAAAAATGTCTGTCTTCATAAGTGTTTTAGTCTTGTAATGAGACTTAGAATCTTATGTTCTTCTCTAAAGTGGAAAATATAAGTGAAATTATCTCACCCCATTGGCAAATCTTGAAATGAGTAAAACTATCTCACCCCACTGGCAATCCTTTTGTCTTATTTAGCAAAGAAGTAACAGAAGCAAGATTCTAAAGTCTAAATATAAGATTAAAATGCTCGTTAAGATTAGTTTTTTGCAGTGCACAAACACAAACGGACAAGTACACGCAGGTCACACACAAACCTGCAAACAGCGCTCTGTGTTTGATTATCTTTCCCTGGACCGCCTCTCGTCTGCCACCCGCCATCGCCATGGAGACCTGCATTTGCTCGGCCTGCAGCAGCCGCACCTGTGACTTGGGCAGGTTCTTCCACACCCCACAGATCTGCAACAACAGGTGAAGGACATGGACATGTTACAGTTGTGCAGTCATATAGGTAAGTGACACACAGAGTGAAACAACCTCCCCCTTCATCTCTGCCACTAAACCAGTTTGAGCCACATGTGCTACCATGGCAACGCCATGGTTTTACCCAGCCGGGTTTACACTGCAGGAGCCAGGGGTATCAGCTCCACTACTGACCCGACTGAAAACATTTACTCAGGAAAGAAAATACGTTAATATACACCTCATAACTCAAGCAGAGGGTAATCTCTCCACTTAATTATTAATTCCCATGGTTTATTCAGAGAGATGATGTCACACTGTAAAAAACCCAAAATAAACCCCTAAAGAAGGCTGCCAGCACCCTGTCGCAGAGCCACTTCACTGCAGCCCTTGGACACCTGATATGGAGTATTTCTCTAAAAATAATAATGACATTTTTGGCCTGTCTTTTAGGGTCCTGCGTTGAATTTTGAAGGAATTTGATACAGGACATGTGTGTGACTTGGCAAAGAGTGGGCTGCTATTATGGCCCCCTGGCAGGTCTTTGTGCTTCAGCGCTGTAGCCCAACAGTCCTCTGTTGGCCCCCCTCCGTTAAACAAACATACACCCCTACGAGCGCAGGTCTATTCTCTCTACACAGCATCCCTGTGAAACGTGGTTCATTTGCAGCTTAGCAGCTGCGCGGTTGTCCTGCGCCTCGGCGGCAACCGTTGCTACCACAGCGTGCTACAACAAACAGAGGAGTTGAGCAATGGCATCTGAGGAAGTGGGCACTGCCAGGAGAACACCACATCTGTGGCAGAATCGGAAACAGGACCAGACACACACCGCTGGCCTTCTCCCCTGCCCCTCCTCTCTCACAAACACACACACACACACAAAAGGACACATGCACACAAGTACACACACACGTACACACACACTCTCTCTCTCTCTCTCTCTCCCTCTCCCTCTCTCTATGTCCCTGTATCTGCCTCTCTACCCTTGTTTAATGGCCTCACAAATCACTAAGTGGTGCTCTACTCATGGCCTATCACTCCCATTGAGAGAATAAAGCAGAGCGTGTCTCAAAGCCATCCTTTTACTTTGACAAGTGACATCGCTCAGCACAGCCAACCAGCCGCTCGGCTGGCTCTCTGCGCACTGTAGACACATCTCCAAGTGCAGAGCCCCAGAAAACATGAGGTACGCTGGCCCAGGGAGTATCAATCCATCCTGTCACGTCACTAACAGTCCGGGTGACGCTCTCCAGCGAGTACTTAATGATGACAATCGTGATTGTGGTCATCAAAGGCGGCAAATTAGAATTTGAGGGAGGCAGGGGGGAAGGGAGGGGGAGAGATGTGAGGGGAAGTGATGGAACAGGGAGAGCGAGTGAATGAGAGAGGGATGAAGGGAGAAAGAGAGGGGTGCAAAGAACTATAGGGATGTCAAGGCGTGAAGCCCCCTCCATTTTCGCCTGTTGCGTTTGACTGGTTAAATCGGCGTTGTGTTAGCGGCAGACCTCCATGCTTATACACATGTACACAGGCTGTTCGCTGTGGCTGAAGGTGTTTATTATTCCAAGATGAAATATGTGCAGTGCAGCCAGGCCCACCAAGTCACAGAGTAGGACTGTTTATCACACAAGTACTTCATCTGTCTCCTGCTCTCTACTGCCCCTCTAGTTTCACTCCTCACGGACTCTGACACTCCACACACATTCCTGCTCAACACTAACACGCCTCAATCACTCCTACTCAACACCAACACTACTCACTCTCTCCAACTCTAACACTAACACTCAACAAAATCACTCCTACTCAACACCAACACTACTCACTCTCTCCAACTCTAACGCTAACACTCAACAAAATCACTCCTACTCAACACCAACACTACTCACTCTCTCCAACTCTAACACTAACACTCAACAAAATCACTCCTACTCAACACCAACACCACTCACTCTCTCCAACTCTAACGCTAACACTCAACATGCTTTTCTATTCACCGCTAACTTAGACGGAATTTCCCCGGCCCCTCTTACACAGTATAAAGGGAAAAGTACCACTCACCATGTTGGACTGCATTGACTCCGCCCGTGGAACCCTGTGCTCAAATGCAGTGTTACCATCGGCATCCAAGAACAGAATCCGACTGGGTCGTGCCATCCTGGAAAAAGGGAAAGAAAAGGGTGTAAAAAAACAAGTGATTGACTGATTAACTGATGTGCGTTGCACAAGCTGGGAGTCACCCATTGATAACAGTGTTAGCTGACTAAATTGTAATCTCAAGGATCAAATCTCTGATGATTTGAATGGGGGAAAAGGGGGGGTGCTGGTAACCCAGTCCCACACTGATCATACCTTTGGAAAGTGATGGAGAAGACCAAGCTGGTCTGGGAGAGGGAGAAGCGGGCTCTGGCCACACCACTAGAGCTGGGCAGCCAGGAGTCTGCAACTCCCGTCAGAAGAGCTACAAAATCTGGGGAGGGAGTGGAACCAGAGACGAGACCGTTAGAAACACATGGGACTCTGATGGACTATCCCGGCTAACACAAAACCTTTTTTAAAACATTGCTGAACTTTCCTGTTAGATTTGGCTATGTGACGAGTCCCCAAACGTACTTATATCCCCTGAACACTGATAACTTTTCCGGGTAGCATGAAAAGCCTTCCACAATCAAATGCTTTATTAACTACAATAGCAAAACAGGATGCTGTCTTAAGGCCAGTCCAACAGTATTCCTTAAAAATAATAATAAACTGACTTTCAGGAAACCCAACATATCTGTGCGTTGGGAACATTTAGCATAATTTTCCAGAAACGTTCTAGGAACCAAAAAATTGCTGTGATCCTGTAGTCCTTCACCTAACCAAATGATCAATTAACCTGTCTCTGACATCATCACCTCTCCATAAACAGTTCCACAGAGCATGAGGAAAGGCAGAGAGCAGTTTTCCATGAAGTCCTGAGGTAAAAGCTAAGTCCTTCAGTCACTTGCAGAGTATTTGTGGAGACACAGTGTGTAGCAAGAGCAAAATGAGGTCAAATATAGAGTAACAGTACAGTGTCTGTAGTTGTCCTGGTTATAAAAACCTGAGTATGCAAATGGAGGCGGAAGGTGTGTGCCTTACCTGTTCTGCTCTCACTGGGTGAAATGTCCTCGGAGCTCAGGTACGAGCGGTCATTGTACGACTTGTGCAGGTCGTCGACCTTTTCCTGGAAATACTCAAACCCATCGAACATGGAATCCACCTGCTTCCTGTCCAGTTCACCTGAATAAACACAAAACAGGAGTGTTCCAGTCAAATTAAGTTCTGGTACACTTTTGGATCTCAATGATATGCCGTGAGGGGATTCTTGTCCAGAAATGGCAGACTGTCAGACTCCTAGACTTGTCATATTTCCCACCCCCCCCCCCCCCCCCCCCCCCCCATGCAGACAGTCTCCTCCAATTCTGCTTCAGTGATGCACTTGGCTCTTCACGCTGCCACGGCAACAAGGTTTGTTTCTTCTGCCGTCCTGTTGCGGAGGAATTAGGCCTGACACTCGCGTAAGATTGGAACAATGACGCGCTGTTCCACCTTGGCCTGATGTAATGCGTACATTTCAACACCTCCCAGCCTCTCTCAGTGCAACCGAGTCTCGACCGAGAAGGGGACGTTCGGCCATTTCACAGTTCACAGCTTTATTTTTCACTCCCTCGTTTACATGCTTTTTTTCTTTCTCTCCGCTGCTCCATCGCTGTCTCCCTCACTCTCTCCCCCCTCCCCTTGGGCTGAAGGGCCTGTGCCCTATCATCTGCGCCAGCACACTTCCTCTCAAGTCACCAATGGCACGAGTCGCCCGCAATAGCTGATAGCATTCAAACACACTAGATGCGCGTATAAAGACCAGGCTCATTCCTTTACAGCTTCCACTTCAAACATCAAGAAAAAACATCAACCCAGAAAGACGCTGCTCATTATGAGTTATGTGGTTTAGAAACACGTACGGTTCTATATGGCAGGTAAATGATTTTGAAAACATACACACACCCCGCGCTTCAGTTCCTGCATTTACATCAGCCTCTTACATAAACTTATTTACACAACGGGCCAGGCATCAAGCTTTGAGTTATGGGTATGTGTTTGGGGGAGGCTTACACAGAGAAGGAAACAGCCACAGGAGTGCTGACAGCGGAGGCCCCCACGGAAGGTAGATTGCCTAATGAAATGTGTGGGGTGGGGTGGGAGCTTCCCATGTACATATTCCCACACCACTATCATTGTGAATGCACAAAGCGCAAAGAAACTGTGATCTTGGTATTATTGTTAGTGGGCTTCCAGGGGGGCCTAATAGACATTACCTACAGTGCCTGGTCCGGTTTTGCTACCTACAGGCAGATTGACAGGTTGGATGGGGCAGGGGAGCAGCAATGGTAGAAGAGGCGTTTAGAGACAGAGGCGCGGGCTGGGCTGTTCAGTGCAGCGGACTCACCTTTAGGACAGGTTTTGCAGCAGTGCCCGGGGAGAAGGACTGGATCATCGCAGCCGGGCTCAGGGCAGTCCTGTTTAATGTTCTTACAGCTCACCTTCCCAAACACTTTACCCCGTCTGTTTCTATGCTGAGAAAGAGGGGGAAAAAGTCATGTTGTTTTTTTTCTAGATCATTCTATTTTGACAAAAATTCAACCTGGCTCTATTCTTTCTCTGTTCTTTGTCACGGGTAAGCAAGACAAATTGCCATTCGGTTGTTTTAGCAATCAACCTCGGCTGCAGCAGGAACAGCTGGCCAGAGCCAATGGAAACCTGCCAGTAGAGGTGACATTAACATGTTTCCAACAGTGAATGCAATCAAAACCAAATGATGGAATAATAAAAGTGACACAGGTCTAACGGCTAAGATAAGACCGGTCTCATTAAGAGGGTAGTGCAGCAGTATGCAGGATGATCAGGACACAAAGCTGGTGAAGTCAAACGCCTGATTGAGCCGAGATAAACGCTTTTACTAGATTATTGAGGATCGTGCGGCATATTCAGCGCATTGAAGCCGTTTACAGAGCTCAACTATAGAGGTCAAAGCTCGGCACAGCTGGATTCATACTAGACCCCTGCACTGACGGTGAGAAGTTGGACCCGGCCAATGATGTGGAAAACTAAGCTTTTTGGATTGTTAAACAGATGGTTCCGGATATCTTCAAAAAATAAATAACCATTTCACTTTGTGATATAGCCCCTCCCCCTTCATGAAAGCCTTCACAGAAAAAGTTGGAACGTGATTATTTTGCATAATATGTGTTCATATTGCAAGAGAACCACTTATATGTAAGATGTTGATGTTTAAAAACAATTAAAATAGTTACAAAACGCCTTGAAACCAGTCTATTATATAGAGAGTTAATAGTCTTTCACTGTGAAAACACAACGTTAACTTTCCTAAATTCACAAACTTTTATTACATGACGTCATGCGTTAACACTGCTGTGTTGCAGGTCCTTACCGGCTCACAGTGACACTGGACACAGTGCATGACCCCAAACGGCTCCCCCAGGTCCGGGTGCCACGTGTACTCCAGCGAATAGAACCTTCCTCCAAATGAGCAGCCTGCAAGACAATACGAGAACCAACCAAAAAGATCAATCACTCACCACACAAACACTGTCCAAAATTCAGCGTCAACTGGGGAATAAATAAATAAATACTGGGAGAATCCAAGAACAGAAACATCACAGTCAACAATAATCTGGAGAGTAAATATATAGATGGCATGTGGCAGATAGCCTATATAGTGTGAATTGGCAGTTCGGTTGTATTAGCCTACTTCAGAACTAGCAAAGTAACCGGGCAAGGAATGTGCAAGAGCTGAAATACAACGCAAAAATGCATGAGATATCGGTAATGGTACAATATGTTCTGCAACAATGGGATGTGTAATGTGAGCCACTCGCTCTGTGGAAGTTACCGTCTGCGTATTAATACACAACCGGGTACAACAATCCACACACACGCAAGTGCGTTAGACTGGTAGTTCAAATTCCTAAACTGGCGTCAGACAGAATGACAAAGAGTTTGGCTTCACATCGACGGATACAAAGTAGACGATCGATAGCAACGCCCGGACTTGTTTGTGAATTGACTGGATGCATCATAAGTTCCAGGGCTTTGCGGTAGCTCTCCGTCAACATCCCGTCTCATTTCAGCTTTGCAGGAGACTGCCTGCCTCTTTTCTGAAAATTAGTATGAAAAATTCCGTGCACGCAGAGTACACAGGCTAATTTACTGTGAAAGCATGCGCATATTTTGTCCTGGGTATTTGTAAAGCCTTGGGGCTCCTCTTTATTTTGTTTTTATTAAGTTTTTTCCCCCGTTACTGCTTTCAGAACGATCGTGTCGTCGTCTTGTTTCAATATAAAACAATAGACAATAAGAAAAAAGTAGGCTACATGTGAATTTATAATAACATCTTCGTGAGGTCGTGCACAGGAGTGAGAGAGAACAGAAACCCTTTGGATCATCAAAGCGCTTGACTCGTTTCAGTGTTGCAGGCGTCCAGTCGAACTCCACTGGGCGAGGCCTAGCTGTCCGTCTGGCACTGCAAACCTTCAGTCGTAATTGGCACTACCGCACCACCAGCGCGGGGGTGAGCAGCCCGAGCCAAGATTTTAGGGCAGAGCTGTTGATGCGATATTGTGCGGTTGCCGTAGCTGCTAACAACCTGGTTCGCATTATTCTTTCATTAAGTGACAACTTTAAACAGTCCGGTCAAGTCAGACTATATGCACACACTGCACTGCCTACAGTGAACATTCGAAATAAATCACGATTTGGCCAAGTCTTGTGTCATGCCTCCAGAACAGCAGTAATGGAAAGTCTGTTGATTACGATTTCCAGCAACAAGCAAACTTCACGAGCGACAGGGTGATGCAGTAAATTAAATGTCCGGCTGTCTTAATTAAACATCTGCATTGTTAAAGGAGGTGTGGCGATGGTGCAGTTATGGCTGGATTAGTTTCAGCACGTTTTTGATGTGACCATAATAATGAAGGAAGATGAGAGTAAAGGAAAGTAGAACATTGAAGTGGTATGTAGTGAACATATGGGAAACCTTCAGTAGACCACAAAACTGCATGTGACCTCATTTCTCCGGCATGAACACAATGTCTTAAATCAGTACTATCTTCTGTCAGACTTTTTTTCATCCCAAATCCGCAAATATTTAAGGAGCCTTGGTTCCTTAACTTTAGATAAACGTGTATCCCGACATTCTCTTGCAGTTTCTACCTGCAACTGGCTCTCCAGCCATCACTACAAACACTTCTGTAATCCATGCACAATTTTATGAAAAAAATCCTCGATGTCCGTCTTACATGATACTGTCGGCACTTCACAATAACTTTGAATTGCAATTGGAAAATATAGTTACACGGGTAGTACCGACTTATAAAATATTATCTAAAATAAAATAATTCACATAATATTCTATATAAAGCGTCATAGCTAGGATTAGAGAAAGTGCCGATGGTTGAGTAGGCCTACCTGACAGTCCTTTGGAAGGTAGGGGCTCCCTCTCCGATTGAATGGGCAATGATGGGGACTTCATTCGCGAGGCCAGTCCGAAATGCAGCCACGCGCAGCTCATCACACCCAACACCGTTACGATCTCACGGAGACTCTCCATCCCTGCGAATCGCAGCATCCCGAAGCGTCCCAGTCAGTGTTCTCGGCCCGTGCGTGGAAGAGCGACTCCTCCTTGCTCCTTTCTCCTTCTTTTAGAGCGCTTCTGCTCTGTCTGCGAAGGGCTGAGTCTTTTCTCAGCACTCCATGTACAAAAAATATCGAAAAATACAGTTCAAAATAAAAAGTTAATTGTCGACTAGTTGTCCCTCACTACGAACCCAACAGTTATCTAAATTGTAGCGACTCTTGTGGGGGGGGGAAATAGCCGACAGAAATTAAAGCATAAAAGCTCGCAAACTCAAATAAAAAAATCACCATGAGAAAAAGTAAACAGAACGCGGCAGTAAAGAGGATGTGGCTGTCCCTGGTGTCGGAAAGTTCTGCACCGCTTGTGTACCGTTAGCGCGGTGCTTTTCCGCTTTATATGGTCCTGACAGTACAAGCAGCCCCGGGCAGGGAGGGGGTGAGAAAGGGGAGGGGGATGATATAACCCTGAAAAATGGAGAATGGGGGTCAAATAAGTCCCAGACAATTATTTACCAAACCCTGATTGAAATGTGTAATAGAAACTCGATCCTCACAATCATGTGCGGGACGAGTGAATTTGGATTAAATTTTATTCAATCAACAATCTTTCATTCATATTAGGCTACTCATCTAATAATGAGGCGGTTCCCCACTTGACATGCGACATTTGTCTTTTAATAATCCGTACGAATTCTGCCCTTGTGTATGTTATTATTATATGGGAATATGATAGGCTACGATTTCAGATTGGTTATCGTTGCTGATTAAAAGAGTAGAAACAAATGTTTTGTTGTGTGTGTGGGTTTAAGTGTATACATAAATATAGTTTTATGGGCTACTGTCCACACAGTAAAATGTCCAGTGTTATTTCAACTCTAACAGAGTACATATGAGTCCAATGGTGAGTTGACTTAACACTGAACATTCAACCGTGCAGCGAGTTGATTCAATTCAAGTGCTCTGGAAACTAAAAGTCCACACGCGCGTGCATGCGAGAGTTTTGGCTGAGCTTCAAGTCCCGGGGGAGGCAACACGAGCACTTTGCGGTTCAAGTTCACGTAAAGCTGCAAGAGGCCATTTATTTTCATAGGAAGTTCAAATGCGAGGGCACGCGTATCATCAGCGGCACCATCATAACCAACGCTGAGTGTTACAGCTAAGATAATAACATCACACCTAAAACAAAGCAATAATCATAATCATTATGTAACAATAAGAGTTAAATTCACCAAACTGCTTTCCGAGGGGTTTACTGTTCCCATCCGTAAACCCATTATTCTCATTCTCATTCAAGACGCACCCAAGAATAATACAATAACAAAAATAAATCCTTTTGAGAACTCTCACGGTGCCGGGTCTGGAACAGAGCTTGTTGTTTAGACAAGAGCCATATATCACCACCCTTGTACAGCTCTGTCTCTCACACTCCGGATACAGGGCGATCCGCGCCATCCACATGCAAAACATGAGTAGTGTGCTCAATAGAGATAACGCATTAAATAATAATGGGAGGCATCCATCCCTTGTTCCACTCGACTGGACCTCAGTGAAGCAAGTGCAATAAACGGTGGGGAAAATAGTTAATAGTAAATGCGCTTTTGTATAAGATGATAAACGTCTCCAGAGCGCTACACCGCACACCGGAGACGAATTATTTAATTTCATACACTAGTTCTTTTCGGATTTTTATAAAAAAATAAGGCCAAATGAGCATAAGTTGAATTATTCCAACATGTTTTTTATATGAGAACGGATAAGAATGAAGGCATATTTTATTTAGTCGCCAGGTTTCGGGTGAAATCAAAATAGTGGTAACCACAAATGCGTGTGTAATGCGTAATTTGTTTCGTGTGAGGTCGTATAAAAGAGTTTAAAAGTTGAATGTGGGGTGGTGACTACTGATCTGTCTACTCGAGAGACAAATAGGCTATACATCACAAAAAAACAAAACAAAAAAAACATTTTAAAATTAAAAACTTAGAAACTGCGCATCTCAAGGCATCGTGTTATTTTTATGCAGATGTAACATTATGTGCCTGTCATGAGGCATTTCCATTAGAAAATTCACACCCGGACTCAATTTCTGCAACGCTAAGAATTGAATAGGAATCGATGATGGTCTGTTTGCATTTAATCATTGGGTGATAACTAGCGGTTGCGTTAATGCAGAAGGAGGCAATTCATTACGGAGACTGGAAGCCAAATTGCTTATTCATGACAACACAACCGATTTCAATTATGCAGGTCGCAAATGTCCCGTTTGTGTATTGCTATGTATGGCTTTGCCTCCCAAGAGCCCACAAGTTTTAGATAGGCCATTGTAAAATAAATATGCTACTCATTTATCTTGGTATGGTAGTCTAGAGAAAAATGGTAGCCTATTTGTTACCTTTTACATTATGTTATAAAAACAACAATCGCTTATAATAATAATATTTGCAGATGGTTATCTGCTTGAAAAACATGCGATCCGATGAGATTGCAGGTAAGCGTTTTAATGTATGTTGAAGTCTCTACACATTCTGGTAAGAGCTATGGTCACGTGGACTATCAGCCCCTCGGTAGCGTGTGAAGTCTGTTGCATACCTGACAGTGTCAATGAACTGAGCTTGGAGGACAGCATGCCTTTCTCACACATCTCACGATGCAAAGACCAGCTGGGGTTTAACAATAGTTTTCTTAAGCCTCGAGTGCTGTAAAAAGTGTGTTTCGAATTAAACTCTAGAGGGGGAGAGTGGGAGAGAAAAGAAAACCTAAACTGAAGTCATTTTTAAAATGTCAAAACATCATATTCTGTTGAAATCGATTAACTGTGACCTGCACTAGACAAAGGTGGGTAACGTTAGGAATTGGATCTGATTCTAAAGAAAAACTGTAATTAATTAACTACAACTGGAATGTGCGGTTTGTCATCTGTGAATGGAGGGGCTGTATTTAATACTTAGGCTAATTAAAAAGACCGTTTTAGAACGAGAAATCCAATGTTACACATATTGAAAAACAAAAGACATAAATCTGAATACATGTCGACACGAATGATGCCCGATTTTCTCCACGTTGTTATTTCCCTTTGGTGAGTCAAACTGAATTCTTGTTAGATCTGTAGCCGTGTAACTCCCTCCCCCAACACACGCGCTCCCACACACACACACCCAGTCCACTCTCTCAACTCTGAATCTGTCAGACTGGCACACATTCAGGCCCACATCCTGTTTGCCAGCAGGATTACACGGGAGGTGTGAATAAAGGGACGCGGCAGTGGTATTGGGGGCTCTAGGGTTGGCAGGCAGACATGCTGTCCCAGCCGCCACATATCATGCAGTAGTAGTAGCGCCGGACAAATATTTGACATGTTCCATCGCAAGTTGTTGACGAAAGGGAAATCGGGGGGAAAAAAGCGAAAGTGGACCCCGCTGAGCTGCCCGATAGCATAGCCAACGTAGCATTAGGCTACGTTTATAGTGGCGCTGAGATAATATATATATGACAAGCAAGAACCCTTATACAAGAAAAATGGGGAAGGATCCAATGTAATCATGACTCAATTGATCTGAAAACCATACTGTAAAAGTACTTTTTTAAAGTAACACGAGAGTTCCTATAAAAAATTGTATAGGTCCAAGTGCGGGCGATTGTAACCGTAAGGCAGGTCTATTGTAAAAGCATTTTTTCATCTTAGCCGATATGGGGCTAGAAGCAATGCTGGCGGTTTTCACTACCATTAATATTTATGAGAAAATATTTCAGTAGCCGCATGTTTCAATGTTTGTGACACACACTCGTTCTTAGTTAAAAGTTCTTGTTAAAGTTCTAAGTTAAAATATTGAAATAATTAATTGTTCTTAAGCAATTTATTTATTACATTCAAATTACCCAGTTCAGGAACCACGTCCTCTGAGTCCGATTATATGCAAATAGGAGGACTATGGGTAAAATATATATCATATTGGTTTTAAAAATAAGTGAAACAGTCTGCCCAAACCCAAATGCTCGACTTAAACTGCATTGTGAAATCAGTAGTCCTCATAAATTATCACCAATCACACATCGGTCATTAGAAATGGTTACCCCAGTAAACATAAACACGAGTCTCAATTGGGCCTACTTCTGGTTATTGTTTGGATATTGCGAGGAAACCAATGAGTACATAACTATACATCCTGTCCCATGCGTGCCGCACTGTTCTATCGAGTCCAGACATCTATTCGGAATTTAGTGCAGAAAATAAAGCTCCCCTACAGCCGTCCCTTCCCTTCAGAAAGACTGTAGCCTATTGCATACCGAAAGGTCGGGGTTTTGAGTTGGAGTTTAGAAATAATAACAAATTAGATTTATTTTTTCTTGCGTGTGCGCCCTCGTTCTTGGCCCCGTTTCCCAAAAGCATCTTAGAGTTAAGAACATCTTAGAGTGTTTTGTGTTTGTGCTTTATTAATTGTATGAGTAAAATTATTAAAAATGTACTGACATTACATTAAAATATCATAAAAATAGAGGGACAAAGACAAAAAACAAATGACGAAAAACAAACAAACGATGAAAGTCATATAAAAACAAAATAGGATTATCTTTATCTAAGATCCTTTTGGGAAAATGGGCCCTTGTTGTTTGTACACACAACAAAAAAATATAACCTAATTGGCCTTATTATAGAACGTTGCATCCGTAACAAGAGTAAAGTGTAGATTCAAACCTTTAGTTTGTTTGTAGCCTATTTGCCATTCATTGGAACTGATATGCTAATAACGAAGTGTATGCATTAAAATTTAACCTGTCTGGTAGACAGTGGTTTTCCGACGAAGGTATCTATGCGTTAACTATCTTAAATGTTACGTTAAACAGATAATAGAGTCCTAAGATCTTTTTTTCGTCTTTGTAATTAGTAGCCTATGTGCCTATCCCTTCTAATGTGGTCTAAATAGTCTATGCCAAACCTGCTAAATTACAAGAGGATTATGTAGGTTATTATATGAGCCTATGCCTATCGTTTTATAAATTTCCTTTTTTAAAGTACATCTCTGAAATATGCTTTGTTGTAACTCGTGAGTATCAAATCTGCACAAAGCCGTCCTTCAGTCAGCTTGAGGCACAATGGCTAGGCCGAAACAATATTATTTGAAGACTGACTAAAGAATATGGTATATATCATCAGCCTAAACCGTCATCAAGGCCGAACGATCGACTCAGCTACTAATATTAATTACATTAAATATGCTTTTTATGGCGTGCAGAATAGGCATAGGCTACTGTTGCCTCGAATAAAAAAAGAGATAGGCCTATGACTATATCTATAGGCCGATATTTAGTTTGGGTGTTTTGTTAACTCGCAACAGTAGGCTACTCTATCATTACACCTGTAAGCCTTGGATCAGAATATAGTTAAACTATAAAAATACGAGCTGGGTTCTAAATCTGCTTGTTTACACTGACAGTCACCTGAGGATGAAAGTGTCTATATTTGACTGAGATGAAAAACCGATGTTGCTCTTTCTCACGGCCCCATTTCCTATAGGACCCCGGGACGGCGTAGGACTAATTATCCTCGTTCGTGTAATTAGTCAACACAATTCATGAACAAACAAGAGTTGCCTGGGAGCGTGGAGGAATTGTAATGTCACTTGCGAACGACACCTCCAGTGCACCCGTGACTAATAGGATAATGTTACAGTAGGCCTTAATACAGATAGTCTGGTATTTTAATTGTGAAGACTTACATTTTGGAAGCCCGTTTCTGTTAGACTTACCATGGCAGTGCATCCAAGGTTGTGCATTCGATTTGATTTATCATGATGTGTTTCTCTTTTTTTTTTTTTATCAAATATTCAGGCGGATTGATTTAATCCTGAGGCTGATGAACTGCACTCTCCGTGAAAAATCTTGTAGGCCTACTCGGTGAGAGAGACACGCACGTTTAATTCTCCCATAGTGTATTACAGACTTGGATTCCCCCACATCAGCAACATCTTTCAAGGGATATTAACTTCCCCCCCTACAAAACGTCTTTGAATTCTGTACTACCGCCTCCGTTTGTTTACGAGACTAAAATTACTTCCACACTTGTTTTGGTCTCAGCAGCGTCGATTGCTCTTTAAGAGGAAGCGCCAAACTGGCCATGAAACAGAGGCGTTGTGCTCCAGCGGTACATAGTGCGGTCTTTAATCCATACCGTCATCGTTAATCACTAGTGTAATTACAGCAGTAGCAAAAAAAGACTCTGGCCAAGGCAAGGTACCTTTTCCTTAGATTTGTATAGCGATATGACCAATGTCACGGAAATTATGGCTATAATCTTGTAGATGAAATGACTGGCTGCCTCACTTTTGACTACCTACAGAGGGCGCACCCTGTCTACAAATTCAGCAGTTGATGAACTTGTTATAGATGTGGTTGGATTGGACTGACAAATCACAAATCAAATTCTTTTTCAAAAAATGCAAGCAAGAACAGAGGGAAAATATTCATAATTCTGCTGCCATCCACTGAGTCTATATCCTGCTCAATGATGTGTCACAGGTGAGACATATTACGCTTTAGATTTTGCGTTAGATATTTCTGTACCTTTTTAAAAATGGTAATATGACTCCACATCACCATTCACCACTGCCCCTCTACCTGCGAGGGACCATCCCACTTTTGAAGTCATCAATACTCTGCAGGCTTCAAAGGGTTCTCATCAATGTCCGTAACACCCAACTCCTCCCATTCCTTCGGGATACGCGTACATAACCAGCTGCCTCCATGTCCCTCTGTCAACAGCAGAATTCTCACTGCTGCCCCCAACCACCCCCCGTGCCCAAACCCCCCACACAGCTACAGGGGCTCTGTGTTTCACAGGAAGCTGGATCACGTGTCCTGGGGAGACAGCTAATTGATGTGGAAGAGGCTGAGAGAGAGAGAGAGAGAGCGAGAGGGAGAGAGAGGGGGGGGGAGGGGGAGCAGGCAAGGCAACTTGGGGGTGAGAGAGGGAAAGTCACGTCATTGTTAATCTATACTGCCACAAGGGTCATGAACTGGCAGGGGGTGTGGCACCTGCTGCCACGGAAACCAGGGAGGGAAACGGGTGGGTGGGCCTCAGTCCTAAGGCGGCCTATTCTGTTTTACATAATTTAGCTGCCATAAAACAAAGACATACAACAACAAAAATAATAAACCGTTACACTGGTACTGCTAGTAATTATATCCATTTATTTTCTGAAGAGATTCTGGCACAAACATTTGAAAAAGGGACTCAATCCAGCAGAGCAGTAGCTAGTACACTACGAATAGGGTAGGCAGAGAACGTACCTTTAAACTCAGGTAAGTTCATTGACTCCGCACCTGTTTTTATGATTAAGAAGCTTGCCAGTTTTAGTGAGGATCCATCAGTTGACTCCCTTTTAATTTCAGCATAAGCGCCATCGTCAGTGTGCCCTCCATTTTAATTATGACAATAACATTGTGTTATGCTGAATTATTTACATTTCTGCAAAAAGTGATTCTTGAGTTAAATTATGTTTTCTAACTAAAATGATTGCATGGGGGCCATACAAAGCTTAGACATGCCTAATTTAAATGTTTATTATGAAAAGGCCTCTGCATGATTACGATATAGATTATGAACTATCAGCCACCACTGTTAGAATTTCCACTTAGTAATGAATATGATTTTGTGACTTTCCTATGGCTGAACACTTAAGGGTCTGATTTATTAAGACATTTAGCATGCGCAAAACCTTTTAGCACAAGCAAAACTAATAACACAACCAATGATTGGTGGAAAACAAATACCATGACCAATCACTGGTCATGTTCTTGGCTTTTCGTGTGCTAAAAGGTCTTAGTAAATCAGGCCCTTAGTGGATGAATGATGTGTTTGTGTTTGTTTGTTTGTTTGTTTGTGCGTGTATCTGTGTATATAAGAACATGTATGGATTTGGGTATGTTAAGATGTGTGATCTGTACTTACTGTGCATGGTTAGTGATGAAAACAACACACAATGCATACAGTTCAAATAGTAAGGCCTATGCTGTAGGTCAGTGGTCCCCAACCCTGTTCCTGGAGATCTAGTGTCCTGAGCTGTTGTTGAAAGGTTTACCTGTTAAATTGTGTGTCTGAACAGTGTAGCCTTTAAATGCACTCACTCTGAACACAGGCTGAGCTATATAGCCTAAGCCTAGACATAATTCAGCAATGCTAATTCTGGGCCATGTCATTTCCCAAATATGATATGAAATGTGCAGTAGCAGAAAAGCATGTGGATGGCAGTAAAAGCAGAATGATTTGGGGACTGGGCTTGGCACTCCATTCCCGGGTAGACACTGCTGTTGAGCAAGGTACTTAACCTGAATTGCTTGATCAAACACCCAGCTGTACAAATGTATTTTATGTAAAGAATGTAACTTATGTAAGTCTCTCTGGAAAAGAACAGCTGCTATAAAATGTGCTTAAAATGTAAATGAAAAAGAGCAGAGAAGAGGAACTACTGTATATGGGGCTCACAGCTACTCACCAAAACAACGGAAGAGTTCACCTGTTAATGATTCTTATGTGTTATTTATTTCCTAGTCCTTGTCCACATTATGTCAACATTGAGCCTTCTTTCATGTGTCCTGTCCTGAATTTCCTGCTCTCTCTGCCCAGCACGGAGCACTGATCCTGGGCTAGGTCCCTGGGTCGGGAAGGGAGGTCAACGTGGAGCAGGAGCCAAAACTAGACATCAGGCCGGAATCCGATTCCACAACTGAGAGTTCCTCAAACTTCTGGATGAAGGTTCGGACGGAGTGGAAGCGGACGTCCCTGCTCCAGCGGCCCGCTCCCGCGCCGGCGGGGCAGCGGTAGGCGGAGCGTCGGCAGAGGAAGACGTGGGGCGGAGGAGGAAGGCCGCACCTCAGCCTCAGCCTGCCTTGCCCCAGGCCCAACGCCGGACGGACCCCCAGGCTAAACCGAGACGGCAGAGTGGCCAAGTGTTCCTGTGTCAGGGCGTTGTGGAAGCTCAGGGCCCCCCCGCCCATGTTCAGGAACACGCCCACCGTTTTCACCTGGGGGGGGACGGCAGACAGCGGCTCTCTGAGTCCATCAAACGACACAGAGAAGGAACTGCCTCTCCTCTCCAGCCACCATCCCTGCACGCTGTCCATGGAGCTCACACCTGCAACACACGGGAGCTCGGTCACTATGGTTACTGCTCTGTGGCACCATCCACAACCTCTGACCTCTGACCTGTTGTTTGGAATGTCTGTTGCCTGCTAATATGATTGTGTCACGCTTTATACTAAAGAGTTGGCACTTCCATTGAGAATTCCACTAACGTTATCATTATAACATTTTTCTTTTTGACACACAGTTTAACTATTTGCAACATTCACATCACAATGCATACAGTTCAAATAGTAAGGCCTATGCTGTAGGTCAGTGGTCCCCAACCCTGTTCCTGGAGATCTAGTGTCCTGAGGGTTTTCATTTCAACACTAATTTGGCACACCTGATTCTACTAATTAGCAGCTCAACGTGATCTCTTGCTGTTGAATGAGGTGTGATTTGTTAGGGTTGGAGTGAAAACCGACAGGACAGTAGATCTCCAGAAACAGGACTGGGGACCACTGGTGTAGGTGACCCTGTGCTGTGGTGTTTTGCCTGTCTTGTAGCAGGCTCGCTGCTGTAGTACCTTACCTATCCTGTAGCAGGTGCTGTTGCAGACGTCAACCTCCCAGTAGAACTGCCCCCTTGTGATGGTCACAGCTGCACACACCTGAGGAAGTGGGCGGGACTCCGGGTGCTCCAGGTCCACAGGTAACCCCGCTGTCCCGGCTGCCTGGGGCAGGGGGCCCTGTCCCTGGAAGGTCACGGTGAGGTCAGAGCCAGAGAGATGGAGGGGTGGAGCAGCCGTGGATGGATCCAGGGTAAAAACCAGACCTGGGGGAGCAGACAGCAATAGGACTTTACCTTCAGGTCGTATAGTGTCAGGAACAGCCCCTGTCAGCATATACAATATATCAGCTAATTTTACCTGTTTTCTGCAGGGCTCTCCAACAAAGCGTTATGACACTAACCCAGCGGGTATTGCATTTGACATGGTGTGTGTCAGCACATCTCCAAATCCAGCGCTGTGTTTCATTCCAAATGACCACAGAAAGAAAGGACTGTGTCTGCAGTTTAGTCCTCCTCAACGCTTGTTTTAATCCCGCAGAGGGGGCCGACCCAGAGGGGGCCAACCCTGGTTCTGGGTCTGCTGGTTTTTGTTGTTACTCTGAACTTGATTGATCAATTAAAGCGGTCGATTACACTTAATTTACAGCTCACCTGGTTCCTTGGCTTTGAAGTGGTTTTTGTATTTAAAGTGACAGCAAAAACCAGCAGGCCCTGGAGTTTCCCAAGACCTGGAGGATGTTTCACAAAGCAGGATTACTGAGTCAGCTGCATGGCTAACTGCACTGAGTAAAACCCGCAACTCTCCCAAAATCTGGAACATGGACCGAAGTAAAAAGACCTCTTCCGGATTTTACGCAGTGCAGTTATCCAGCGAACTCAGTAATCCTGCTTTGTGAAATACTCCCCTGGGTTCGTTCACTCCTGATCGAAAGTATTGGAGCTGGTGTATATTTTGCTATATTATGTGAGATAATGAGGCCTTGTTAATTGTGTTTGCCAAAATATTTTACTAGAAAATCAGTTGAATTAAAAGGGTGAAGGAGTGTAATATCTGTGATTTTACCTGCTTAACTGTGCGGGACAAGTAGGGAATTCTTCTTCAATCAGCTGAATTGAATGCTGAAGTAACCTACGTTTACTTTGAATAACACTGACACAGGTTTTCCTGTCCTCCATGCCATGCTTGTAATTTTTATTTCCCTGCAGTGAGTTTTTTAATGTACTGTCACCTTAATATTGGAACATGATTCAAGCAAAGATTAACAATTAACGTACAAAGAAGTAAATTCACGGGTCATTTAGAGGACCGCCTACCTTTAACTGACTGTTCCATCTCGTCTTCGTGCAGATCTACAGCACCACCCGGTGGCCAGTCAGCATATTGTGAGCATGGACATGGTGTGAGAGGTGTCACGGTACAACAGTAAATAAGATGGAACTGTGATCCCCATGTGTTCATCATGATTACACAGATAGTAGTACTGTATAACATGGTGTATAATTTACTTGAAATACAAACAGTACATCGTACATTTTCATGGGAAAAATTGACTGGACAATAAGAGTCCTGAACGGATGCTGTGAAGTAGAAAGAGTTAATCAGATAATCTGAGACTTCGGTTCATTTTCTGGGATCAGCAACAACAAACAAATCGCTGCATATGTTTGTTTATCATGTGATTTGTGTTTCTTAGGCTGTCAACAATCGATCTTCGCTTACAGGCCTATATGTATATATGTTAGGATACCAATGCCAACGCAGCGAAATAGCAGTTAGCTAGCTAACAGCAGTGTCACCAAGTGATAACCTGCATACAGGATGTTGAAGTTTAAATTTTCTCGCTTGGTGGTCCATTGTAATATTCAGTGGGTATTTAGAAGAGAATTCTTTGTGCAGAGATGTTTTATATCATTCACTTCCCGAAAAACATTAAGTCTGACTTTTATGAAAATTTCAGGGGTTTCCAACTGGAGGTACAATTGTACATTTTTTATATATGTGGAATTTACCAGTTGCCACTATGCATTAATGTTGATAGGGATATGTTGCACTATTCTTTCAATAAAATATGAAACTCAAACCCCTTTAGATCAAGACTGCTTTATTGATGGACTATCATACACAGAAATAAGCTTTTAATACAGCTATTCTAAATAAAAAACAAGAAAAACGAACACAATAGAAGTGTGTTATATAAAGAAGTATGAGAGCTACATAGAAAATACAGGCAGTGCAGGGTATATCAGTGATACACACTGTGTGTATGTGTGGTTAACAGGGCAGTGCAGGGTATATCAGTGTGTATGTGTGGTTAACAGGGCAGTGCAGGGTATATCAGTGTGTATGTGTGGTTTAACAGGGCAGTGCAGGGTGTATCAGTGTATATGTCATGTCTAACAGGCATTGCCCATACCCAAGTTCCCAGTATGAGAAAGGAATTGGCTACTCACCGTATGACGTGGTCTGCCCTGGGAAAGCACATGCATCTACACAGCAGGCTTCTGCCTAGTGTGAGGAAGAAGTATCACTAAAGCCTGTAGAAACTCAAAATTATCCTCCATGTGTCTGTAGATATTGGCTCAGGTTTTTCTTGTATGAACCCCCCCTTCTCCCGCCAACCTGTGCCAACCCCAGGCCATGCTACAGATACCTTAGTTGATACATCTACTTTAGGATTATAAGCTTGGTTTTTAATTCAGCCATTAAGTAATATTGCTGCTCATGACAGCAACAGGTGATGCAACAAGTGCAGCTAATTCAAGATCAACTGCGGAATGTTCCAGAGAAATAATGGGCCTTTAAATAGCAGGTAAATGGAATGTGCCCGTTGCTAAGGGTACGCACAAAAGTTAAGTATTTCCAGCTGAAGAAAACCTGTTCGCTACAATTTAGAACAATTTGCAGAACCATCTGGCATTTATGATGCAACATCTGTGCACTGCGCTAACACCGTTTAGTGTGAAGCCAGGACAGAGGAACCCCGAAAAGGCTCGGTGTACCCGCACACCACTCCATGTCCCCTTACCTGCAGGCAAGTATTGGGGTCCCCCTGTATCCCCGAAGCCTCCTCCTCTGAATCGCTCTTTCTCCCTGTATCCCGTCGCCGGCCCACACCCTGGTCTTCCTCCGTCTCTATGGCAACCGGCCTCCGTGCCAGCGCTGGGTTGAGGGGCAGGCAGCGGGTAGCGCCAGCCCACTCCCAGCAGGGCAGCTCCACAGAGAGGCGGCAGCAGGGGCACGGGAGGGCGCAGACGGGCCGCATGGATGCGGCGGGGTCTCTGGAGGAGCCGGCCGCGGCCTCCACGCAGCTCCCGCAGACAGTGTGAGAGCAGGGGAGGAGCAGGGGCACGTCGAAATCTCGCCCGCACGAGGGGCACGAAGAGGGCTCCTCGAAAACGTCCCGCGCCTCTGCCCACTCCCCAGGCATCCAATCCCTGCCCTGCATCTGCGACTTCATTCCAAAAACGTCATCCCGCCCCCTGTTCTGATCTCAGGGGTGCAGGGTGGGGACTCTGGAGAGCCTGTGTTTTCACAGCTTTCTCTCTTCTCTCTGTGACCTTAACCCCCCCCCCCCCCCTCACCGCCCCCCTTCTGCCAACAGGCTACACGCAGTAGCTTTCAAAACGACAAATTAGCCCCACAGAAATGTTTTGTCCCACAGCAATTTACCATTTAATTATTTCACTGCTCGCCATTACACACTCATTCAAGTGCTTGCATTGGACCGCGTAAGTGCTGTGATAATGTGTCACAACAACCCAGTCAATCAGTAATCAGTTCCAAAACAACAGCGCTGCTACATTCTGACCAGACATCTACGATCAGACATCTTCCCACCGCTACAAATGGTACATACACTCACCTTCCCAACAGTGCCTCATGCTGACAGAAACCATGAAGAAGAGAACTATATCCGAGGAAAATTTTGATTCCAATCAACCTTGGATTTTTGATTACATCCAACAACTCCTTTTTTACAGCCTGAGAGTGGCTCATGTCGCAGAAGAAGGGCAGACAGACAGAGAGAGAGAGAGAGAGAGAGAGAGACCCTGCTTTTATGAGGCAGCCATTGCTGAGGGTTGCCATGGTGAGAGGCTTCCCGTAAAGCCGCCTAATAAAGGCAGAGGAACTGAGAGAGACAGGGACCACAGCAGATCCAAGCTTTCCCTCACCCAGATACACTATAACATGAGCCCCACACACACACACACTCGCTACCAATGACAAACACTACTACTATCTACACTTGTATATTAACATGCACACAAACACTAACTACATACACATACTCACATATTAACTCATTGTCTACAAAGCCTATATCACAGCCTTGTGGAAACAAGAGTACAACATAGCATCCTTCAAACTGTCAAATCGGCTTGTCTGCTTTGTTTTCTTTGTCTCTCCATCACCATCTCTCCCTCTCTCTCTCTCTCTCTCCTACACTCTCAGTTCAATTCAAATGAGCAATATTGGCATAACAATGAACAGAGCTGTGTTGCCAAAGCTTTGTCATTTTATTTAAATTACACCCCTTTAATTTAAGAAAAGCACGTAAGAGCAATGTACAAGCCTACATTTTAATGCACATCTATTATTTACAAATTGGTTACATAAATTTTAAGACAGCGAAGATTAAAAACTCACAGTCTCTCTCTCTCTCTATTACTAGTCCAACCATAAAGTAATATTATTCAACATACAGCATGTTTAAAGAATAATCAGGTAATATACAAACCTACAACCCATGTAGGCATAACATTGTTGGACAAGCTGCTTTGAACTTACTTGTAGTTTAGACCTCCAAATGTCAAACAACAAATACCTGCTCCAAATGCCCGCCAGCGGATCATAAAAAACTACTCTAAGTATCTAAAATACCCGTCAACACAGACCAAAACTAAACATAAAAACATAGCCTAAACCTGAAATAACATAACAAAACAAGAGAGTCAACTACCCCTTCCATCCATGCCATACAGGGGTTGCTTGTTTTGATAATGGCCCATGGCTATTGATCTCATCATTGTCCTGTAGGGGGCAGAAGTCCACATTGAAGGTGTTGATCATGATCTTGGAAGAACCAAAGGATCTGTACTTAATTTGGGCACGGGCACTACCCTGAGAATGCTCATCACGCTGAACATGTGCATTACACAATAATGTAATAAATAATCACGCTGTCAAGTTTGGTTTTCTAAATTCTTTAATTTGGCTTTGGCTTCCGCATATTCTCTTTTCCATTTTAGGTTGTTGTAAAAATGTATAAAGCAATATATTTAAAAAAGTTTTTACAGCCACCTAAAATATACACAACAGCCTTACGGCTGATAGCTAATGTTATATTGCTTTAGGGGTCAACAGAAGATCAACTCCTTTTGTAGTCACAATAATACGTGAATGTCTGTGTTCATTGTCTGCTCATAGAATGATGCAAGGCTGTGACATCATAAAGGTATCTGCTGAAACACAGGTATTGTTTTGAACCCGAGGCACTGCTCAATCTGATCATGAAAAAATCCCTGATCCACAATTAATATAAAAGCAGATGAAGAAATGATATCTAATGCCATGAGTCGATAGAGAAATGTAAGAGAATCCTTTAAGCTATGTTTTACATGTGTCTGATTGTTGTTGTTACATATGCGAGGCACCAGTGACAAGTCTGATAGCTCTGGAACGCACTGGAAGGATTCAAAGATCCTGCACTCCTGTAGCGTAACAAAAGACATCACAAGTGTCACGTTACAGCAAATGTACTCTTGTGCTGTCAATCCCTGGGCCAGTACCAAGAAAAAAGCAGGTGAGTTGGTTGAACGAGTTTTAGCATGCCAGGGACGGATGGAGTGCCCTCAGTCAGTGTGGAGTGGAGACGGATGAAGCGCCCTCAGTCAGTGTGGAGTGGAGACAGATGGAGTGCCCTCAGTCAGTGTGGAGTGGAAACGGATGAAGTGCCCTCAGTCAGTGTGGAGTGGAGACGGATGGAGTGCCCTCAGTCAGTGTGGAGTGGAGACGGATGGAGTGCCCTCAGTCAGTGTGGAGTGGAGACGGATGGAGTGCCCTCAGTCAGTGTGTAGTGGAGACGGATGGAGTGCCCTCAGTCAGTGTGGAGTGGAGATTGATGGAGTGCCCTCAGTCAGTGTGGAGTGGAGACGGATGAAGTGCCCTCAGTCAGTGTGGAGTGGAGACGGATGAAGTGCCCTCAGTCAGTGTGGAGTCCACCTGATTTTTCTAAAGTATTACAGACTCTCAGATCTATAGGAAGTCACAGCAACATTCTAACCGCAGCCATATCACACCATATGTGGAATATCCTGCACTACACTGCACACTTTTCTGTAAGTCAATCTAAAGCATGCAATATTATCATTTCACACATCACTCCAATGCATCATACACACATCCGTGATGTTAGAACACCACCCCTATTGCAAACACTTGACCCCATTTTATTTCTCAACAATTTAGTTTCGACAGTTTTTTACTTTTTCATCCAATATAGTCAATGGTAACTCTAGGCCCGTCCCTTAGCCGCAACGCCGGCATATCGATTTGATGTGCGCCCTCCGAAGCGTGTACCCCCACCCCTAATTCTGTTCATTCTCCACTCCGACAGTATGTTGTGCAGTCATCATGTTGGAGGACTACACTTTAAGCACAGCTGGCACAGACAAACGTCGGTTGCCTGGAGGACCGGAGGAGTCCGTCTTGTGCAGCGAGGCAGAGAAACTTACATCACACTGTGCCTGTACTGCACAGCCTAAGGAAATATACCACCTGGGACCCAGCCCATAAATCCCACAGAGTTAGTCTACTTATTCCTGTCATCACCCTCAAGTGGGAATGTGTTAGCTGTGTCCTCTCGTTACGGTTACACTCTACAGGGGATATATGATAGCAGTAGAATGCATGAATAGGGTCTAGGCAAGCTTCGGCAAGAGTTGGGGGTAGAATGGTGGTTTGAGACTTAACAAGTCTCTGGATTATGCAGCCACAATTTTATGGTGAAACCAAGGGGCCAAGACCTGGCTTCGAATTTGAAGTACGCTTCCTGAGAGACGTTGCTCACTAGCGCCAGTGCGCTGGCTCCAGTATAGGTCTTTCTTACTTACTTACTTATGCCTGTGGCCCAACTTTGGGCATAGGCCACGAACAAAGGCTCTCCAGGCATCTCGGTCCTGGGCCAATTTCTCCAGCTGTCCCCATGTATGGCCAGTCCCCTTCACATCTGCCTCCAGGTCTTTCAGCCCCCTCAATATAATTTTTTCCACAAGAACAATAACACATTCTTGTGTCATTTGGACAGTATTTGTTAACTGCATCGTCATAAAGCATTCATTATGCATTCATGAGCATTCCAAAAGCATCACAATACAATTACATAGAACATTATGAATGCCTTATAATGTTTTGCCTACCATCTCACAGATCTGACCTGAGGTTCACAGATCTAAGAACACTGCACACATAAAGCATTCATAACACTCCATGTAATTGCAATGCAATGCTTTTGCAATGCTTATGAATGCATAACGAACGCTTTATGAAGATGCAGTTAATGTAAACCGTTACCCAATATTTTAATATTTTGTGGACCAATTAGGGACACTGCACATCTTTCAGGGGGTGGGGGTGGGCGGGGGGTATTATCTCACAGGCTCTCAGACCCATGAGACACGGCTTGATTAGAAAATTACTTATCTCAAGCAGTTCTATGGTAGTAATACTGAGCAACAGACTGAAGGTAGGGGGATCAGAAACAAGTCACTCCCGGAGTAAGGACCAATAAAGGGAATAACAAAATAAATGCAAAGAAAGAAAAGACAGGAAACTACCTCCTTGTGGTTAAACAGCCAATCTAAATCAACCCACTAAAATAGGGCAAACTCGAATAACGAGTGAAACACAAACTAAATCTCCCGAGCTCAATACTGGAGCCAAAACGGGAAACTTAGCACAAAAAAAAACACCTTCGGCACATAAGTTCGGACGGCCGGAAGAGTGTAAAACAAACTAAACAAACAAAGAAAACTGTCTCAGAGAAAACAGCAAAAAATTTAATAAATAGCACAGAACACTAACAAGAGGAATAATACCTATACCTGAACTAAAAGCTAATAGCAAGTCCCCCGTGAACATAAACAGCGTTTAATATCACAAGGTCGCTAGTACCTGGCTATACCTGGCTCAATGCAATGTCGAATGACAAAGAAGCACCGGGGAAGCGGAAGTGAGGAACTTAAATACCCCGCAGGCAGAGGCACAGGTGAAAACAATGATGAGGGAAAGCAAACCCCGGAACGGAACGTGGAAAACATCAGATAGATTCCCAATCGGGAAATAAGGAGGAGGACCGCAACGGAAACGAAAATAAAAACCCACAAACCATGACATATTGAGGTATACATCATCAAACTAACCCAGAAATAATTATTTTTAGCAAAACCATGTGTGCCACAATTATTGGCACCCCTGCATTTATATATAGAATAAAGTAATCTTTTTAAATATTTGGTCACATATCCTTTGCATGCCATGACTTCCTGATGTCCGTGACCCAACAACATCAAAAGACTCTTTATATCTTATTTTTTGGTACTCATACAAGCGATACTATAATGTATCTGCATTTGAATGGATCTCTATGGAAATTGGGGGGTGGGACTAGATTTAGCTGTAAATTATGCTGGAACAGTATGGAATACATGGTTTGTAAAATGGCTGTAAGTCATCAAGGGTCTGAGCTATCAAACAAGCCTCAAACCATCACTCTGCTGCCAGATAAGGATGGATCACTTTAAGAGTTGTTTCTCCTGACAGATTTTCCTATTGAACTTTATGAAAAAATAAGTCAGGAGAAGAAACCCTTCCAGTAGAGATTACCATAGAGATCGATTCAAATGCAGAGACGTTATAGTATCGCTTGTAAGAGTACCAGAAAATAATATATCAAGAGTTTTTTGATGTTGTTGGGTCACAGACATCAGGAAGTCATGGCATGCAAAGTATATGCGACCAAATATTAAAAAGTATTACTTTATTCTATATATAAATGCAGGGGTGCCAATAATTGTGGCACACGTGGTTTTGTTAAAAAATATTATTTCTTGAAGAGATTATTACTCTTCAGAAAACTCTGGGTCATGTCCCCAGGTTAAAAAAATTGTTACATTATGAATAAAATTTAAAAAGACATATCCTGTACAGACACGAGTGCTCCTGAATTTGAGACACAGTTTCTTCAAACAGTTTCCTGAATATCACATTCCTAGACTCCATGTCTGCATTTTAACACATCTTTTTGAAGAAAATAATATCATCCTCGTCAATCTCCCATTTCCACATGGCAATGTCTTTGCTAGTATAATTAAATAATCATCTAGGTTCGATAGCAAAATTGATGGAAGAAAGCAGCATTAAGTTTTGATTTAAGGGTTTCTGGTTTTGTCCATATCCAAAAGCTTATTTCTGTCGACATTAGACTGTCAGTTTCTGAAACAATTCCAGGAATCAATTAGTCTGTCAACATGGCTTACAGCATGTCCAGCGGTAAAATATTAACATTGTGTAAATCAAATGAGCGGATTCCCACCCAAAGGCTACACCACAGCGCGAACTACAATGTTTTTAAGTTTACCTTGTTTTCGAGCATTATAGTTTTTATATTTTAGTGATTAATCTACGTAAACGGTTTTGGCTTGTCAAGTTTTAATCGATTGGGTCTTTAAAGGGTCTTACCTGTCGCTGTCTCTCTCCCGTCACCGAAAGGAGAATGCTACCAAACCGGAAATCTGCGTTTCACATTTCTGATATGATCGCGGCGTTACAGCCCCTGCCCATACCGTGAGAAATCAGATTTGGAGATACTACGGCTTCATCAGATCTTTACATTCATACATCTCCAGGTGTACTGTGTCAGCGAGCTTTACTCTCAGTCGCCAGCGGTTTAATGGAAAACAGGCCAGTGAATTATGAAAGCAACGCCACTGTAACGGTCCCTCCTGCGCACAGGAGTATTATGGATTTCAACAGTAAGTACTTACATTCTTTTTGTATTTTTCAGAGTCGGGGGAAAGGTATACACACGTAATGAAAATTCCATTTGATTTAAAAGACAGCTTGATATGTTAATTGTTGAGGCCAATATCTGACCTGTAGCCTACTATGCGATCCAAGTATTTAAAATGCGAAACTTTGGTCGCAGAGGGCCAGAATTCGTCACATCCTCTCAGTCGCTCTAAACTATGTATTCCCCACCGTACTGTCATCTGGATTTATGAATGGCCCACGTAAGTGAACTTACTGACACGCGGGGACTCATGCTAACACGTGTGTAGCCTACCGGTTTGTATTGTATGCCTCCTCAATGCAATATTGTGTGACAACTGTGCATTTGTCACAATGCATTAGGTGCAATTGTCACAATTATGTCACTTTGACCATATTAGGTCGTACATACATAGGTACTTTTTGCTATCCCCCTTCTCACCAATACACGTGATGACACTTTATCATGAGGAAAAAAGCTGCTTGTTTTACTAAGAAAAAATGTGCAATGGTTTTTCTGTTTGTTTTGCATCGGTTACCTGGTTACACAACATTCCATCCCCATGCTGCATCCCCAAGTCAATGATGCAATTCTATTCTTTTTCACATTTTTGCATCCTTATAACGTGGTTTTATTTCCCCTTTGTGCACCGCGTACTGATGGGATGTCATCACGTACCGAGGGGTTGGGCGAGGGAAACCAGGATGGGGGGGACGCAACGCATTTTTGCCCTCCAGACGGATGGCAACCTAGTCGCTTGTTTATATAGCCAATGCCTAGAACCGTCCCTGCTCCTAGCCACTGTTTACTCCTAGGTGTAAATTACAACGTTTAAAAGATGCTGCCGGAACAGAAGGACAGGTCCCTCTTATGAAGGGACACATCTGTTGGATTGAATCTTGATTTGGAGCCATGAGCCACTGTTTTAAAACTGGAAGTTTTGTACATGTACAAAACGGTCATCTACAAGTAAAATAATGTGGTGTTGTAAACCTGTATAACATTTATTTTAAAATATTCTCTGCTCTGTGCTCTTCTAGGAGTCCTGCTTCTGCTGCTGTATTTGTCTGCTTCCATGGTGCAGGACATTCAGACCAGACCAAATGAGTTTGTGTGCAACCTTCAAGCCAGGAGAAGCATGAACAAAGTGGAGGAGATGAAGTCTGCCATGGTGAGGATACCTGAGATACCTGCAGCATATGGAGACAGTGCGCACACCTGCAGGATGTGTGTCCAGTGTCCCACGTGTTGGAGCCGTTAGTGTGTCCCAATATTCTTCACTCTTCACCTCCTTTCCTCCACTCGTCTCCTACCCGGAAGTATGCAAAACTGCCTTAACGTTTTGAGTACAAGTAGTTGCATGTACAGTATACAATGTACCTGGCATTGCGGTTCACGTCAAGACAATTAATTAATTTGTAACCATTAATATGTAATTAATATGTAATCAGCAACATTAGATTAGGACACAAAGGTCAGTTTCTGGGGCACGGAGGAGAGGAGGTGGTCGTGGAGAAAAGGAGGATGCATTTGTTGAGTATTGGGATGCACCCATTATATCTTTTTGCGCCTCTGCTTGTGTGCACTTACAGTGGGGACAGAAAGTATTCATACCCCTTCACTTTTTGCACACTTTATTGTGTTGTAGATTTAATTTTAAATGGATAAAATTGCCATTTTTGCCCATCAATCTACACTCAATAACCCATAATGACAAAGTGAAAACATGTTTTTAGAAATTTTTGCAAATTTATAAAAAATCTAAAACTGAAATCTCTCATTTACATAAGTATTCATACCCTTTGCTTTAACGTATTTTTAAAGTATCATATTTAATATTTGGTAGCATATCCTTTGCATGCTGTTACTTCCTGAAGTCTGTGACCCATAAACATCAAAAGACTCTCGATATCTTATTTTCAGGTACTGTTATAAGCGATACTATAACCTCTCTGCATTTGAATTGATCTCTATGGGAATTGGGGGGCTAGACTAGATTCAGCTGTAAATTACACTGGTACAGTATGGAACACATGACTGGCTAAATGGCTGTAAGTCATCAAGGGTCTGACGTATCAAACGAGCCCCAAATCAGCACTCTGCGCCCAGATATGGAGTAGATGTGGATGGATCACTTTAAGGGTTGTTTCTCCTGACTTTTTCCCCCATAGAGTTCTATAGGAAAATGAGTCAGGAGAAATAACCCTTGCAGTGATCCATCCACATCTACTCCATATCTGGCAACAGAGTGATGGTTTGGGGCTCATTCGATAGCTCAGACCCTTGATGACTTACAGCCATTTAGCCAGTCATGTGTTCCATACTGTACCAGTGTAATTTACAGCTGAATCTAGTCTCACCCCCCAATTCCCATAGAGATTCATTCAAATGCAGAGAGGTTATAGTATCGCTTGTAACAGTACCTAAAAATAAGATATTGAGAGTATTTTGATGTTTATGGGTCACAGACTTCAGCATGCAAAGGATATGCTACCAAATATTTATTTATCTGATACTTTAAAAATACGTTAAAGCAAAGGGTATGAATACTTATGTAAATGAGAGATTTCAGTTTTAGATTTTTTATAAATTTGCAAAAATTTCTAAAACCATGTTTTCACTTTGTCATTATGGGTTATTGAGTGTAGATTGATGGGCAAAAATGGCAATTTTATCCATTTAAAATTAAATCTACAACACAATAAAGTGTGCAAAAAGTGAAGGGGTATGAATACTTTCCGTCCCCACTGAATACTTTCGAACACTGGGTGGTGTACAGGGGTACAGGTGCACTGAAGGTGAGTGCACAAGACGCGGAAACAGGTGTTGCTTACTGGGGTGAAGCAAACCGTTTTTGACCGCACTTACATGCCTATATGCGACTGCGTTTTGCCTGTATGCCAAGTACAATTCAACATATGAATTGTTTGGCGCACCTGTGGATTACTCAGACCAAATGGACATGATATTGGAGTTAGCAAATAAATTGAAAAATCTAAGAAAATCGATGGATTGGACATGTTTGGTTTGCTTATGGTTTGCACCTGTCGGAAACAGCCTAGCAGCACCCTGTGTGGCTTTGATTAAAGGCCCACATGCATTGGAGTTCCCTTCCTGGTTTTAGTATCTAAAACGCCCACACAACGTTAGCAAAGAGACACTAAAATGTGCATACTTTGATCAAAGTTGCAATTGTTTTACTTGAATCAGTATGGGGCACAATTGGAAAGCTCCAGGATGATATGAAAAGCTCAAAAACACTATAAATATGCGTGTGGGCCTTTAAGTGAAGCAAAACGTTACTACACCTTGGTCCTGATTCACTAAGACCTTTAGCGTGTGCAAAATAATAACACAACCAATGGTTGGCGCAAAACAAATACCATGACCAATCATTGGTCATGTTATTGGTTTTGCGTGTGCTAAAAGTTTTTGCACATGCTGATGGTTTTAGTAAAATAGGCCCCTTGTCTGTCTCTTCCCCAGGGTGAGTGTGAAGGGTCGAGCCTCCTTCCCTCTGCCATCCCACTGCCTTGTGTGGGAGTAAACATGGGCGTGTGGGCGAAAACATCTGTGAGTGTTCTGTGCCCCAAAAACCACATAGACCCAAAAATCACATAGACCCAAAAATCACATAGACCCAACAACCACATAGACCCAACAACCACATAGACCCAACAACCACATAGACCCAAAAACCACACAGACCCAAAAACCACACAGACCCAAAAACCACACAGACCCAACAACCACATAGACCCAACAACCACATAGACCCAACAACCACATAGACCTAAAAACCACATAGACCCAAAAACCACATAGACCCAACAACCACATAGACCCAACAACCACATAGACCCAAAAACCACATAGACCCAAAAACCACATAGACCCAACAACCACATAGACCCAACAACCACATAGAACCAAAAACCACATAGACCCAAAAACCACATAGACCAAAAAACCACACAGACCCAACAACCACATAGACCCAACAACCACATAGACCCAAAAATCACATAGACCCAACAACCACATAGACCCAACAACCACATAGACCCAACAACCACATAGACCAAAAAACCACACAGACCCAAAAACCACATAGACCCAAAAACCACACAGACCCAACAACCACATAGACCCAACAACCACATCGACCCAACAACCACATAGACCCAACAACCACATAGACCCAAAAACCACATAGACCCAAAAACCACACAGACCCAAAAACCACATAGACCTAAAAACCACACAGACCCAACAACCACATAGACCCAAAAATCACATAGACCCAACAACCACATAGACCCAACAACCACATAGACCTAAAAACCACATAGACCCAAAAGCCACATAGACCCAAAAACCACACAGACCCAAAAACCACACAGACCCAAAAACCACATAGACCCAACAACCACATAGACCCAACAACCACATAGACCCAACAACCACACAGACCCAACAACCACATAGACCTAAAAACCACATAGACCCAAAAACCACATAGACCCAAAAACCACACAGACCCAACAACCACATAGACCCAACAACCACACAGACCCAACAACCACATAGACCTAAAAACCACATAGACCCAAAAACCACACAGACCCAAAAACCACACAGACCCAACAACCACATAGACCCAACAACCACACAGACCCAACAACCACATAGACCTAAAAACCACATAGACCCAAAAGCCACACAGACCCAAAAACCACACAGACCCAAAAACCACACAGACCCAACAACCACATAGACCCAACAACCACATAGACCCAACAACCACATAGACCCAACAACACAATGTGACTATTAGGTTATATTATGTTCAAGTTGTTTTTTGTCAAATATTATGAAATGGAGTTATATTAGCTGTGAACCATGGAAACGCATGTGATACCATACGCACTGTGAAATGGGAGTAAATGGGAATCCTGGGGAGTGGAAATTCTTGTTTAATGGAAAGATCAGTTTTTAACATTTTTTGATCTACTGAAATGACTTACATGTACCGTGCAGGTAAGGCTGCCTAGGTGAGAATAGGCAGAGTGGAAAACTTCCCTTTAAACTGTTTATTGGTCTCCCCGTTTTCATTCATTTTTCTTGATTGCCTTCGTGTGCCAATGACCAGAGGAATCAATTGCCAGGTAAACACCCAGTTTCCGTCTTCATGTAATGTTAGGGAGATTAAACAATAAATTAAATTTAGAAAAATCAGTACACTTCATTAAAAAAGTATTCACTGCTCTGTTAACGACCGTGTTTTCTTTCAGCACAACCTGCAATGAAGGCTATCTAAAAAACCTGCGCTTAAATGAGAAAATCTGCCCATTGCACATCTTTGCAATGAATATTTTCAGAGTGTGAGTGAAGGAAAACAGGTTGAAACCAAGAATCAGTTTAAGGGGAAGTTTTACATCAATTTTCAGCTCAGCAGCCACCATTGGTAGCATGTGTCCATGAATCCACAGAAGACAGGCTTAGATAAAGAGAAAAAAATCAGGTACTCTGGGACAGTGATAGTCACTCAGTTTGTGTGTGTGCATGCATGCATGTGTGCGTGCGTGCGTGGGTGTGTGTGTGTGTGTACGTGTGTGCATGTGTGTGTGTGTGTGTGCATGCATGTGTGCGTGCGTGTGTGTGTGTACGTGTGCGCATGTGTGTGTGTGTGTACGTGTGCGCATGTGTGAACGTGTATGTGTGTGTGTGTGCCTGCATGTGTGTGTGTGTGTGCATGTGTGAACGTGTATGTGTGTGTGTGTGCCTGCATGTGTGTGTGTGCATGTGTGAACGTGTATGTGTGTGTGTGTGTGTGTGCCTGCATGTGTGTGTGTGCACCTGTTTGAGTGGTTATCCTGCAGCTACAGGAGAAGAGAGGTCAGGTCTTGGCTGCTCTAAAGACCCTTGCAGAGGGCTTTCAGAGGGTGAGGGCCAAGATCCAAAATGGCTGTCAGTCCACTCTGCTGGAGCGACTAGAACACAGTGTCACCAATTACCTGCACATAGTGGAGCGCCTGGAGATCTTGGTGAGTGACACACGCACACCCATACACACACACACACTGACATACACACATACGTGCATGCATGTGCACATAGTGCATACACTCTCTCACACGCACACCCTAGTGGCTGTTGTGGTTCGTGTCGCATACAGTATTTCAATTTCCAGATCCGTTTGTGTTTTCACCAACACCAATATGACAGTATCTACAGTCATCTTTATATAACATACTCTTGTAGAAATAAGACATGAATACAAACTATTGACATTTTTAGTAGAAAAAAGGGAGCTAAAATAGTTTTAGGCGATGTACTGCTTATAGGTACATTAATATTCATGTCCTTTTTCCTGTCCAGGAAGGGCATAGCAGCATCAACTATTTCCATTGCTTGTTTGACTTTGATCACCTTTCTCCCTTCTCAGGAAATCCTCCAGAGTCAGACCCATACTTTAGGTTAAAATGGTGATTAGGGACGGCTCTGTGTTCTGTGGGCGTTAGACTGTGTGTATTAGATTACCGGGTGGTAGACTGTGCCTGTGTGTATTAGACTGTTGGGTGTATGTACAGGAAGAGGTTGCTTGGTATTAAAACTGTGTGCGTGAGTCAAATGTGTCTCTGTGTGTATTGGGCTGTTAGGAGTTTGACCGTGTCTGTTGGTCGCTGTGTATCGCTGTGTGTATTTGGCTGTTAGGAGTTTGACCGTGTCTGTTGGTCGCTGTGTGTCTCTGTGTGTATTGGGCTGTTAGGAGTTTGACCGTGTCTGTTGGTCGCTGTGTGTCTCTGTGTGTATTGGGCTGTTAGGAGTTTGACCGTGTCTGTTGGTCGCTGTGTGTCTCTGTGTGTATTGGGCTGTTAGGAGTTTGACCGTGTCTGTTGGTCGCTGTGTGTCTCTGTGTGTATTGGGCTGTTAGGAGTTTGACCGTGTCTGTTGGTTGCTGTGTGTCTCTGACTGTGATTTTGTCTCCACAGTATGAGACTGCCAGGCCTTTCTGCCAAGCTTTGATCCTATCCTGTTTGGTCTGAGCATGGGTCTCACTGTCTGAGGTATCTGTCTGATAGAGTATTTGGTTATGTCACTCTGCAGGATAAAGGGAAGGCTCTGGACTTGCGGTGTTACGACCGGAACACACAGAATTTAGGCCAGGTCCTAATACAATACAACAAGCTCCTCAGAGGCATGCTGGAACTGTTTATGCAAGAGCTAAACGACCGGTGTCAGGGGGATAGCTGACCTGTAACCTCTGACCCTACCCATAAGGATGGAGGGGCCCGCGGTCACCTGGCGTGACCTCAACACCACCTACCTGTCATATGAGTGAGGAAATAGAGCCCTCTGCTGGTGTGGGCTTGGAAAGACAACAGATGCAGACACTTGTTGCAAGCGAAGAAGCCCTAAGGATGCCGGGAGTGATCAAAGAGGATGTAGCAGCATTAAATAAGGTTAAGCAAGGTCACCATAGGACACAGTGTAATAAGCTTGGACCTACACCTTTTCTGTGTTCAAAGATACAGACAGTATTGTGTTTATATACGATATGTTTTACCATGAAACACGAAGAAACTAAAAGGAGGCCCTTTCAGGGGGACGGATCTGAAAACATCTGACTGCAATGATGAACTGAAATGTTCATTGGCTGTTGTAGTTTCTTTTCATTGACTGTAAGGCAAGACTGTGAAAATACCGCAACTCAGCGAGGCAGAGAGAACAGCCCATTATTGCAGAACTGCTGCCAGTAAGGATGAAGGTGAAAACGGGAAATGTTTTAATCTCCACTTTACCACCGTAGATCATTTTGCACAATGTGACTTACCTGGAATACCCTAGTTAAAAACGGAAGTGAAAAACGCGGTGGATGTGTAATATTGCAAATGCAGTGACATCCCAGCTAACAAAATTAGGTCTCCAGGACGTCTCGAAATTTCATCAGGACGTCGCCTTGACGTCTTTTTGTAGGGTTTTCTAAACGTTACGTGGACGTCACAGAGAACGTTCCCGGGACGTTCTAGTAACCTCCCCAGACATTAATTACATGACGTGATATTATAACCAGTAACATACCTTGCAGGAACGTCCCTGAATGTCCCATGAATGTTATGAGCACAACGTCATATATTAACCGGATAGGGGCACTGCTTGAACGTCCCCGAAAATTTCTAATTAAATGTCATATTGTAACCAAACAGTCCTTCCTAGGACTTTAATAACGTTCGAGTAATGTTTTTAGGACATTCCTAGGGAACGTCACGTCATAACTTTTAAGGGACTAAAATGGGACGTCCACTGTTTGCTGGGGTGATACATTGGGAAGAAAGGCCAGGATATAGCACGTTTTTCTTGGGGGGTTTACTGTTATGACTAAAAAATGGTCAACGTGAAAAAATTATAGAACCACCTAATTATCAAACTAACCACAGGAAAACAAAAAACATTCATATTAGCTGCTCCCAGAGAAAAGTATATTTTATTTCACCTTGTATTTTGATTTCAGTTTTGTTGTTGTTTTAATTGTTTGAATACTACAATTTAAACGGTTTCAAAGCTTTAAAAATCGTCAGAACAGTTGAGTCTGTCACCATCTCCCTCTGCCTAGTGGAAGCAGTAATTTAGACGATGCGTATACGGTTCACCCATCTTGAATACATTTTGCGATTTTGAAATCTTACTATACCACTGTAAAAGTAAAGTTTTGTAAAATGGCTTGTGATAGGCTTTGATTTAGTTATGAACTTTTGGGAATTATTATTTTCATAACTGTGAACTATATAGCTAAACTACGCCGTTCCATGTATTTGCACTTCGTATTTGCATTCAAATTGTATTTTTTACGTTGTATTGGACTTTGCACTTCTATAGCCTGGGAATTGTACTGTTAACGTCGGTTTAAAAGATACATTAAAAAAACTCATATTACTGTAGCACGCACGCATGCATTTCTTCACTTCTTTAACTCACTGTTTGTAACTCTTGCAGGATTCGCTGTGTTCCATATTCTTTATCTTATTAGTTGCATTTAAGGAAGTTGAACTTATAACATTGTTAAAACGTGACTATTCTCAAGTGAGTTTGACAGGCCTCAGCTCATTGGCCATAACGGTAGGATAGCGGATACAGTTGTAGTAAAGGCTTTCGCTGATTGGAGGACAGAGCTGAATCATATGACTAAACACCGCAAAAAACTTCCAAATCCATGCATCACGTGACCACTCAGGTCGCTGCCTTAACCAGTGGCGAGAAGCGCAGGTCCAGTAAAGCGAATTTAGAAGTTCAGAAACCACAGGAGTTTCAATCTTGTATTTTTTCATACTGGCTGGGATTTTGAGAAAAGTCCCGTACGGAGCGTCTCTTCCCCCTATACGTTCTAGAGTTTGCTTGACTGATTCATGTTGTTTCGATCGTCCCAAGTTTTTTCACTCTTCGCTTCTGCATTTGATCGAAATACGATGATGCCAGGCTAAAGTGGAACTAGGATAGTCTTAATATTAGATAGGGAAGAGTGAAGAAGACATGTCCACATCACAGCTTCCGTGTTTTTCGGTGGACTTTGTAAGCTAATGAACTAGATCGCTTGCCGCTAGTCATTGAAGCATTCTGGCACATAACGGGCTAGTTGAAACTGTTGGAGATTAATTCGTATCGCCATGACGGAGCGAGCCCCACTACTGCATTACCGCCTCTCCAGTGTCAATGAGTCGGAACAACGGCCCAGCCCTACCGGGGTAACGGCGGCGCAATCCCCGGTTGTATCCCGACGGAAGACTGCTGACGACCAGCCCCAGAAACTATCGACCTTCTTTGGTGTGGTTATACCTACACTTCTTTCTATGTTCAGTGTCGTGGTCTTCCTGAGAATTGGTGAGTAATTATTTCTTTCTTTCCCTCTCTCGGCATCAAAAGTACCACCATCAGTTGTGACAGGTCAAAGTATTCATGTCAGTGTTAATGAGCGAATTCGATTCTACTCAAAAGCATTCAGAAATAAAACGAAATAGCTTGCTGTAATATATATATTATAATGTTCGTGATGTAAATTAAAATCGATTTTCATTTTGATTGTTATATAGCTGAAATGTTTTACAGCATGATTCGTTGCATGGACCAAGTTTCTTCCAGGGTCTAGTGCCCTGGTCTCTCCAAAAGGAAAGGACGATGAAGGAAATGTAAAACTAAATTACTTTATTATTATTTATGGTAATCATTGCCATTTACCATGGGACATGGAACCAATAAAATAGTGGCCTTCTTTAACGTGATAAAAGCTAGTTTGAAAACATACTTTTTTTGTTTTTTAAAGTAGCCTACTGTACAACCTCAAGCCCTATAAAGATCCAGGCGTCATACCACCAGTCTCGAGCTAGGGGTTATCATTAATCGCGCTCACATGATCCGGACCTCGAGGGCACATCGGTCCATTCCAGTGGTTGTATGCCTAGAGAAATAATATCCGTGCATTTCATAGAATCGACAACTGGTGGATTTCGGTTGTTTCTCTGTCCGATCATAATTTAATTGTCTAATACTTGTATGACGATGGTAAGTACGCCGTACTTGCATTTGTGCCCGCCCTCTCATGTCCTGTGTCTTGTGAGGTGTCAGCAGTTTCATCGGTAGGCTCCAGGCTGTCTGAAATCTAGTAAAAAATGGCACCATTTTGAGAAGCCGTTAGTATTCTGAACACACTTTATTTATAATCATTATTTGACTTCACGGGACTGAATCAGTGTATAAACTTTGGCCCACACACTACAAAGATATTATCAGCATTTGTACCAACAGGTGTGTAAGGGCTGTCGTTTGGTGTATGAGGAGAGAGAGAGAGAGCGAGCCAGAGAGAGACGTGAAATCCGCATGTTTTGCATGAGGCTGCTTTAGTCACGGGGGTCACAGAGGTCATAGGCCCCATGAAAATTGTGAATACAAGTGTAAAATGGAAGCAGGAAAAAAAAAAATGAAAAAAAAATAACAGTGTCAGTTTGTTTCCGTTTACATGGGCAGTTATAAAGTGTAGTCTTGCCTCTGCATCACATGACCTGTATTACTGTACCCTGTGCTCACTTTTGACTGCAGCAGCATGTGACCTAAATAGCTTTTTAACTCAAATTGAATTTATACAAGACTGCTTTTAACTTGGTGGAGTGCTACTGTGCTAGCAGGAAGCAGCAGTGAGTAACTCTGCATCCTGAAGAGACTCTTGCCAAATAATTAAAGGCAATATTTCAGGAAAGTGGTAAGTTAAAAAAAATTAAAAATGTTTAAAAAAAATTTTTTTTAAATGTAAAAATAAGTTTTTATTATAAATCTTTTTTTTTCTTCTTCTTCTTACAGTTCACTTGTAACACCCCTTTTGATTACAAGTGAAAAGGAAGTTGCAAGTAAGGCTAAGCCTAGATTTTGAAATTGTTTTGTATAAACAAGCTTTGAAGAGTAATATTGCAGTTACATGATATAGCGTCTGTTTGCGAAGAAAGCCCCTTGTCAAATCATCCCCTCTATGACTAATTCTGTTTCGTATGAACTAGCTTGAAGGGCTTTTAAAAGCCAACGGAACATTTGAACTTGACCAGGCCAGACACTGTCAGATACTGAATCCGGTTTAAACCTTTTTGCAAGTTGGCAAAATCTTGTTTGTGGACATCTTCTAAATATTTGTCTGCTAAAATCTGAGCTCCTCTCTGAAGGTAAAATAAGCAGAAGCTTGTGGGGAGAACCAGGAGATGTGTTGTGTAAAAATGTGGTGTTTCTTGCAGGGTTTGTGGTGGGCCATGCCGGGCTGTACCAGGCCATTGGCATGTTCTTGGTGGCATATTTCATCATCTGTATGACGGTGCTGTCTGTCTGTGCTATCTCCACCAATGGAGCGCTGGATGCTGGAGGAGCCTACTGTATCCTTCACTGTTCTTCAACACCTCTTCCCTCTGTACCCACTCCCTCCTTACTCTCTTCTCTCATTTTCAGTGCACTCTATCTCGCTCCCTCTCTATGGGGTATACCTCTCTATCTCCCCATTATTCTCTTGGGCCCTTTAACCCAATCTGTGCTCTGCTGCCCTGTACCTCCTTCCTTGATCTGTCTTATGTCTGAGGACTGGAGGAGCAGCAGACCTGGCTGCTCACAATGGTGCACTCATGGAGGGGCGCAATGATACATGACCCCCCCCCTTTCAGAACCACCCAATACTGTGTTGTATTGTAATTTGTACACCAAGATAAACCACTATAGTTTCAATTATGTGATGAATATGTGTATTACCTCAATGCTGATATGCCGATGTTGCCTATGTTTCACACACAGACACACACACACACACACAGACACACAGACACACACACACAGAGACACACACACAGAGGGTTGTGTTGTACGGTGTCAGTGGCAGGACTCTATTGCTGGGAGTGAATGGCATGACGGGGTGAAAGGGAGCTGTCTGGGGCTGTCGGGCCGTCTGTGTCTGTGTGTGTGTGTGTTTGTGAATGCACATGTGACTGTGTGTGTGTGTGTGTGTGTGTGTGTGTGTGTGTGTGGTGTGTGTACAGTATACATATATATTGTATATTATATACAGTTGAATGCAAACGTATTGGCACAGTGACACTATTTTTTTGGTTTTTGCTCAGTATTCCAACACATTGGATTTGACATGAAATGATGGATATGAATATGCTTAAAGTGCAGACTGCTAGCTTTAATTTGAGGGCATTTACATCCATATCAGGTGATCTGTGTAGGAATTAGCCCTTTTTATACATACCCCCCCCCCCCATTTTTGGGGAGCTAAAGTAACTGGACAAATGAACATAATTGCAAATCATATGCATTTGATGGGTGCCTGTAGTCTGCTACCCATAGACATCACCAGACGCTGGGTTTCTTCCCTGGTGATGCTCTGCCAGGCCTCTACTGCAGCCATCTTCACTTCCTGTTTATGTCGTGTTTTGCGTTCAGTCTTGTCTTCAGCAAGTGAAGCGCACGTTCAGTCAGATTCAGGATGGGTGATTGACTTGGCCGGTCCAGAACATTCCACTTTTTGGCCCTGAAAAACTTTTTGGTTGCTTTAGCAGTATGGGGTCATTGGTCCTGCTGCAAGGTGAAGTGCAATGAGTTTTGAGGCATTTGGTTGGATCCAAGTAGATGAGATGTTTCTGTAAACTTCAGGTTTCATCTGTATATACAGGTGCAGCTCAAAAAATTAGAATATCGTGAAAAAGTTCAATATTTTTTGTCACTCATTTCAGAAAGTGAAACTCATATATTATATAGATTCATTACACATAGAGTGAAATATTTCAAGCCTTTATTTCTTGTAATTTTGATGATTATGGCTTACAGCTAATGAAACCCAAAATTCAGTGTCTCAGAAAATTAGAATATTTTGCTTTAACATATTTTTAAAGGATCATATTTAATATTTGGTCGCATATCCTTTGCATGCTGTTACTTTCTGAAGTCTGTGACCAATCAACATCAAAAGACTCTCGATATCTTATTTTCAGGTACTGTTAGAAGCGATACTATAACCTCTCTGCATTTGACTGATCTCTATGGGGGAATTGGGGGGGAGAGATAGATTCTCTGTAAATTACACTGGTACAGTATGAACACATGGCTGGCTGCTATGGCTGTGTAAGTCATCAAGGGGTCTGAGCTATCGAACCCGACCCCCAAACTCACTCTGCTGCAGCATATGTGGAGTATGGATGCATGGCGTGGCGGCGTGGGCATGGAGCGCCTGTGGGTGGCACTGCTGTGATGGAATGGGGATGGGTGCTTTGATAGCGGCCTTTTCAGGTGTCGCTGCATTGTGGTCTCTGGTGTCTCATCTTCTCTTTGATACCCCCCCTACCCTCTCCTCTCTTCAGGTCAGGCGCAGGGTTGCCAAGTTCAAAGCAAGCATAATACATGGTGGTCATTTGTTTTTTTTTTTACTTTTTGGTGGCAGGGGCAGTGGGTGCCAAATCCTGCTGGAAAATTAAATCAGCATCTCCATAAAGCTTGTCAGCAGAAGGAAGCATGAAGTGCTCTAAAATTTCCTGGTAGATGGCTGCGTTGACTGTGGACTTCAGAAAACACAGTGGACCAACACCAGCAGATGACATGGCACCCCAAATCATCACTGACTGTGGAAACTTCACACTGGACTTCAAGCAACGTGGATTCTGTGCCTCTCCACTCTTTCTCCAGACTCTGGGACCTTGATTTCCAAATGAAATGCAAAATTTACTTTCATCTGAAAAGAGGACTTTGGACCACTGAGCAACAGTCCAGTTCTTTTTCTCCTTAGCCCAGGTAAGACGCTTCTGATGTTGTCTCTGGTTCAGGAGTGGCTTGACACGAGGAATGCGACATTTGTAGCCCATGTCCTGGATTCGTCTGTGCGTGGTGGCTCTTGATGCACTGACTCCAGCCTCAGTCCACTCCTTGTGAAGCTCCCCCAAATTCTTGAATGGATTTTGCTTGACAATCCTCTCAAGGCTGCGGTTATCCCTGTTGCTTATGCACCTTTTCCTACCACACTTTTTCCTTCCACTCAACTTTCTATGAATATGCTTGGATACCGCACTCTGTGAACAACCAGCTTCTTTAGCAATGACCTTTTGTGGCTTACCTTCCTTGTGGAGGGTGTCAATGACTGTCTTCTGGACATCTGTCAAGTCAGCAGTCTTCCCCATGATTGTGTAGCCTACTGAACCAGACTTAGAGACCATTTAAAGGTTCAGGAAACCTTTTCAGGTGTTTTGAGTTAATTAGCTGATTAGAGTGTGACACCATGAGTTTCCAATATTAAAATTTTTCACAATATTCTAATTTTCTGAGACACTGAATTTGGGTTTTCATTAGCTGTAAGCCATAATCATCAAAATTACAAGAAATAAAGGCTTTAAATATTTCACTCTATGTGTAATGAATCTATATAATATATGAGTTTCACTTTTTGAAATGAGTGACAAAAAATATTTAACTTTTTCACGATATTCAAATTTTTTGAGCTGCACCTGTAAACTGTAATGTGTTTCAAACGGTGTAAACTCCAGAAAGGAAGTAAAATAAGATCTAGTGGAAGGGAAAGCAGTCTACTTTCATTTCTTGTTTTTAGGCCTCGTGTGTCTGTGTCTGTGTTTGTGTGTGTGTGTGTGTGTGTGTGTGTGTGTGTGTGTGTGTGTGCGCGCATTATAAGCCAGTCTCTGCCAGGTCACCAGCCTTAACCCCACCTGCCTCAGACATGATCAGCCGAGCCCTGGGCCCTGAGTTTGGAGGCAGCATTGGGATCATGTTCTTCTTTGCCAATGTGTGTGGTTGCGCCCTTTTTGTGCTGGGGCTGGTGGAGGCCATCGTTGCCACCTTCGGCATTCCAGAAGGTAACACGCAATTATCATCATTACTTATGTCTTTAGAGAACGTGAAGTTTGTTGGAGAGACAAAAAACAACAATATCATTGTTAGTAAATCAGACCCTAAATGAGCAAGTTAGAATGTGAATATACATGCATTCAGTACATATTGTATTTATCGTCAAACCCTTCGACACCAACAGACAGTACGGCAGCCGTAATGAACGCCAGTCAGGTCCTGCCGGCAGGCCGCTGGTGGTCCCTGCTCTATGGTACAGTCTTACTGCTGCTGTGCCTGCTGGTCTGTCTGGTGGGGGCCCACATCTACGCCAAGGCCACCTTCCTCATCTTCATCATCGTCATTGTGGTGCTGGCCACCGTCTTCATCAGCTTCTTTGCAGTTGGGCCCAAGGCGGTGCAGCTCCCTCCACCCGCATTCAACGCCTCCGGCCCCAGCAGTGCCAACTTCACTGGCTTTAAGCTGGAGACGCTGCTGGGCAACCTTCATGGTGAGCGCTGGGAACGTTTTGGGTGTGGGTGGGTGAGGGAAAGCAGCGGGGGCGTTCAGGTGTGTGTATGTTCAGCGTTCAGGTGTGTGTATGTTCAGCGTTCAGGTGTGTGTATGTTCAACGTTCAGGTGTGAGTATGTTCAGCGTTCAGGTGTGTGTATGTTCAGCGTTCAGGTGTGTGTATGTTCATCGTTCAGGTGTGTGTATGTTCATCGTTCAGGTGTGTGTATGTTCAGCGTTCAGGTGTGTGTATGTTCAGCGTTCAGGTGTGTGTATGTTCAGCGTTCAGGTGTGTGTATGTTCAGCGTTCAGGTGTGTGTATGTTCAGCGTTCAGGTGTGTGTATGTTCAGCGTTCAGGTGTGTGTATGTTCAGCGTTCAGGTGTGTGTATGTTCAGGATTCAGGTGTGTGTATGTTCAGGATTCAGGTGTGTGTATGTTCAGCGTTCAGGTGTGTGTATGTTCAGGGTTCAGGTGTGTGTATGTTCAGCGTTCAGGTGTGTGTATGTTCAGCGTTCAGGTGTGTGTATGTTCAGCGTTCAGGTGTGTGTATGTTCAGCGTTCAGGTGTGTATGTTCAGCGTTCAGGTGTGTGTATGTTCAGCGTTCAGGTGTGTGTATGTTCAGCGTTCAGGTGTGTGTATGTTCAGCGTTCAGGTGTGTGTATGTTCAGGATTCAGGTGTGTGTATGTTCAGTGTTCAGGTGTGTGTATGTTCAGGATTCAGGTGTGTGTATGTTCAGCGTTCAGGTGTGTGTATGTTCAGCGTTCAGGTGTGTGTATGTTCAGCGTTCAGGTGTGTGTATGTTCAGGATTCAGGTGTGTGTATGTTCAGCGTTCAGGTGTGTGTATGTTCAGCGTTCAGGTGTGTGTATGTTCAGCGTTCAGGTGTGTGTATGTTGGTTTGAAATGGGATTTTTCCTGCAGTCTGCTTCTAAGAATCCTTCAGTTTATTTCTTTACCAAGTTTGGTTCAGCCTGAATTATTTACTTTTTTTTTTTTTTGCATTTATTGTGGTTTTTATTGGATCAGGAAAGGAAATCTTCCCTTTAAAATGCGGGCTAAATGTAATACAGGCCAAATTCTGTGACAGAGAAAAATGCTATTCCCCCCCTTTTGCTGAAAGACTAATTCATTATGTTGTGCTAATAATCCAAATCCTTTCCATAAATCTACTGACATTTATTGCTTAACAGCATATGAGCGGCGTGACTGAATGATTTATACATGCTTCAGCAAGGAACTAAGCTAGCAGATTGCGCACTTTGTCACTGTAACTCAGTTAGGCTTCCATTAATTATCCACTGCTACTTGAAATTGGCTACATTAATGTCACACGCATCATGTACCATTGGTACATTCATAACAAGTATGTGTATGAATATATTTGTGTGTGTTTATATGTATTTATGTTTGTATGTGTGTGTAGTGTGTGTATTGTATATCATTGTTGTAGTCAAGGCACTTAACCTGGAGTCCAAAGCGAGTCCAAGTCACCAGTACTCAAGTCCGAGTCCAAGTCACCAGTACTCAAGTCCGAGTCCAAGTCACCAGTACCCAAGTCCGAGTCCAAGTCACCAGTACTCAAGTTGGAAGTAAAGAAGCCGGAATGGGATAAAAAGAAATAACATTTTGCAGCTTCCACTATCAATGATGTAAAACTCTTATTTGAGATTATTTTAAAAATTCTAATTATATTTATTTTTGAATGACTGGATTGGATAATGCTGCCAATATGAGTGGCCTATGTGTGTAATTAAATCCAAATGTGTAAGCGGTTTTAGTTGCAAAAATCTTTTTGAAGAAACTTTCATAACAAAAGCAAGAGGAGCTGGGACTTTAATAATAATACCTCATTATTGTTAATTTTGAAAAAGGACAAACTAGGTCACTGGTGTAGAGCATGAAGTTAAACTCCTGCAACAGCCAGAAATGAGCGCGTAAACTCAGAAGAGAGGAGCCGTTCTTTACATGCATGGGGACCAATTTTTCAGAACCTGATTCTAAATCGCTGAATACTGAAGAAGTAGCCTACTCATTTTTAAATCCTAAAATAGTCATCATATCACACTAAAACAGCACTTAAGGACAGTTTTTGTTCACGACACCTTTATTATTGGTTAACGTAATATTTTAATCAAAATATTGAATATTGATTTGCGGGTGGAAGACTTTCAGTTATCCTGCCTACTATAGTTGCTAGCGAGCTGACTGGTGAACCTTCAGCAGCATTGAGCAAATGAATAAAGACAGACTGGAATTGCGAGGTTATGGCCTGTAACGGTAGCTGGCTTTGCTAACTCTGTGAGGTTATGGCCTGTAACGGTAGCTGGCTTTGCTAACTCTGCGAGGTTATGGCCTGTAACGGTAGCTGGCTTTGCTAACTCTGCGAGGTTATGGCCTGTAACGGTAGCTGGCTTTGCTAACTCTGCGAGGTTATGGCCTGTAACGGTAGCTGGCTTTGCTAACTCTGCGAGGTTATGGCCTGTAACGGTAGCTGGCTTTGCTAACTCTGCGAGGTTATGGCCTGTAACGGTAGCTGGCTTTGCTAACTCTGCGAGATTATGGCCTGTAACGGTAGCTGGCTTTGCTAACTCTGCGAGGTTATGGCCTGTAACGGTAGCTGGCTTTGCTAACTCTGCGAGGTTATGGCCTGTAACGGTAGCTGGCTTTGCTAACTCTGCGAGGTTATGGCCTGTAACGGTAGCTGGCTTTGCTAACTCTGCGAGGTTATGGCCTGTAACGGTAGCTGGCTTTGCTAACTCTGCGAGGTTATGGCCTGTAACGGTAGCTGGCTTTGCTAACTCTGCGAGGTTATGGCCTGTAACGGTAGCTGGCTTTGCTAACTCGTCTTGTCTAAATCGCGTTAGTTCAGTACAAACTGATTTGGCCTACCTCAAGGTGCATGTGGACCAGGTGCTTCACAAAATTTGACGATGTTCTACGTTTCTCCTCAATTTTACGCTTGTAGATGGAATATAGTGCTGCGTTTAGTCTCCAACATGGACGTTATAATTGGCAAACTCTAATTATATTGCTCTTGGCACAGACATTTTGCGTACAAGTTGCTAGTCTGTTGATTGTCCGTTCATAGTGCTGTTTATGCATTTTCTATAATTTTTTAATTGTAAATTATATAAATATTACACTCCTTTTTTCCCTAATTGTAGTAATATGAATATGTTTACCAATCCTAAATATCATTATAATTCACAGCTGAAACAAAGCAAAGCCCTCCACATTTGCAAGGCCTCTGTGTACACACACACACACACACACACACACACACACAAACGATAAGTTTTCAGCTTAGAGAATTTCCGTTTCAGGCACAATTGATCCAGAAAAGATTTCACAATGTGTGTCAAAGGTTTCACAGCAATGCACGACAAGTTGTGACCCCTGTATTTAACGATGATTAGCCCTAACCCTGACCCTGACCCTGACCCTAACCCCATAGTACCGCAGCGGTGTGGTGTTTTACTGAAATAAAGCAAAGAATATAGCAATCCAAAGTGTCATTGTCTGACCTCATGAGTACCCTCCTCCCTCCCAGCTGGGTATACAGTGGACTACACCACGGGGATCCACATGACCTTCGCCTCTGTGTTTGCGGTCATGTTCAACGGCTGCACAGGGATCATGGCTGGATCCAACATGTCTGGTAGGTGCATATTCGCGTGTGCGTGCGTGTGTGTGGTGGAGGTAGGGAGGGTGGGTAGAAGGTTAAAGTTAAGGTTGATGCTTTTGACTGGAATCTTTTTTGACTGGAATCTTTTCCTGCCCCGGGACACTGTGTCACAGGAGATCTGAAAAGCCCCAGTGCCTCCATCCCTCGAGGGACCATCACAGCCGTCATCTTCACCTTCATCGTCTACAACCTGCTCAGTCTGCTGCTGGCCTGCTCCTGTGACCGGTCAGTTCCTCTTTCACCGCCTCCCTGCCTTGCTCCTGCGACCGGTCAGTTTCTCTTTCACCGCCTCCCTGCCTAGCTCCTGCGACCGGTCAGTTTCTCTTTCACCGCCTCCCTGCCTTGCTCCTGCGACCGGTCAGTTTCTCTTTCACCGCCTCCCTGCCTTGCTCCTGCGACCGGTCAGTTTCTCTTTCACCACCTCCCTGCCTTGCTCCTGCGACCGGTCAGTTTCTCTTTCACCGCGTCCCTGCCTTTTGTCTGTCCTTCAGTGTCAATCTGACTTAATTCAATTTATTAACGTGAATTACGTATCTGAGTAATTTTCACGGCCTCTACTAATTGTTAGTCAATTGTTCGTTTAATTAATTTTTTAGTTGATTATTATGTTTTCTGTTTGTTTTTGCTGTTATATGAAATATATCAAGGGGGGAGGGGCTGCATCTATGGGGCTCCCAGGGTTCCTTGTGTTTCTCAGGCTTATTCCCAAGCTGCTGATATGCAGCTCTCTTCCTCTGCAAGGAGAACGCAGAATTTTGCTTATAGAATAGCTAGTTTGTAATATTTGAGCTCTCTCTGATTCAGATTGTGTTTTTCACGAGGATTTCAGAAATCCAGCTCACTCATTAGCTAAACTGTACTCTCTGAACCTGTACATCAAATATTTAAAAAAATGTAAAATGTTTTTTAAATTTATTTATTTTATTATCTTCCACTGTGATCAGGTAGTATGTCCATATAAGGTTCAGTAAGAATTGAAGTATGTATAAGTGCAGGCATCTTCCAATACCTGATATAATATAATATAATTTGAATTGACTTGTGTGTGTTTGGTGTGCGTGAGGACGTCCTGAGGCTGCTCTTTGTTAGACGATGTAGTGATGTAGTGATGTAGTGATGTATAGCTCAGCAGGGGAGAGTGTCAGGATATGACTCTTGACATTGCTGGGTATTTGTTATCATATGATTAGATGCATCTTATACAGAATACCTTTTTAACTCGATTACATTTTATTTAATCACCCGTGTGTGAGTCTGAATTTGTAATCAATATCGCCATATTGGATATTGGACCCAAACACATAACGCTTTGAAACGTTTTTAGTTTAGTCAGGGATTAAATTATCTGAGCTAAAATTTGACTTCATAAAATGATAGTTTTTGATTTCTTTCATTTATTCCTCTGCTTTCTCTGGTTAGGATTTCCCCATCAGTTGATTTTCTGGCTCATATTAATGTGTATATCGTGTATATATTCACCCATGTAGCATGTGTTGGTGTAGCTGCATGTTACAGTCTGACAGTATTTCTCAAGCAGACCCAGGTTCTGCTGAAGTCCAGTGTACCCACGTCAGAAAAGGTCTGTACAAAACACTATTTATACTTGTCATGATTTAGATGGAAGCAAAGGTTTGAAAATGTTTACACTGTGGCTGTATTACACTATAATTCTACTGTTATAAGATAATTTTTGTAGATGGTTTACAGTGTTGGATTCAAGCTGCAGTTCAGTTAAACCTGCTGGCAGTTTGCCTGTGTGCTGTTGTTCTGTTTTTATCTCTATCTGTCAAGTTCTTGTGAATCTTACATCCTCATATTCATCCGTCCCTTTTACTGTGTCTGCCTATCGATAGCTCTGCTTCAACTCTGCATATTGGCACAGTGCTAAAGCAGGGGGTTGCCAAAAAATAAAATGACAGAAAGAAACTCTGTTGTTGTTGTAGTCAACTGTTGTTGAAAGAAAAATCAATATAGCCTTTCAACTGACTCTCTCTGTCATTTCTCTCTGTACACCTTTGATCCCTATGTGAAAGTGCTGTGCTCTGTGGTTCGCTACGTCAGTAAAACTACTGGTATTGTATTGACTCGATTAAACGGGATGTGTTTTTCAAAGGGAAACCCCTGTGTTGCAGTGTGGCTGTTTGTGCGATTTAGCGTTGTAACCAGAGTGTGTGAAACCATGGCCGGCCTCCCCCCCCCACCTCCTACAGGCCTCACTCACGCCTCACATGACTTCAGAACAGTGTGGTTTCTGTGAGCATCTGTACGTGCGTATCAGGGTATGAAATTAACACCAACCACCGGCCAAATGCTGGTGAAAGTTTGATCGCTGCTGGTAAGATTTTCTACCCAGTGGGTGGAAAAAGTACCTTTTGTAATTCGTACTGTAGTGCGTATACATGTCTCCTGATTTGGTGGAAGCTCTCCACAGCGGTTCTGCTCTATGACTCTGGTCATAATGGGGTTCTGTTGAGCTCTGCATCTCTTCTGTGCCTGGTTGCTCAGTGATGTGAGAGAAGAGGATCTGGGGACTGTTATAAAACAGCTGTGTGCCATCTGTACTGTTGCTTTTCATTGTGAAACGTTTCAGGGTTATAAGCAGGTGGGGCGATGGTTCAGACGTTGCTGCAGTTTTGTCTATAGAGGAACTGCTCTACGCGGGTGAGCCGTTTGAGGAACGTGCCTTTGTCAGGTGTCACATTTTCGAGTTCCTCCAGAGAGAAGAGGAAGCAAGTGGACAAGGGCAGGCTGTTGTCACTTGATGTTGTCACCACCATCTTAGGCTCTGGAGTTCAGTGGCCATTCGCCACTTGACTTCAGTCAAGTCTACTTGCATTTGGTTAAATAGCAAAGCCCAGGAATCAATCACAGTACAGTCATTTGGATAGGCTCGGAAATGTCTGAATGGGGTTTATAGTCCAGGAGATGAAACAAACTCTCTACAACCACATTGCGGAATGAACCTGAAAAGTAGTCAAACAATGATTTTGCAAAATGCCAATTAACAGCAGTTCCCTGAGACGTAAGATAAGCATCTTGCACCAGCTTAGCTCTGTGTGGAAAATGGTACTTTCAGGCCTAAGAAAAAAAATAAACTAAGCTTAAAAAAGCAGGATTTACTTTGGGACAGTGGATTACTGTGCTTATCAGAACAAGACACACCTGTGTATAATGTTTTAGGAAATGGGTGTAGGCATTTGGGGGATTAATTTATAATATGATTTGCTCATTTCCATGGCAACAAATGTCAGTGAAGCATGAAATACAGATATATTTCTGAATACCAGTAAATTGTAAATAATAATAATAAATATTAATCTACTGTGAAGAAACCATCAAAATTGCATGAAATATTTTTTGTACGTACCTATATTCTTACCATTCATAAGCAACCTCACACACGCTCAGTGTTGCTTTTCTGTGGGCTTCTGGAGAAACCGAATTGACCAGCGCCTGTTTTTACCACACTGCTCAGTAACAAATGCAGTATTTAATTATTTTTCATTCATTTTCTTTAATTATGCATAGTTTCTGGCCAGTATGTTTTCAGACGTCTTCAGTTTATGGGCTTTAAATATTGTACAAATATGGTATTTTATAAGAGCAGTGAAATGGATAAACCACAGACCTTTAACGTTAGGTTTGGACAATACAACTTAGTCTGGTAGTAAATGGCCACATCCAGATCAGATTAATTTTAATTGGTGACCGTGACTATATGAGCAATTTTCATGTGCTCTTCACTCCTATAGGTTTATTTAAATGTTGTTGTCCTATAGAAATGGCTCTTTCAAGTAGTTGAATATATTTCTTTGTATTTGTAGTTTGTTTTCTCAAACGTGAGCCATACCGACTGCTCCCAGTAGATGGCACTCTTACACTGTTACAAACATGTGACTGTTGCTCCTTCTAGTGTTTCGCAGCTGTATTGCTCTGTTTTGCAATTGACATACTTAACTCATTCACTGCCAGGCTGTGTCCAAATCAGAGCCCTGTCTACTGCGCCCTGTCTCCTGCGCACTGTGTGCTGCGCCCTGTCTCCTGCGTACAGTGTACTGGCGGAAGTGTGCTGTTCAATGTGCACTGTTTCGCAGTCTGTGAAAAATATCCATCATACCATTTTCCAACCGTACTGTGGAAGTGTCGTAAGCAGGTCATAAGACGTCCCACCAATGTTGCCATGTTCGCGGTTTTACAGCTAAATTGGGATACTTTCAAAATGGTGTTACGGGTAAAGTCGCAAAGCACACACTTATTTTAAAAAGTAAAAATATGATGATTTCTATTTAAAATACGTTGGTTTCGGTTAAAATTATATTTTGGGCTAGTTTTGAGTCGCCATTCAACTGGAAAGTCTGGCAAGATCTGGCAACCCTGTGCCCCACTCTTGCGCTGCCATGTCACGTGTTGTTTTTGTTGTATTTGAAGGAAAACGTCAGCGAAGCTGCACCTCATTTTTTTTAAACGAAGCTTCACGTCATATTTATGAGACCAAAATGTTTGCGTACTTCTTGAAAAGTGTGCTCCCGAGCACCCAAGTCTACTCACCAAGGCTACTCAATAGTGTGGAAGAGTGCTGATGATCGGACACGGCCCCAGTATTCTGGAACACTAAGCCTCAGTAGTGCCTAGCCAATATGGCTGCCGACATTCAAAATTTTTTGATTGATCCTGTCAATGTGCAAACTTCTAATAAAACACATTATTTTACCTATTCAACAGAATGTTTTGTTAATGAGTTAGCTCACTTTCTGGTTCAGTTCACTATTAGAACAACGTCAAACAATATTGATGGAAATTTAAATAATTTATTTTCAGTGCTTCTTAGTTTGGTTAATATGACTCTTATATCGGTGATGTGTAATAATAATTAAAACAGTTTTCTATAAAAATCAGCTCTTGCATACCTATAAATATGTAAAAATGAACAATAAACATAATCACTGGTAATTTGTATAGATATGTACAAATGAGCTGTCCACGTGAGTTACTTTGTATCAACCGTTTCAATCAGAAAAATCCTGAGGCAAAAATAACGTAGGCTAAGATCTGTGGTGTGAGGGACTAATTCAAAACTGAACCATCAAAACGATGGTCACTGGAGGGAAGTAATTGGACAGAAGTGGAAATCAGAGAATTATTAAATATAAGTCTGGGAAGGGTTATTATAAAACTCATTGATGATAGGCTACTGCCCGTGATTCAAACGTTTGCCAGACGATCGTGGAATGACGGAAAGCTAGGGGAGTAATTTTCTCCTGTTACTGAGACAGTAGCATAGCAGTAGCCTAGTTTGTTATATTGCCCTCTTGATTGTGTTCAATTTCTTTATATTCTTGTTCACTGGCGCAGAAATGTGTTGGTACAAATTGATGGGGACGCGTTATTCCCACGCCCCGATGTTGGTTTAGATGGTTAGATATGAGTTTTTTTTTAAATGTGGGATAAATATAAATATTTCCATCTAGAACCATGTTTAAAAATTTCTTAGGTTTTTTTTTAAATAAAAAAACAAAATAATAAAAAAAAGAGCAAATCCGGGTAAAAGACTGCAAAAGAACGTAATTGTAAATTGGTCATTGTTTAATTTTTCCCGACTCAAATCCAGAATGTTTTACCGGTGTGGCGGTGTAAAGACGGCTGTGGTCGACTTTAGTCACCCTCTGCACTTTAGACCACCCTTGTATTTTCGTTGACTAAAGTCGCCCACAGCACTGAATGAGCTAAAGGTCACACGGGTGACCTTTAGTTTATCTTATTACTTTGGTTTATCTTATTACTGTCATTTAACATATACACCTATTTTGAGCATGAATGTAAGTTTGCGTTTTTTTTATTGGAGACAAACAGCATTTGAACCCATATAAATATATTAAGCTGAACACCACATCAGTATATCTATGGGCTTATCTGGTTGATTTTCACTTAATGCAATCCTATATACCTTTTTGCTGTCTTATTTACATGGTCATTTTATATGAATATATTGATGCACGGGAAAAGCTGACACTAATGGTGTTATCGTTAGCTTGATGAAACGTCTCACTGTATCAATGGTGAAGCGCGTGCTTGTTTTCTGATCAATTGCAGAGTTCGTGCCAAAACCAAAGGGGCATAACTGACATTTTTACTTATTTTATATTATAAAGCTGATGCAATTAAAGTGAAGCTGATGTAATTAAAGTCAATAAGACAAAAAATAGTTTGAGTGTACTGAGATTCTTCTGGTTAGATCGAAGCGTGATGCCAATATCCCGACTCAAATGCAGGTAGTGAGGTTAGATTGATGGCTCTTGTCCACGTGTCTCTGGTAGTTGCCTGGGGTGCCTCTTCCAATGGAGTCTTTGGTAGCGGGCTGTGGAGTCTGTCATTGGGCCGGGAGCCTTTGGTAGCGGGCTGTGGAGTCTGTCGATGGGCCGGGAGTCTTTGGTAGCGGGCTGTGGAGTCTGTCATTGGGCCGGGAGTCTTTGGTAGCGGGCTGTGGAGTCTGTCGATGGGCCGGGAGTCTTTGGTAGCGGGCTGTGGAGTCTGTCATTGGGCCGGGAGTCTATGTTAGCGGGCTGTGGAGTCTGTCATTGGGCCGGGAGTCTTTGGTAGCGGGCTGTGGAGTCTGTCATTGGGCCGGGAGTCTATGGTAGCGGGCTGTGGAGTCTGTCATTGGGCCGGGAGCCTTTGGTAGCGGGCTGTGGAGTCTGTCATTGGGCCGGGAGTCTTTGGTAGCGGGCTGTGGAGTCTGTCATTGGGCCGGGAGTCTATGGTAGCGGGCTGTGGAGTCTGTCATTGGGCCGGGAGTCTATGTTAGCGGGCTGTGGAGTCTGTCATTGGGCCGGGAGTCTTTGGTAGCGGGCTGTGGAGTCTGTCATTGGGCCGGGAGCCTTTGGTAGCGGGCTGTGGAGTCTGTCATTGGGCCGGGAGCCTTTGGTAGCGGGCTGTGGAGTCTGTCATTGGGCCGGGAGCCTTTGGTAGCGGGCTGTGGAGTCTGTCGATGGGCCGGGCGTCTATGATAGTGGGTGGGCCGGGGTATCTGGGATAGCGAGTTGCACGTCGCAGGCCCTCCCGACACGGGCCACGGGATGAGGAATTTGGGGCAGCAGCAGGGTTGGGGGAGGGGCCTGCTGGAGATGATGCGCAGTGGGAGATAAGAAGCCCATTAACCCCCTGACAGGGCTGCAGTGGAGACGGATAGCCCACTGTGCCAACCTCTCCCTGCTTCTCACAGCTTTTCAACACCAGATTAAAATCCAATACAGCTCGTCCCTCTTTCTCTCTGCCTCTCACTCCTTTCTTTCTCTCTGCATCTCACTCTTTTATTTCCCTCTGCGTCTCACTCCTTTCTTTCTCTCTGCGTCTCAATCCTTTCTTTCTCTCTGCGTCTCACTCTTTTCTTTCTCTCTGCGTCTCACTCTTTTCTTTCCCTCTGTGTCTCACTCCTTTATTTCCCTCTGCGTCTCACTCCTTTATTTCCCTCTGCGTCTCACTCCTTTCTTCCCCTCTGTGTCTCACTCCTTTATTTCCCTCTGCATCTCACTTCTTTCTTTCCCTCTGCGTCTCACTCCTTTTTTTCTCTCTGCGTCTCACTCTTTTCTTTCCCTCTGCGTCTCACTTCTTTCTTTTCCTCTGCATCTCACTCCTTTCTTTCCCTCTGCGTCTCACTCCTTTCTTTCCCTCTGCGTCTCACTCTTTTCTTTCCATCTGAGGGAGCGAAGGAGCACATGTGTGGTGGGGGGGGGGGGGGAGAGAGTGTATGGTTTTGTGTCTTTTCAGAAGAATGGGGTGTGTGTGTGTGTGTGTGTGTGTGTGTGTGTGTGTGTGTGTGCGTGTGTATGTTAAAAGATGGTGTCACCCTTAATACTGTCCATTGTGAAGTCATTTGAAGAGTTTGAATTGAATTAATTTGAATTGAGGCGTATTAGAAAGAGAGGGGGCAGAGAGAGGTTGAGTGCACACGGATTTGAGAGTGAGTTCTGTGTGCAAGAACAACTGTGAGAGTTGTGTGGGTGTGTGGTTTATGAGACGGGAGTGTGTGTGTGTATTCTGTACACCCTCTCTTGGTGACCCACTGATAAATCCCCACATGTGTTTGGAGCTTATGTATTAATTACTGTGTGGATAATTATATTAATTATAATCTCCCATCCCTCTTTTGTTCTGCTATCTCCAACATACAGCCTTGTGTGTGTGAGCTCCCCACTCCCTCCCTCCCTCCCTCCTTCCCTCTCTCTCACTCTTTATTTTTCACTGTGTTGCTGGTTCACGCTCTGGGGGGGTTGCAGTGAAGCCAGACATTGTGAGGCAACAAGTCCAACATTTTTCAGCCCAAACTCTCTCCCTCTCATCCCTCTGCTGCCCCCCCCCTCCCCGCTCCCCCCCCCCCTCTCTCTCTCTCTCTCTTTCTCTGTTAGTCTGCTATCAGGCCAGCACAAAGTGCAGGTCTGTAGTTGTTCTGTTATTCCCTCTGTTCTCTTGCTATCTCTCAAAGGCAGTGAGCTTGCCCTGCCTCTGTTGTTCTGAGGTACTCAGTGGAAGTAGGCCGGGTCCAAGCCTGAGTGAGCCCTTCCAGTGTAGCGTGTCCGATGGGATCATCCACATCCCGTACAGCAGTCCCGCTTCTCCTGTTTAACTTTCACCTCCATTCAACTCTGTGCACCCTGCCTCTGCAAACCTCAGCGTGTGTGTGTGTGTGTGTGTTTGTGTGTGCGCGCATTTGTGTCTGTGTGTGTGTGAGCGTACGCGCATCTCTGTGTGTGTGTGTGTGTGTGTGTGTGTGTGTGTGTGTGTGTGTGTGTGTGTGTGTGTGTGCGCGTGTGTGCGGGAGAGGGAGAGAGGGACTCATTTAGCCACTTCCACTCTTGGTGTCATTTAAAGAATGAAGGGAGATTGGAGGGAGGGAATGGAGAGACAGAAAGAAGAGGAGAGATCTTTAGTGGGCTTCTGAGCTATTGATCCCATTTAATAATCCACAGCAGCAGCCACAGCCCCAGGGAGCACTTAAGTTAAATGTGTGTGTGTGTGTGTGTGTGTGTGTGTGTGTGTGTGTGTGTGTGTGTGTGTGTGCGTGCACCTCACTCCCACTCTGCTTCTCCTCTCAGGCCAAAGGATCCTCTCTCATTCTTTTCTCTTTGTATGGTATTTATTTGATCCATTTTCACACTCAAAAGCTATTGTGGTTCCTTTTACACCGTGTATGGCTTGTAAACACTGAGGGATGTCTGAGGCTGAGCCGTTTTTTTATCCCCTTTTATCAGGGACTGAAGTGCACGTTTGAGTGTGTCATCGCTTCAAGTGCCGAAAAGGCATGTCCTGTGTTCCCCAGGATTTCAGGACAGGGATGTGGAGCTTAGCCATGAAGGCTTTGAAAGGCCACTTGCTCTCCTCCTTTAAAAGCACAGACCAATGAGCACGGAGGGAACATATGACGGAAGCATAAGTGCATGTCTTGGATTGGAGGAACCAATGCCCTATCCTCTTGGAGTGTAAAGGCTGATGTTGGATTGGAGGGATGGTGGAGGAATTGCACTCAAACATGCTTTACATTAAACGTACGTTAAATTTCCGTCACTTAGCAGACGCTCTTATCCAGAGAGACGTACAGTAGTGGAGAACATAAGGGGTACAACAGTGATACATACGTCACCTCTTTATAATCAATATGTGTAATGTTAACCTAATAAACAACAAGCGCCACTCGGCAGATAGCCGGTCTTACAGTTATAACTGTGACATCATCCAAAAAGAGACCCAGAGAAAGAAAGAGAAAAGCCAAGAAAGGAAGGAAGGATATCTAAAGGAGGTCAAGGGAGCCATAGTGTAATCTGAAGAGGTGAGTTTTGAGTCTACGTCGGAAGATGGGCAGAGTTTCTGCTGTCTGGACTGCAGTGGAAAGCTCATTCAACCGCCTGGGGGCCAGAACAGACGGAAGACGTGACCTGAGTGCTGGCGCGTTGGAGGGAGAGGCCACACACCCAGCTGCAGGAAAACGTAGAGCTCTTATTGGTGTGTAAGATGTGATGATCGTTTGAAGATATAACGGATAGCCCTTGAGCTGCCCAATAGGCCAGCACCAAGGTGTTCCCATGAAGCATGTTTGGAGGCCCAAACTGACTCAAAACTGGATGAGTTTCTGCTTCAGCTGGAGGAAGCTGTAGTCTCTCAGGTTCTTGTTCTTCAGAATGCTTTGGTGGAGAAGAGTTCTAGGCCAGTGGAGGTGACCTCTTATCAAATGTACTTCAGCCTATATGAGCTCTGCATCGTTGTGTTCGAGGCAGGCAAAGAGCCCAGCTCTGTGTTGTCACCCAGATACGTTGGTCACCCCTGGCAACATGACCCCCCCACCCCACCCCACCCCCTTCCATGAGGGCAATTTCCCATCCCCAGGGAGAAATAATCATGCCCTTTCTCTTGGTAGTTCAAATGAGGACTGTGCTTTTTTAAACTCGGGTCAAAGTTCGGTCTGGTCCTCTCAGCGTGTGGCTGAGTTGGTTCTTTCAGGTTCTGCTAGTTACGATTGAGGTCTGTTCCGATCGGCGCCAACGGTCACTCCAAAAAGCTGGATGACTTTGTGGTTCCACTCCTGGAGTTTGTTCAAAAGACAAATACGGAAATGTATAAATGATTGAAATTCCAGGCCTTCAGACTTGTTTAATTGCAGCATTCAGCATAACCCGCCCACCCACAGCCAAGAAGTCATTTCCATCTATCACGCTTTTTACTACTTTTTATTTAGCGCTCTTCCTGGAGCTCATTTCTGGGCAGCAATGCGATCAATGATTTACATTACGGATTTAGTGTGAGGGATGGCGACGGATGCAGGCAGCGGCTCCAAACCTCGTTCCCCCTCTTCTTCCGTGCTCCCCTAGACCGGCAGAACGTGTGCCGTACTCGGAGCCTTCCTCCACGTTCACTATAAAAGCTCACGCGTGGCGCTGCTCTTTTGTTAGCTTGATGATGTTTTATCCCTAATGTGTCATTTACTATTCTGTATAGTCTGGAATTTGTATGTTCATGTTTGCCTTAAAATATCCGATTAAATTATAACTTGCGTCGTGATGACTTACTGTAATTCACTCTGTTTTAGGGAATTTAAAGATTATGGAAATGATACAAGTTGTTGTTTTTGTTAAATGTTAGTCTCATATTTCACAGAATTTGTCTTTGATAATCATTAAAAAGGCATTTGTATCGTCATCATAACTTACATTTTTCTCCTAAAAAAGCTTTCAGCGCTTCAATGATAAAATGTATTCGACCGTTTAACATTATTAAAACTTATAGATAAGATGAGATGCACTCGTTTAAAAAAAACGTACATGGCTGATGGCAAACAGTTCTCCTTGCGTGCGTCATTTGCTCCATTCCAGGTATGGATTAAAACCCAAACAAATTGTATGCTACTTACACGCGGTTTTCCCCCCTTTTTTTTTAAAACTCCGGAATATTTAAAAAGTCAATGAATACAGTTTATTTATTGTCTCCTTTTCAGTTATCGAAATTCCATTCTCTCAGTTAAAACCACATTACACTTCAAAGGGTTGCATTTCAAAATGTCAGCTGAACATCTAATTAAGTACACTTGCCTACGGTAAACTCCCGTATAACCGACCTAAATGGGACTAGAGGCTAGAGGAGAAACGGATACATGAGAGGTCAGATAAACCGGTAAAATAATAAGCATAGCAGCTTACGTAATAATAATAAAAAAAGGAATTAATTCAAAGAGCCATCGTATTTTTGACCGAAATGTATGATTTCACTATTATTATTTCTCAATATGAAAATGTCCATAACATGCACATTGTGCAACACTGAATTAGGCTAAATAATAAAAAGTAGACATTCGTTTAACTTAAGAATTCAGAATTGACCTAGCCGACACGAAACGCAATTAATAGGCAACAGATTGTTAGCTGTCACAACAGTTACAGTATGAGTTTAATGACTTTATTGTTTGGAAATCGTGCACATCGGGATTCAGAAATTACAAAAAATAATTAATCTTTGACTCAATCGAAAAATCAATCACATAATGCGGGGAGATCCGGTCATTCTAGCTTGCGCCAAGAACGGAAGGCACGTCATTACGTTACGTTAATGTACTCGCGTAAAAGCTGGTACTCTGCGGGGGAGGTCCGGTCATTCTAGCTTGCGCCAAGAACGGAAGGCACGTCGTACGTTAATGTACTCGCGTAAAAGTTGGTACTCTGCCAGTCTGTCAGTCTCGATGAGAAATTTACATTAAAGTTTAAATGAGGGCGTCGGATAATCCCCTAGTTTGCTTTACAGCCATTTATTTTAGGAAAGTGAGTTGTTATTTTAGGTGAGGTGATCTTACTGTAGTTACTGTAAGATCTGAAGTCATGAAATAAGTAAATATTGTGCAACACTATGGAATTATACAGCCCAGGGTTGTCACTGACGTTCATTTATCTTTTCCAAAGTCCCATCAAAGAGATTTTCTCTGCTTTGGGATGGAAAGTGTGTGACCTCCACCATGGTGAATAAACTTTAGTGCCTGAGCCATGCAGTTATACATACTGTAATACCATAGCGCTGTCAAACAACGGGTTGCCATGGAAAATGAGCAGGCTGAAAATGAATGGCTGGACAACTCTGTAGTAATCATAAGCGTTATACTGCAATTTGTTTATCTTACTGTAATGTAGGCATACAAGGCAAACATTCTGCGTTGGCAGTTGGGGCATTGAAAAATCATGTTTTTCATGTAGTGTCCGATTTCATTTAATCCAATTTGATATTACTTATAATTATTTTGATCTGGCTTGATGATTAAATGATAAAAGGTCACCTTTATTTTCACTCTGCTAATGCGCCAGGCTTCCAGTGCGAGAATTTTGGCATTCAGACAGTATTCTCAATTGAGCCTCAGCAAACCTCTACAATTAGAAATGTTAATCCCAATTTCCCCATTTTACATCTGTTCCATCTACTTTGTCCAAATATGGCTCCCTCTTCACACTACCGTCTCTTTTTTTTAATTTAAATACAGACATTTTTATATTTTACCTGTCACTTAATGTGGGAAAACGGAGAGTAACTACGGACATCCTGAATCAGTGGCTGCCGCTACCGTCGCGGTTTCCTCCCGTAACATTGCGCGCGTAAAGGCCCTGTCACACTATAGCGTTTCGTACTAGCGTATGCCAGCGTATTAAAAATATCACTCATACGCTGATATACGCTGACATACGCTAGGGGTACGTTAGGCATAGGTTGTATACGTTTCAAGCACGGTCGCATTCGGTGGCATACGCTGGCATACGGCGAGGCACCAAAAGTTTTTTAAGCATGCTCAAAAATTTTGTGCGTGTTCGGACGTATGGTTTATACGCTAAACATACGCTAGGCATACGCTGAATACGCTAGAATTACGCTAGAGGTACGTTACTCATAGGTCGAGTACGCTGGTCATACGCTGACATACGCTGACATGAAGGTGTACCGTACAGCTAGCGTATTGATAGCGCATTGATAGCGCATGAGTAACGTACTTCTAACGTATGTCTGACGTATCTGCAACGTATATAGACATCTTGGCGTATGCCTGACGATTGAAAGAAGCAGAGGAACCTCCTGAAGCACTGGGCCAACTCAGGTGCAGGTGCAGTTCCATGGCAAGACAGGATGATTTAGAACAATTGTATAGTTTAAAGTCAAGTGTAAAATGCAGTTTATTATTCTATGGGTCAGGGGTACTTATAAATTACACATCATTTGATGTATTATAAAAGTATGAAAAACACCAGAAGTAAGTTTAAAAAACGTTTATTCATATGATCAACTGATCATTAATAATGCCACATGATAATAATGGTAATAATGGTACATAGTAGGGATGCAAATATTAAGGAATTTCCTTAATCGATAGTTGTTAACCTTAACAAAAAATCGTCGATTAATTGATAACATAAAAGCTAAATATAGCTTATGATAGACAGAATACAAAATGCATGTTATATTCCTCAATAAAAGATTTATTGTAACATTTGAGAAACAGGCATTATTGTAGCATAACAAAAATAGAATAGGAAGGCGTGTATAGGCTACTTTAACAGAAAAGAAATTGCGCTCCGTCATCTGTAGCAAGCGAAACCGTTGCTCCGCTAGGCACTTGTAGCATGAACATAATCGCTCTTGAAATTGAAAGGCGACAGTTAAACTAGTAGACCTAGCATAGAACAGTCAACTTAAAACATAGGCTATTATGTTTTGAATAGGCTCCTCATATGCATACTAGATAGACCTACTTATTTTTATTCAAGAACATTTAAGCATATCTACGTGGTCTGGAGTGAGTCGTGTGCGCAGCCTGTTTATTAGCTCTCGAAACCCCTCACCGTCAACGGTGCTTATTGCCATAATGTCCTTTTCAACCATGTTGCATACCCTCTGAGTAATAGCCTACAGTCATTAAAGAGTCAATACTTCTTTCCTGGTTGTGGTGGTGTGTTGCGTTCCCCATCCTGAGAACCAAGAACGAGGAAAGGCCGATGGTTATATTGGCACTTTGTCACGTGATAGCGGTACGCTGGACATGCGCAGTTCATACTCTACTCATACGCTAGCCATACGTACATTACGCTAGCCATACGCTGGCGATACGCTACTCATACGCTACTCATAGGTTCAATACGGTAAGTATCCGAAAAAATCTTTATTTTCAACGGCTTTTTGCGCGTATGAAAATTATTTCATGAATTTACATCCGCAACTCATACGTTTCTCTCATACGCAATAGTGTGACAGAGCCTTTAGCAGCTGTTTGCAAAGCGGTGTGTTTACGGTGGCACGACTTCCTCCTCTCCGCAGACTCACGCTCCTCTCTCGTTTAACGTGACACGAGTGTTACTGTGCATTTTCAGGCGTGTGTAATTGCGCTCGAGCAGCTTTGACAGCGTTTATTGATCAAAATTGGCCATAATCGCCGATCTACGGGAAAAAGCACCTCGTCCTCCAGCACACCGATTGGCCATTGTTCTGCTCTCATATACATTGACTGGAAATAAAATATGGGTTTTTTACAAGATTTTTTTTACATCAGAGTAAAAAAACCTGAGTGGGTGGGGCAGGGGGGTTATGAAATGCAATTGAATTGGCTCATATAATGTGTGTTTTATGATAATGCCTCTATGCTGTTGATCTGCCTTGACTGCAGTAATAACAGTGTTTTTTTCAGGCAAGCTAACCACTTCTGTCATTTATCCAGCAGTATATTTGCATCCAAGCATATTTCACAACTTTTTCTATCCACAGATTGTTGTTGGGACACTGCATATACCACAATAATATAAAATCATAATGGAGAATACTTAACTCCATATATCCTGGTAGTTATGAGTAAGATGATTATGGCCTAGCGGTCTTTATTATGGTCTGCTCTCTTGTGCCAGACTGTGAGGACTGCTTTTAACTGTGAGGACGGCTCTGCTACCCAGTGTTCACTCTGCGTGAGCGGGCCTCTCTGTTACCCAGTGTTCACCCTGCGTGAGTGGGCCTCTCTGCTACCCAGTCTTCACTCTGCGTGAGCGGGCCTCTCTGTTACCCAGTGTTCTCCCTGCGTGAGCAGGTCTCTGCTACTCAGTGTTCACCCTGCGTGAGCGGGCCTCTCTGTTACCCAGTGTTCACCCTGCGTGAGCGGGCCTCTGCTACCCAGTGTTCACCCTGCGTGAGTGGGTCTCTCTGCTACCCAGTGTTCACCCTGCGTGAGCGGGCCTCTCTGTTACCCAGTGTTCACCCTGCGTGAGCGGGTCTCTGCTACCCAGTGTTCACCCTGCGTGAGCGGGTCTCTTGTTACCCAGTGTTCACCCTGCGTGAGCGGGTCTCTCTGTTACCCAGTGTTCACCCTGCGTGAGCGGGTCTCTCTGTTACCCAGTGTTCACCCTGCGTGAGCGGGTCTCTCTGTTACCCAGTGTTCACCCTGCGTGAGCGGGTCTCTCTGCTACCCAGTGTTCACCCTGCGTGAGCGGGCCTCTCTGTTACCCAGTGTTCACCCTGCGTGAGCGGGCCTCTGCTACCCAGTGTTCACCCTGCGTGAGCGGGCCTCTCTGTTACCCAGTGTTCACCCTGTGTGAGCGGGTCTCTCTGCTACCCAGTGTTCACCCTGCGTGAGCGGGTCTCTGCTACCCAGTGTTCACCCTGCGTGAGCGGGTCTCTCTGCTACCCAGTGTTCACCCTGCGTGAGCGGGCCTCTCTGCTACCCAGTGTTCACTCTGCGTGAGCGGGCCTCTCTGCTACCCAGTGTTCACCCTGCGTGAGCGGGTCTCTCTGCTACCCAGTGTTCACTCTGCGTGAGCGGGTCTTGCTACCCAGTGTTCACCCTGCGTGAGCGGGCCTCTCTGTTACCCAGTGTTCACTCTGCGTGAGCGGGCCTCTCTGCTACCCAGTGTTCACCCTGCGTGAGCGGGCCTCTGCTACCCAGTGTTCACCCTGCGTGAGCGGATCTCTCTGCCACCCAGTGCTGATTGAGAGGTCGGTTGCTGTGTCATTCTGTATGGTTAGAACTTCTGCCTTCTGTTTGCTAATTTATCTTTTTTTAAAAGCCTCCACAGAAGCCCGACCAAAACTAAATGGACAATTTATAGCAGTTTATTCATTCTTCCACATTCAGGAGTGAGTGAGTGTAATCCAGGGGTACCTGAGTAAATTGCACTGTATGAATGCTCTGTTTTTCTGTGTGAGGGTGTGTGTGTGCATGTGCGCGTGTGTTTGTAGGTGTGTGTGTGTGTGTGTGTGTGTGTGTGTGTGTGCATTTGTTTGTATGTGTGTGTGTGCGTGTTTGTGTTTGTTTCTTATGTGTGTGTGTGTGTGTGTGTGTGTTTGTTTCTATGTTTGTGTGTGTGTGTTTGTTTGTATGTGTGTGTGTTTGTAGGTATGTGTGTGTGTGTTTGTATGTGTATGTGTGTATAGGTGTGTGTGTGTGTCTGTGTTTGTTTCTATGTGTGTGTGTGTTTGTTTATATGTGTGTGTGTGTTTGTTTCTATGTGTGTGTGTGTTTGTTTCTATTTGTGTGTGTGTGTTTGTTTCTATGTGTGTGTGTGTGTGTGTGTGTTTGTTTCTATGTGTGTGTGTGTGTGTGTTTGTTTCTATGTGTGTGTGTGTGTGTTTGTTTGTTTGTTTCTATGTGCGTGTGTGTTTGTGTTTGTTTTTATGTGTGTGTGTGTGTGTGTGTGTGTTTGTTTCTATGTGTGTGTGTGTGTGTGTGTTTGTTTCTATGTGTGTTTGTGTTTGTTTTTATGTGTGTGTGTGTGTGTGTGTGGTTGATTGTGCAGTCCTGCAGTCTCTGCTCAGTAGTAGAGTCTCTTATTTCTCTCCTGTCGGTGCTTGCCGCTCTCATTACACTGCGCTGTCATGCCTTTTATGAGGTCTTTGTTTTCTCGGGCAGCGGTTGAAAATGTCAAACGCACACAGATTTATTCAGCTCTCTGCCTGCCATCAGGGGGATTAATAACCACACCCATACACACACACACACACACCCATACACACGCTCACGCATGCTTACACTTGTGTACACACACACACACACACACACACACCACCCAAGCTTTCTTCCCTCCACTCGTCTCCTGTTGGGCTTCAGTCCTGTTTCCTCACCTTTATTTTTCTCACTCTTGTTTGTCAGCATTTCCAACAGGTGCAGATTCTGGTTTAAAAAGACATTATTGATGGAAAAGTAATTACACAATTTCTAGCAGTCAATATTATGCGTTAAACATCAGGAAAAGTCTCATGGAAGCTGCTTAATTTTAACATTTTGTTTGAGAAAACACGTACACACACACACACACACACACACACGCACGTACACACACACGCAGGAGAGTGCTTGGTTAGTACTAACTGATCTCAAAGCTGTTTAAGAACCTCCTAGGTTCTCTGGCTTCTTTTGTGTTTGTGTGGAGTGATTGTGCGTTCAGATCATTGTATCGACCAAACAATACTTAATAGGTCTGTGATGGTAACTATTAAACTTGCTCAACCCGAAAGAAACGTGATGAGAGTATTAATAACGAGAGAGATGGAGAGAGAGAGATGGAGAGAGACTGAGGAGGAGGAGGAGAAATGGAAGGGACGAGTCAGGTCAGCAGTGGGAGGATTGTACCCCCGTGGTGGTGGTGGTCATGGTCCCGATACTTATAACTGCCATCTCTTGTGATGGTGCTGTGTGCTCTGTCCATCTCTCCCCGCTGACCATTGAGAAGGCTTGTGGTAATGCTTCAGTGTTTCCCAGCATGCTTTGAGCTCACAGGAACAGTGGGGACTCCTTTATTTGCTTTGCTTACTGGACAAAGCTATCCGCGAATAGTGGGGGTGCCCCACTCCTGACAAATAAAGAGGGAAAATGAGGGGGCTCATAACTGATTAATGGAGCCTGCTTTGTGTAATGTGTACTGAGCACTCTCCATTTCTCTCTTCCCCCTCTCCCTCCCTCCCGCTCTCCCGTCCTCCGTCTCTGAGACTAATGCACTCAGTGTGTCCCTGCCATTCCAAAAGCTGCGATCAATAAGCAAATTGCCTCTTACAAAGAGAAAGCAGCATGTCTAGAAGGGCCGTGTCTGAGTGGGGAGAAGCCGAGCCAGAGCCACACACACTGCTCCCGCTGGAGACGGTGACCTCATTCACTGGGACCCACATTACGTTCTGATGTCACCAACTGCAGTCTAGGTCTTATGTCACCTTTTACCCATCGCTTTACTACTGCCCAAAGAGCTGCAGATTGAGCCTGACCACATGCTCTCACACAGGCACACACACACACGCACACACACTGTCACATACATACTGGAAAACATGCACACACGTACATCCACGCACACTCAGGCATTCATACTTGCATACATACACTGTTTAACACGGTTGTACGCGAGCAAACACACACGTACGCGTGCATTCATAGACTTGGAGAACGCACACTTTGTTCACTGCAGGAGAACTGGTGATGGTACTGTGAATGTGTGTGTCTGCTCAGGGGGTAGGAGGAGGAGGAGGAGGCGCAGGTTATGTTAATGGGTGTGTGTTGCAGATGAGAGGAGCGGGGAGAGTGAGAGAGGTATTGTGTCTTGTCCCTGTGAATGTGACGCTGAGTGTACATCTGGGTGACGGACAGTAAATGACAACACTTCCCATGTATGTCAGCGGCGTGTATTTTTAGGATCCTGATTAGTGTCCCTAATTAGACATCAATAAACTCTAATTGGTCTGCCACCACAATTATGCTGAGTTGACTCACCAAGCCTCACAATGACATTGACTCATCCAGTGGAGTCCATGTTCTTTCTGAAAATGCGCAAATAAAGCATACAAGATTTCAATGGGAAAGGTTATATTCTGCCATTTTCATCTGATTCTGTGCGCAGCCTGAATGCTCCGCGTGTTGCACACATGTACTGCGTTGGTACCGTACGCTCCCTGGCTGCGTGCAGGGCTCCTGCTCCTGTTGTGTGGGTTTCCGTGGCACCGTTGTGGGGTTTGCTATGGCCTTCCCCTGGGACCCTGATTACAGCCTCTCTACCGGAATGCTAATATGCTAATTACATTAATGCTTTTGCTGGCTTCGTTTCGCTGGTGATTTCATCACGTGTCTGTCACCGTTTCAGAGTCTGGTTTCAGTGCGCCACCCCTGACTGCGTGTAGCTCAGCGGATACTGGTCTTTACGGGCCTGTCGTTTCGCGATTGTGAGAAGCCCCGCTTTGCGCTCGTCTCTCCACAGCATCCTGTTGCAGAGGGACTACAGTTTTCTGCGGGAAATCAACGTGTGGCGCCCCCTGGTGACCATTGGGGTGTACTCCTCCACCCTCTCCGCTGCCATGAGCAACCTGATCGGGGCGTCGCGAATCCTGTACGCCCTGGCGAGGGACGACCTGTTCGGTGAGCCCCCTCTACTCTCACCTCCCCTCCTTTTCTATATTCTGTCCTCTTTCTCTTGTCCTTTTCCTCCCTCTTCTCTCCCTCTCTCCTCTCCTCTGTTCTCTTTCCTTCCCCAGTCATATTGGAATGATTGTCTTAATAACTTCTGGGTTGTATATTTCCTGAGTTAAACCAATGAAAACTGAAAGCGGACACGTGTGTGTGCGCGTGTGTGTGCGCATGTGTGTGCGTGTTTCCTGGCGCCCTCGGTCAGTTTCCTGGCGCCCTCGGTCAGTCCTTTAGGACAGTGAAAGGCGTTGGTGGAGCCGTACACCTCTGTTCTCTGTATCTGAAGACACGGGCTCTGTGGAAAGAGTGCAGAGCTATGGGGTGTGACGGATGTGTTGTGCTTTCTCTGTCCGACCCCAGTGCTGTACCCCGTGCCTACCGAGTGATGGATGGTCCAGGCTGGCAAAAGTACTGCCAACACCCCCCCCCACTTCGATCTAGTGCGGCCAAAGGGTCATCTCTCCTCCGCTATCTCCTCCATGCCGTCTCCACACCACTTCGTTTTCCCCCTTATCTTTCCTTTTTTCCCATTCTTCCTTTCTTCCCGTTTTCCTCCCCCCTCACCACCACCACATCGCTAAGTAAGTGAATGTACGTCGTGAAGGCCGATAAGTTGCGTTCATTGTGACAGACGGGTTTCTGAAGCCTCTCCTTTCCTCTGTCTCCTCTTACAGGCAAAGTGCTGTCGCCGGCCAAGAGGACCTCGCGCAGCGGGAATCCCTGGCCGTCCGTACTCATTTCCTGGTTCCTAGTGCAGGTGAGCGAGGGCAGACATGGTACCGCTGGCATTGTGCTTCAGCACAGCTGTGACCGCATCAGAGGTGTACTTTCACAGCTCCTGACCGACCCATTACATGACTTGATTGGACTGCCAGCCATGTTCTGTTCCTGCAGTGGCTCTCGTGGCTTCTTGCAACGTCTGCCTTTCCGAACATTTCGGTCACAACTGAGCAGTTTGCTTAACGCTGTTTTTGAAACAACCTTTGGAAAGAGCTCACTGTAGACTTCATGGGCACATTGTGGCACATATATAGTGCCACTGTTTAGCTGTCTTGGTGGTGACCATTAGACTAGTACCGATCAGCAAAACTGCTAATGAAACTCTTTAATGGCAAATGGCAATCAGCATTGCTTTACAAATGTGAAAATAGCACTGTATTTTTTTGCGGTCCCATAGCAATACCCACACTTGTACTTTTTATATCACATTTTAATATTATGTAAATAAATTTGTACAATTCTAATTATGTTACAATTAATATTGATTGTTATAGTTTTAGCTGTTGGGAAGGCACTAATTAGCTGTGATATTTTTAGATGCAACACACTGATAGCATGGGCATCGTCTGCCATACTTGAAACTGAATGAACACGGTATGCAGGTCGGCACATTTATAAGGGGTATCGTGGCGAGGGGGGGGTGGAGGGGAGGTCAGGCGCGTGAGTTATGTAGCTCACAGCATGGAAAATGCCCCCTACCTTTCACACTCTGATTGCAGTTTAATAGCGGGGGCTTGGAAGCGCGATCCTCCCTCCTGTTTTCCGCTCTCCCGACAGCACGCTCCTTCAGAGGGGGGGCAGCTCTGCTGGCAGAGCTCATGGCCCAGGGGTAGGACCACGGGGGAGGTAGTCGTGCGCCGGGGCGTAATTAGCAGGAAATCGTTAACTGGACGGCTAACATTAGCGTTCTCTGCGCAGACTCTCCTCATTAAAATGATTCACGGCTTGACACGAGTGAGATGCTAATCGCCTGACTTGTAAAACAAACATGGAGAGAGAGACAGAGGGGGGGGATCGTTTAACAGCTGACAGGTACTGATGGGTCTTACTCTCCTGGAGGGCCCAGAGAGACAAAGTGAGATGCACAGAGTGAAATGTATCCAATGACCACAGTTCCCAGCATGCTTTGCGCTCATAGTGCTAGAGTTCCTGTAGGGGAAATTGTTTCATATACAAGACTCTTTATGATACTAGGTTTTGTTGTAGCGGCTCCTGATTTGGATGTTCCTGAATGTCACGTTGGATGTTTTAAAGCTCCTAAGCGTTTGTTTTGTGAAACTGGACTGCCCTAAAATTGAATCTTGAATGGAGGCCTTGAGCGGCTGAGGGGTGGTGGAGTTTTCAGGACTGCTTTTGACTTGCTATTGACTGAGAGCACATCGGTGACAATGTGAGGAGTGGATCAATGCTACTAAAACTACCCTGGGACAGGCCTGATTAATAGGCTCACAGTCTTCAGTAATTAGTCATTGTTAGAGTCGGGGTCCTATACCGGAAAGGTCGGGTGTCTAACGACCCTGGGGGGGTCTCTGATTGGCAGCTGGCAGGGAAATGGACAGGTGCGATTCTGTTTGGGTCTGTCTGTGTCACAGAGTGCAATCTGGGAGACTGGCAGTATTCCATTCCATCTCACTGCAGAGAGAGAGCGAGAGAGAGAGAGAGAGAGATTTTATTCAGAACTGGAACTGAACACACACACACTAACACATACACACATAAACGCACATTAACACACATAGCTACACACATAATCACACACACACACACACATTGACACACATAGCTACTAACACACGCGCACACACACTAACACACACACAAATACAGACCTCAATCGCTTATTCCTCTCCTGTGACAGTGATTATGTTAAGAATGCCGTTACCTGTCACTCTGTTAAAGCAAAGATTAGCTCCATTAGCAGCCATTTCTACAGGCGCAATTAGGACTACAATAAAGAATCGTTCCCATTAAACAGTAACTCCTACACATCATTATCTCTCTACCTTCACAAGAACAAAGCTCAATTAGCAAAGAAATACATGTGTGAGTAAATGTGGGAACATTTTGGTGCATTTTTGTGTTTTTTTTCCCCTACTGTGTTTACATTAGTGTCATTTTGTGTTGGGAAGTGTGTCTTCATTTTGTGTGCGTGTGAGTGAGTGAGTGAATGAGTGGTGTGCATGCTTGTTTTAAGCCAACCTTGTGGGCCAGTAGTTTAGTCCAGAAAGGCATGCTATGCTTCCCATTGCTGAGAGACAACAACACTTTGGTCTAAGCGCCAGACTCCAAGCCAGGCAATCATTTAATTGTTTTCTTTAATCATATAGCTTTTCTTTTTCAGTTCCAATGTTGGACTATCTCAAATTGAGTTGAATATACCAAAGCGTTGTTTAACTTGAATTTAAAAGAAAGGAAATGGAATATAATTCAAATTCAGTTATATTCAATTTTACTTGACTAGAGTGTGTGTGTGTGTGTGTGTGTGTGTGTGTGTGTGTGTGTGTGTGTGTGTGTGTGTGTGTGTGTGTGTGTGTAAAAAAAAAAGGAAAAATGATAAATGAGAGACTGCAAGTATAAGCAGTGCTTCAGGATTAGCTCAGCAAATAACATCCCAGCATACATGCAGCCTCATGCTAACACTGGACAGGCCTTGGTTTGGTTACCTATAATCATGCAGCCTCGTGCTAATACTGGACAGGCCTTGGTTTGGTTACCTATAATCATGCAGTCTCATGCTAACACTGGACAGGCCTTGGTTTGGTTACCTATAATCATGCAGTCTCATGCTAATACTGACAGGCCTTGGTTTGGTTACCTATAATCATGCAGTCTCATGCTAACACTGGACAGGCCTTGGTTTGGTTACCTATAATCATGCAGTCTCATGCTAATACTGACAGGCCTTGGTTTGGTTACCTATAATCATGCAGCCTCATGCTAATACTGGACAGGCCTTGGTTTGGTTACCTATAATCATGCAGTCTCATGCTAACACTGGACAGGCCTTGGTTTGGTTACCTATAATCATGCAGTCTCATGCTAATACTGACAGGCCTTGGTTTGGTTACCTATAATCATGCAGTCTCATGCTAATACTGACAGGCCTTGGTTTGGTTACCTATAATCATGCAGTCTCATGCTAACACTGGACAGGCCTTGGTTTGGTTACCTATAATCATGCAGTCTCATGCTAATACTGACAGGCCTTGGTTTGGTTACCTATAATCATGCAGCCTCATGCTAATACTGGACAGGCCTTGGTTTGGTTACCTATAATCATGCAGTCTCGTGCTAATACTGACAGGCCTTGGTTTGGTTACCTATAATCATGCAGCCTCATGCTAATACTGGACAGGCCTTGGTTTGGTTACCTATAATCATGCAGCCTCATGCTAATACTGACAGGCCTTGGTTTGGTTACCTATAATCATGCAGTCTCATGCTAATACTGGACAGGCCTTGGTTTGGTTACCTATAATCATGCAGCCTCATGCTAATACTGACAGGCCTTGGTTTGGTTACCTATAATCATGCAGTCTCATGCTAATACTGGACAGGCCTTGGTTTGGTTACCTATAATCATGCAGTCTCATGCTAATACTGGACAGGCCTTGGTTTGGTTACCTATAATCATGCAGTCTCATGCTAATACTGGACAGGCCTTGGTTTGGTTACCTATAATCATGCAGTCTCATGCTAATACTGGACAGGCCTTGGTTTGGTTACCTATAATCATGCAGTCTCATGCTAACACTGGACAGGCCTTGGTTTGGTTACCTATAATCATGCAGTCTCATGCTAATACTGACAGGCCTTGGTTTGGTTACCTATAATCATGCAGCCTCATGCTAATACTGGACAGGCCTTGGTTTGGTTACCTATAATCATGCAGTCTCGTGCTAATACTGACAGGCCTTGGTTTGGTTACCTATAATCATGCAGTCTCATGCTAATACTGGACAGGCCTTGGTTTGGTTACCTATAATCATGCAGCCTCATGCTAATACTGACAGGCCTTGGTTTGGTTACCTATAATCATGCAGTCTCATGCTAATACTGGACAGGCCTTGGTTTGGTTACCTATAATCATGCAGCCTCATGCTAATACTGACAGGCCTTGGTTTGGTTACCTATAATCATGCAGTCTCATGCTAATACTGGACAGGCCTTGGTTTGGTTACCTATAATCATGCAGTCTCATGCTAATACTGGACAGGCCTTGGTTTGGTTACCTATAATCATGCAGTCTCATGCTAATACTGGACAGGCCTTGGTTTGGTTACCTATAATCATGCAGTCTCATGCTAATACTGGACAGGCCTTGGTTTGGTTACCTATAATCATGCAGTCTCATGCTAACACTGGACAGGCCTTGGTTTGGTTACCTATAATCATGCAGTCTCATGCTAACACTGGACAGGCCTTGGTTTGGTTACCTATAATCATGCAGTCTCATGCTAACACTGGACAGGCCTTGGTTTGGTTACCTATAATCATGCAGCCTCGTGCTAATACTGGACAGGCCTTGGTTTGGTTACCTATAATCATGCAGCCTCGTGCTAATACTGGACAGGCCTTGGTTTGGTTACCTATAATCATGCAGCCTCGTGCTAATACTGGACAGGCCTTGGTTTGGTTACCTATAATCATGCAGCCTCGTGCTAATACTGGACAGGCCTTGGTTTGGTTACCTATAATCATGCAGCCTCGTGCTAACACTGGACAGGCCTTGGTTTGGTTACCTATAATCATGCAGCCTCGTGCTAATACTGGACAGGCCTTGGTTTGGTTACCTATAATCATGCAGCCTCGTGCTAATACTGGACAGGCCTTGGTTTGGTTACCTATAATCATGCAGCCTCGTGCTAATACTGGACAGGCCTTGGTTTGGTTACCTATAATCATGCAGCCTCGTGCTAACACTGGACAGGCCTTGGTTTGGTTACCTATAATCATGCAGCCTCGTGCTAACACTGGACAGGCCTTGGTTTGGTTACCTATAATCATGCAGTCTCGTGCTAATACTGGACAGGCCTTGGTTTGGTTACCTATAATCATGCAGTCTCATGCTAATACTGGACAGGCCTTGGTTTGGTTACCTATAATCATGCAGTCTCGTGCTAATACTGGACAGGCCTTGGTTTGGTTACCTATAATCATGCAGTCTCATGCTAATACTGGACAGGTCTTGGTTTGGTTACCTATAATCATGCAGTCTCATGCTAATACTGGACAGGCCTTGGTTTGGTTACCTATAATCATGCAGTCTCATGCTAATACTGGACAGGCCTTGGTTTGGTTACCTATAATCATGCAGTCTCATGCTAATACTGGACAGGCCTTGGTTTGGTTACCTATAATCATGCAGTCTCATGCTAATACTGGACAGGCCTTGGTTTGGTTACCTATAATCATGCAGTCTCATGCTAACACTGGACAGGCCTTGGTTTGGTTACCTATAATCATGCAGTCTCATGCTAACACTGGACAGGCCTTGGTTTGGTTACCTATAATCATGCAGTCTCATGCTAACACTGGACAGGCCTTGGTTTGGTTACCTATAATCATGCAGCCTCGTGCTAATACTGACAGGCCTTGGTTTGGTTACCTATAATCATGCAGTCTCATGCTAATACTGGACAGGCCTTGGTTTGGTTACCTATAATCATGCAGCCTCATGCTAATACTGACAGGCCTTGGTTTGGTTACCTATAATCATGCAGTCTCATGCTAATACTGGACAGGCCTTGGTTTGGTTACCTATAATCATGCAGTCTCATGCTAATACTGGACAGGCCTTGGTTTGGTTACCTATAATCATGCAGTCTCATGCTAATACTGGACAGGCCTTGGTTTGGTTACCTATAATCATGCAGTCTCATGCTAATACTGGACAGGCCTTGGTTTGGTTACCTATAATCATGCAGTCTCATGCTAACACTGGACAGGCCTTGGTTTGGTTACCTATAATCATGCAGTCTCATGCTAACACTGGACAGGCCTTGGTTTGGTTACCTATAATCATGCAGTCTCATGCTAACACTGGACAGGCCTTGGTTTGGTTACCTATAATCATGCAGCCTCGTGCTAATACTGGACAGGCCTTGGTTTGGTTACCTATAATCATACAGCCTCGTGCTAATACTGGACAGGCCTTGGTTTGGTTACCTATAATCATGCAGCCTCGTGCTAATACTGGACAGGCCTTGGTTTGGTTACCTATAATCATGCAGCCTCGTGCTAATACTGGACAGGCCTTGGTTTGGTTACCTATAATCATGCAGCCTCGTGCTAACACTGGACAGGCCTTGGTTTGGTTACCTATAATCATGCAGCCTCGTGCTAATACTGGACAGGCCTTGGTTTGGTTACCTATAATCATGCAGCCTCGTGCTAATACTGGACAGGCCTTGGTTTGGTTACCTATAATCATGCAGCCTCGTGCTAATACTGGACAGGCCTTGGTTTGGTTACCTATAATCATGCAGCCTCGTGCTAACACTGGACAGGCCTTGGTTTGGTTACCTATAATCATGCAGCCTCGTGCTAACACTGGACAGGCCTTGGTTTGGTTACCTATAATCATGCAGTCTCGTGCTAATACTGGACAGGCCTTGGTTTGGTTACCTATAATCATGCAGTCTCATGCTAATACTGGACAGGCCTTGGTTTGGTTACCTATAATCATGCAGTCTCGTGCTAATACTGGACAGGCCTTGGTTTGGTTACCTATAATCATGCAGTCTCATGCTAATACTGGACAGGTCTTGGTTTGGTTACCTATAATCATGCAGTCTCATGCTAATACTGGACAGGCCTTGGTTTGGTTACCTATAATCATGCAGTCTCATGCTAATACTGGACAGGCCTTGGTTTGGTTACCTATAATCATGCAGTCTCATGCTAATACTGGACAGGCCTTGGTTTGGTTACCTATAATCATGCAGTCTCATGCTAATACTGGACAGGCCTTGGTTTGGTTACCTATAATCATGCAGTCTCATGCTAACACTGGACAGGCCTTGGTTTGGTTACCTATAATCATGCAGTCTCATGCTAACACTGGACAGGCCTTGGTTTGGTTACCTATAATCATGCAGTCTCATGCTAACACTGGACAGGCCTTGGTTTGGTTACCTATAATCATGCAGCCTCGTGCTAATACTGGACAGGCCTTGGTTTGGTTACCTATAATCATGCAGCCTCGTGCTAATACTGGACAGGCCTTGGTTTGGTTACCTATAATCATGCAGCCTCGTGCTAATACTGGACAGGCCTTGGTTTGGTTACCTATAATCATGCAGCCTCGTGCTAATACTGGACAGGCCTTGGTTTGGTTACCTATAATCATGCAGCCTCGTGCTAACACTGGACAGGCCTTGGTTTGGTTACCTATAATCATGCAGCCTCGTGCTAACACTGGACAGGCCTTGGTTTGGTTACCTATAATCATGCAGTCTCGTGCTAATACTGGACAGGCCTTGGTTTGGTTACCTATAATCATGCAGTCTCGTGCTAATACTGGACAGGCCTTGGTTTGGTTACCTATAATCATGCAGTCTCATGCTAATACTGGACAGGTCTTGGTTTGGTTACCTATAATCATGCAGTCTCATGCTAATACTGGACAGGCCTTGGTTTGGTTACCTATAATCATGCAGTCTCATGCTAACACTGGACAGGCCTTGGTTTGGTTACCTATAATCATGCAGTCTCATGCTAATACTGGACAGGCCTTGGTTTGGTTACCTATAATCATGCAGTCTCATGCTAACACTGGACAGGCCTTGGTTTGGTTACCTATAATCATGCAGTCTCATGCTAACACTGGACAGGCCTTGGTTTGGTTACCTATAATCATGCAGTCTCGTGCTAATACTGGACAGGCCTTGGTTTGGTTACCTATAATCATGCAGTCTCATGCTAATACTGGACAGGCCTTGGTTTGGTTACCTATAATCATGCAGTCTCGTGCTAATACTGGACAGGCCTTGGTTTGGTTACCTATAATCATGCAGTCTCATGCTAATACTGGACAGGTCTTGGTTTGGTTACCTATAATCATGCAGTCTCATGCTAATACTGGACAGGCCTTGGTTTGGTTACCTATAATCATGCAGTCTCATGCTAACACTGGACAGGCCTTGGTTTGGTTACCTATAATCATGCAGTCTCATGCTAATACTGGACAGGCCTTGGTTTGGTTACCTATAATCATGCAGTCTCATGCTAACACTGGACAGGCCTTGGTTTGGTTACCTATAATCATGCAGTCTCGTGCTAATACTGGACAGGCCTTGGTTTGGTTACCTATAATCATGCAGTCTCATGCTAATACTGGACAGGCCTTGGTTTGGTTACCTATAATCATGCAGTCTCGTGCTAATACTGGACAGGCCTTGGTTTGGTTACCTATAATCATGCAGTCTCATGCTAATACTGGACAGGTCTTGGTTTGGTTACCTATAATCATGCAGTCTCATGCTAATACTGGACAGGCCTTGGTTTGGTTACCTATAATCATGCAGTCTCATGCTAACACTGGACAGGCCTTGGTTTGGTTACCTATAATCATGCAGTCTCATGCTAATACTGGACAGGCCTTGGTTTGGTTACCTATAATCATGCAGTCTCATGCTAACACTGGACAGGCCTTGGTTTGGTTACCTATAATCATGCAGTCTCATGCTAATACTGGACAGGCCTTGGTTTGGTTACCTATAATCATGCAGTCTCATGCTAATACTGGACAGGCCTTGGTTTGGTTACCTATAATCATGCAGCCTTCTGCTAACACTGGACAGGCCTTGGTTTGGTTACCTATAATCATGCAGTCTCATGCTAACACTGGACAGGCCTTGGTTTGGTTACCTATAATCATGCAGTCTCATGCTAACACTGGACAGGCCTTGGTTTGGTTACCTATAATCATGCAGTCTCATGCTAATACTGGACAGGCCTTGGTTTGGTTACCTATAATCATGCAGTCTCATGCTAATACTGGACAGGCCTTGGTTTGGTTACCTATAATCATGCAGTCTCATGCTAATACTGGACAGGCCTTGGTTTGGTTACCTATAATCATGCAGTCTCATGCTAATACTGGACAGGCCTTGGTTTGGTTACCTATAATCATGCAGTCTCATGCTAATACTGGACAGGCCTTGGTTTGGTTACCTATAATCATGCAGTCTCATGCTAACACTGGACAGGCCTTGGTTTGGTTACCTATAATCATGCAGTCTCATGCTAACACTGGACAGGCCTTGGTTTGGTTACCTATAATCATGCAGTCTCATGCTAATACTGGACAGGCCTTGGTTTGGTTACCTATAATCATGCAGCCTCGTGCTAATACTGGACAGGCCTTGGTTTGGTTACCTATAATCATGCAGCCTCGTGCTAACACTGGACAGGCCTTGGTTTGGTTACCTATAATCATGCAGTCTCATGCTAACACTGGACAGGCCTTGGTTTGGTTACCTATAATCATGCAGCCTCGTGCTAATACTGGACAGGCCTTGGTTTGGTTACCTATAATCATGCAGCCTCGTGCTAATACTGGACAGACCTTGGTTTGGTTACCTATAATCATGCAGCCTCATGCTAATACTGGACAGACCTTGGTTTGGTTACCTATAATCATGCAGCCTCGTGCTAATACTGGACAGGCCTTGGTTTGGTTACCTATAATCATGCAGCCTCCTGCTAACACTGGACAGGCCTTGGTTTGGTTACCTATAATCATGCAGCCTTCTGCTAACACTGGACAGGCCTTGGTTTGGTTACCTATAATCATGCAGCCTCGTGCTAATACTGGACAGGCCTTGGTTTGGTTACCTATAATCATGCAGCCTCGTGCTAATACTGGACAGGCCTTGGTTTGGTTACCTATAATCATGTAGCCTCGTGCTAATACTGGACAGGCCTTGGTTTGGTTACCTATAATCATGCAGCCTCGTGCTAATACTGGACAGGCCTTGGTTTGGTTACCTATAATCATGCAGCCTCGTGCTAATACTGGACAGGCCTTGGTTTGGTTACCTATAATCATGTAGCCTCGTGCTAATACTGGACAGGCCTTGGTTTGGTTACCTATAATCATGTAGCCTCGTGCTAATACTGACAGGCCTTGGTTTGGTTACCTATAATCATGTAGCCTCGTGCTAATACTGCTGTTCACATTCAGTCTGGGTCGTAGGGAGCATCACTGCGCTGCTCAACGCCTTAACAGGATGTCTGGAGCCAACTAATTTACTGTGTTCTGTTCTCCTCCTGTACTGTGCTTCAGCCCTGAAAGATTCATCAGGCGTGAGGTGCACTCTGTGTGAACTTTGTATTAAGTGTATCATAACAGTGCGTGTGATAACAGTGCGTGATAAGCAGGACACGGGCAAGTGGCAGGAAATCATGGGAATATACGCACTTATTGCCAGACAAATGCTCATAAATTCACGACGGTTATGTTAATTCTAGCACTGACACTGTTATTTGTTACACTACAAGTCGTATTTACTCGCTACTATAGCTACCATCTGCTCTGTAAACAACGTGTAGTTCAGTAAAAATCCAACAATCTCGTAACGTGCATCTGTGGCCTGTCGTCGAGAAGAATCGGTTGCTGTCCAAGCTCTTCGCAATCATTGATAAACACTTAAAAGCTGCTGCAGCCAGATTATCTCCAAACGCAGGGAAGGCCTCCAGCGCATTCAGTGATGTGAGCTGATCGTCTGGCTTGATTTGGGCCCAATGAAGCCAGCCAGAGTGTGGTTATGCAACGCACATTCAAGATGTTTGCTCTAACTTTTTTTTCTAATCTTTGTTTGGCGTCCTCATGTGCTGTATGAAAAACATGAATCAGTCACTTTCATGACGTATTCCATTTGGGTATTAAGCAGAAAACTCGGCCAATTTTCATCTGCTTGCTGCCAGTATTTATTTTACCTCCTATAAAATCAATTCACGGTTGTCCTGGTAGACCATAAAAATTACAAGAAACCCTATTGGCTTGGCAGTCCAGCTTTAGCTGATAAGGGGCAGCAACACCCTTCTCAACAAGCAACGCAAGGTTGTTTATCTTTTTTTTTATAGCCCGTGTGAAATGAAACGGTAATTGCACCATTTGTATTTCCGCATTTAGGAAACGTTCATTTTTACGCCGGCGTTCAGTACGCGTCGGTTTTCATTTTCTTCATTTCAAAGGTTCTGTGACTTGCGAGACCCCTGGGAAAATGGGCAGTGTCTCCTTGAACTGCTCACTGCATTTACCGTCCCCGCACCTACAGCTTTTATCCTGTACTCATTCTGCCTCTCTCTCTCTCTCTCTCTCTCTCTCTGTTACTCTTTTCTCTCACTCTCTCTCTCTGTTACTCTTTTCTCTCACTCTCTTGGTCTCACACTCTCTCTCTCTGTTACTCTTTTCTCTCACTCTCTCGCTGCCTTGGTCTCACACTCTCACTCTTTCCCTCCAGTTGGTGCTGTTCTCTGGGAAGCTGAACACCATCGCCAGCATTGTCACCATCTTCTTCCTGCTGGTCTACGCTGCAGTGGATCTGGCCTGCCTGGCGCTCGAGTGGGCGTCGGCACCCAACTTCAGGTACCACAGACGTCTGATCTGCCACTCGATACCATCTCCTGACCCTTGACTCCTGTTATTGACCTGCTTCTGCCCGCTTCGTAAACACAGTGATTATGTGGCCGTCTCTGAATGTGCCTGATTAAAACCTTCTCTCTCCAGACACCCGTATTGTCACAGCTCTAAATGGGATCGCTTCTGTTCCTCCGTATTTCTCTCTCCCTCCCCTCTTCAGTTTTGTTTTTTTTTAAAACAATTTTCTCCCTTTTGTCTTTTTTTTTTATTACCAATTTAAATCACAAGTTGCAGCTGGAGTTATACAACCTGCATCTTGCACATTACATTCATTCTGTTACATTAATTTAGCAAACGCTCTTATCCAGAGCGACTTACCCATCCTTCGCTGACCGGCTCGGTTTAAACTAAAGGTGTTGAACTGGATAGTAAAAAAAATTTAAAATGTTCAATTCAAAGGGGCGGGTGGTGCATCTGGGACTCCGGTTGCAACAAGGCAGGGGAATAAACCAGGGGAGAGACAGGACTGGAGCAGTCCGCAAACTCAGGGCGAGGGGACAGGACTGGAGCAGTGTGCAAACTCAGGGCGAGGGGACAGGACTGGAGCAGTGTGCAAACTCAGGGCGAGGGGACACGACTGGTGCAGTGTGCAAACTCAGGGCGAGGGGACAGGACTGGAGCAGTGTGCAAACTCAGGGCGAGGGGACAGGACTGGAGCAGTCCCCAAACTCAGGGCGAGGGGACAGGACTGGAGCAGTGTGCAAACTCAGGGCGAGGGGACAGGACTGGAGCAGTGTGCAAACTCAGGGCGAGGGGACAGGACTGGAGCAGTGTGCAAACTCAGGGCGAGGGGACAGGACTGGAGCAGTGTGCAAACTCAGGGCGAGGGGGCAGGACTGGAGCAGTCCCCAAACTCAGGGCGAGGGGACAGGACTGGAGCAGTGTGCAAACTCAGGGCGAGGGGACAGGACTGGAGCAGTCCGCAAACTCAGGGCGAGGGGACAGGACTGGAGCAGTCCCCAAACTCAGGGCGAGGGGACAGGACTGGAGCAGTGTGCAAACTCAGGGCGAGGGGACAGGACTGGAGCAGTGTGCAAACTCAGGGCGAGGGGACAGGACTGGAGCAGTGTGCAAACTCAGGGCGAGGGGGCAGGACTGGAGCAGTGTGCAAACTCAGGGCGAGGGGGCAGGACTGGAGCAGTCCCCAAACTCAGGGCGAGGGGACAGGACTGGAGCAGTGTGCAAACTCAGGGCGAGGGGACAGGACTGGAGCAGTCCGCAAACTCAGGGCGAGGGGACAGGACTGGAGCAGTCCCCAAACTCAGGGCGAGGGGACAGGACTGGAGCAGTGTGCAAACTCAGGGCGAGGGGACAGGACTGGAGCAGTGTGCAAACTCAGGGCGAGGGGACAGGACTGGAGCAGTCCGCAAACTCAGGGCGAGGGGACAGGACTGGAGCAGTCCCCAAACTCAGGGCGAGGGGACAGGACTGGAGCAGTCCCCAAACTCAGGGCGAGGGGACAGGACTGGAGCAGTCCCCAAACTCAGGGCGAGGGGACAGGACTGGAGCAGTGTGCAAACTCAGGGCGAGGGGACAGGACTGGAGCAGTCCCCAAACTCAGGGCGAGGGGACAGGACTGGAGCAGTCCCCAAACTCAGGGCGAGGGGACAGGACTGGAGCAGTCCCCAAACTCAGGGCGAGGGGGCACGAGCCGGAGTAATCTGCAGCTTAGGGTGAGAGAGGGAAAAAAAGAGGGTGCTCAATCCTATGCTTAACTATAGGATTGACTAAAGAGGTGCGTTTTTAGCCTACACTTAAAGACAGAAAGTGTGTCTGAAGCCCGAACATACATGGGAAGATTATTCTATAAGAGAGGAGCTCTGTAAGAGAAGGCTCAGCCACCCATTGTAATTTTAGATATAATAGGAATTTTCAAACAGCCAGCACTTTGAGAGCAAAGTAATCTAGGAGGACAGTAAGGAATGAGTAAGTCACTAAGATATTCTGGCACCAAATCATTTAAAGCTTTAAACGCCAGAAGTAAAATCTTGTTGTCAATTCTGAATTTGACAGGCAGCCAATGAAGAGTTTTGAGCACCGGGCTGATATGCTCCCATTTCTTGGTTCTAGTAAGAACCCTAGCAGCTGCATTCTGTACAAGTTGGAGATGATTCTGGGCAGAGCCAGTGCAACCAGACAATAAGGCATTACAGTAATCTAGTCAAGAGGCTACAAAAGCATGAACCATTTTTTCAGCATCCTCCAGGGACAACACCTTCCTTAATTTAGATATATTCCTCAGGTGAAAAAAGGCCATTCTTGTAATATTGTTAATATGGGGCTGAAAGGAGAGGTTTGAATCAATAGTTACACTAAGGTTTTTAACAACCTTGTTGGCGGAGACAGAGAACAAATTATTTAAAACTAAGAATTTATCTCAAAAGGATTTTGGACCTAATACTAATATCTGTCTTATCTGAGTTCAATAAGAGGACATTTTGGGTCATCCAGGCCTTTACATTTTTAAGACAGGTCTCTAGTTTAGACAACTGGTCAACTTCACCTGACTTAACTGATATATAAAGTTGTGTGTCATCTGCGTAGCAGTGGTAGTTAACACCATGTCTACTTATAATGTTCCCAGTGCACTGTGCTGTGTTTTACTGTGAGAGCTGGCCTCCTCTCTGTTCGGTTCGACAGTGCACTGTGCCGCGTTTTACTGTGAGAGCTGGCCTCCTCTCTGTTCGGTTCGACAGTGCACTGTGCCGCGTTTTACTGTGAGAGCTGGCCTCCTCTCTGTTCGGTTCGACAGTGCACTGTGTTGCGTTTTACTGTGAGAGCTGGCCTCCTCTCTGTTCGGTTCAACAGTGCACTGTGTTGCGTTTTACTGTGAGAGCTGGCCTCCTCTCTGTTCGGTTCAACAGTGCACTGTGTTGCGTTTTACTGTGAGAGCTGGCCTCCTCTCTGTTCGGTTCGACAGTGCACTGTGTTGCGTTTCAGTTTGAATCTGCCAACTGAAATCCACTAAATGTGGCATGGGGATGGGTAGAGGTGGATGTGGGTGGAGCTGTGGGGATAGGTTGGTGCAGATGTGGCTGTGGCTGTGGCTCAGGAGGTAGAGCGGGTCGTCCGCTGATCGCAGGGTTGGCGGTTCGATCCCCGGCTCCTCCTGTCCACATGTCCTTGGGCAAGACACTGAACCCCAAATTGCTCCCAATGAGCTGGCTAGCGCCTTGCATGGCAGCTGCCGCCATTGGTGTGTGAATGAGTGTGTGAATGGGTGAGTGAGAGGCCATTGTAAAGCGCTTTGGATAAAGGCGCTATATAAGTGCAGTCCATTTACCATTTAGATGGTGTTTGCAGCAGGTTTTAAAACCTCAGTCTCTGAATAAGACTGATAGGGCTGTTAAGAACATGAGCACGTCCTTAAATATTTACATTTTAGTGGATTTTTAAACATATAAAAGATAGCTATGCTGTGTACAAATAAATTCAATATCATATAGCAGTGCTTATGGTTTGGTGCACAACATGACGGATGCCATCCTTGTCGCTCAGCTGAAATAGCAGAAATGATGTACCCTCGTAATGAAGAGAAGTCTCTTGCACGCAGACACAATCAACTCATACCCAAATTTAAAAATTGGCACTTCATATAAAATGCACATTCTGGTCACCACATTGTGGTCTGGAAAAAAAGTATCGCATGAAATTAGAATTTAAAATGGTGAAACAGTAATGAAATTTAAATGAACAAGCTGTATTTCCTGGCTGAGAATATGCACCTGTGCACAAGAACTTCAGAAAAGAATTAAAAACCACCAGCTCTGAACATTTCAGATTTCCATTGCAATTTATTCCGTTCATTTTATCCATTACTAGCTGTTGTGTTTTTGAAAACATAAAATTTTATTAGCACTCAACATTCCATGAAATATAGATACTTTTGCATGTATATACTTAGCATTAAGCTTTATTAAAAATAATTTAAATACTTTTTTTGGGGTTATTTATCTATTGCTTTGGTGGAGAAATTCCCTTTAAGTGGTGTTTGTTTAATACCACAGTATTCAGAATGTAATGGCAATATATTTAAAAAATGTTTCGCCCAGTAAATATGCCTGTGAAACATAACGGTTCTTTGTCATATAAGGCATTTATAGATCATAACTTTTTTAAATAATATTAAAGGGTTAAAAATTTGTGTAATAACATTTGACTAAATTATGTATAAAATGATTAACAGCCTGTGTCGGAGTGTGCATGCGTGTGTGTGTGCATGCTGTGTGTGTGTGTGTGTATGTGTGTGGTTGTGTGTGCGTGTATCTGTCCGTGTGAGTGTGTGCGTGCCTGCGTGCGCGCGTGCGTGTGTGTGTGGGGGGGCGTGTATGTGTGCGCGTGTATGTGTGTGGTTGTGCGTGCGTGTATCTGTCCATGTGAGTGTGTGCGTGCCTGCGCGCGTGTGCGGTGGGTGCGCGTGTGTGTGTGTGTGCATGCGTGTGCGTGTGCATGTTTGCGTGTGTGTGTGCGTGTGCGTGTGTGTGTGCGTGTGCGGTGGGGATTGGGCTGGGACGCTTAAGCGAAAATAAAGCATCACAAAGCCATTGTGATTCTCCCCCAGGCCCTCTGCTCTGTGTAAGCTGTGACAGAAGCCCAACTTTAGCTCTCTGCAGGCCTGGACCTGCTGAGGGTCTTGCGCGTGGCTGATAAGAGCGGCCGCTCCCTTCCCCCGTACGGCTGCTTCCTTCTCCCTTTTAATTCTATTAGTTTGCCGCTGTTTGTTGTCAGCCTTGCAGTTGTTGTTTTCTCCCACGTGTCTTTTGAGGCGAAAGGAATTAAAAGCCATTTAGCCGTGCTGTCCTCAGAGAAACGCACTGTAATTAGCATAACTAATTTAGCAGAAATATTGCCTTTTCCCAAAATTTGGCTCATGCTGGTGCTTTTTGTTGTTGTCGTTGAATAATGGCAAACTGTGTTTTAGAGGGAGGTTTAACTGCTTGTTTAGTGTGTTTATGTGTGTTTAAATGCAGGGTTTGTGGTAGTGTGTGTGTTATGTGTAAATGGTTGGATACAATACAATTTCACAGCCAAATGAGACGTGTTTTTTTCCATGCAATTCCTCTGGGGTTTTCGCCTTGTTCCCCCTGCTATTTCAGCACCACCGGCCCCACCCTGCAGATCTGTGCTCTGAATCAGATCTGGTGGTCAAACCACAGACGTTACTGTGGCTAACAGATGGAAAAGCCACAGGTGTTTCTGTGGTAAAACCACGGACGTCAAGAAAGGCAGAGCGGACGCCCGATATGCAGACCGCTCAGTCGGGGACCATGTTTAAATAAACACCCCAAAAATAAGACCTGTGTTCGGTCTCTATACCTGCCAGCCTAATTAAGCCAGATTATGGACATCACCATAGAAACAGAATCTCACTGGCCATGTTCCATAGTCAGGCTGTACCACGTCCGTTCCAATACGTTTAAAATTATTATTCAAAATATGTTTTTATTGAATTTACACAGATATGCTTTACCTCGCAACCTCTTATGACCCCTTTTGAGTGAGATGTTCACCCAAATTCACCCAAAAGCATAAAACACTTTATTGTCTGCAGGCAATAATGCAAGATCCCCGACTCGAGTATGTTACGTCTAATCCTCCACTTTATAAGATGCACTCTTAAGATTTTGACAGATTACTCCTCATGATGTAGGTAGAACGAACAGTACTGAAAATATACGGTAATTACGTTATTTATGCTCTCAGCAACTTGTCATTCCTTTAATCTCCACGTGCAGGGATGCGGCTTCTGTCAGCTGAACACTTCTGGAAGGTGTCCCCATCTTTTAAACTTAACATTGAAACAGTGAAGCCACATCCATTTCCTCATAGCTCATTGTCTGTGAGAGGTTGGTGAAAGTTTTGATGGGAATTGCATCATATTCCCTAATTGGGAAACCGGTTTGGCCGAGCATGGCAATAAAACAGAAAACAGCACGTTTTATTACTTCAATGAATCTAGCTATATTTGGTTAGATTACTACCACAATAAACATAATTGACAACAACATTGGGATTGCACTGAGTGCAGTGAGTCAAATGGGCCCCATTCGTGCCATGTTTGAATTTGTCAGGTGATTTGAAAAATGACCAAAACGAGGAACCCGACAGAGGATATGCATATCATAAATTGCCATATACTTAGATTTTTTGTGCCACTCACAAATTCAGTTTAATTGTAGTTTACAGCAATGAAGTCACACAATTGCCATTTGAGCATTGTTCCCAAACAATAAGTTAGTCTGAATGCGTTTTCAGGGCTTCTGCTCATTTGAGTGAATTATTAGTGTAATATTTGAACATTAGGTCGCTAGCTAGCAAGCTAAGGGCATCAATATGCAGCTGAACACTGTAGAGAGAGAGAGAGAGAGAGAGAGAGAGAGAGAGAGAGAGAGAGAGAGAGAGAGAGGCTGACAGCTGTAAGTCTCTTTCCAGTTCTTGGTTATATCGGCTGATGTGAAATTTCAGTTCATATCCTTCAGCAGCAGAAACGGTTCTGGGGGACTCGATGAGCTTTGGCCAGCGATGGTGAAGCAAGGCACATATGATTTGGGGGTGAGGGGGCATTAACTATTTCACAGAGCTACCCCCCAGTCCCCAGCCCATGGCAGGGAAAATGGGGGCTCAGCAGGGAGCGGTGTTCTCTGTGCTCGGCGGTCGGTGTGACACACTGTAACAGGAAGTGCGTAAAATCGGAGTTCGCATCACAAAAACAGATGTTCACCTGGACTAGGATCACAGGCCGTACAGAGGAGCGTAACTCAGGTCAATGTCACGGTGGGCGGGGTGGTGGCGTTCTCCGTTGTCAGTGTTGGTTGAAGGTCGTTGTGGATCTTCTGTTGGCGGTGGATATGGGCTGCAGGTTTGTTGGGGGATGCGGTTTGTAAGTTGGCAGGTAGGTTGACTGGCAATGTGCGGCCTGTGATGTCATGTCACCGAAGACGTGTCGCTTGGCAGAGGCGGTTTTTTGCTGATGTCTGCAGAGTGACATCAGTGCGGTCAGGGAACGTGCCAGAGATGCACTGTCACTGACGAGAGAGATTAGAGACGAGGAGAGAGAGAGAGAGAGAGAGAGAGAGAGAGGAAAAGCAAGAGAGAACGAGAGCGAGAGAGTGAGTGTGAGAGGGGGAGGGTGGGGGGGACCGAACAAGCTTTTAACATAATTGCACACAACCACAACAAGAAGAAGGGAGCCAGGGAGGAGAGGAGGAGGAGGGAGGGGGGAAGGGAGGGAGGGAGGGAGGGAGGGGAATAGGTGGGGCGAGACAAATATCTGTAAAATGAAAGGTAAGTGCAAGGAACAGGAAAAGGAAGCGGAAAAAGTAGGGAATTGTAGCGAGGAGAAAGAGGTTAGTCAAATGGCAGCAGGCCGGAGGTGTGTGTGTCTGTGTGTGAGTGTGTGTGAGTGTGTGTACTAAATGAGTGGGGGCGCCTGGGGACGTGTGGGGGGGCTTCACACCTCGCTGTTTCCGCTCTCTCAGGCATCGCGTGAAGGCTTCCTTTTGTTTTTCTTCAGCGCGCAAATTTTCCCAGCTGGGTAAACCGATGATGGAGACGACTCATTTAAATGCTAATTACAGTAGCCAGGAACACGCCTAATGGATGTTTATTATTAAGCCCTGCTATTGGCGGAGATCGGGGTCGGCCCGTGATTGATGACCCGATCTCCGAGGCCGTCCGAGTGGAGCCCGGCCTTGGCCTGCGTGGTTTGGCCGTGCTCCTGATCACTTCATTATCTGTGGGCTTTTTCCTCTTTAGCTTGTAATTACCAGCACCCCTATACCCACCCCCTCCTCTGTGCCTACTCGTATTTGCACAAATATGGATATGAAGAGAAGCTGTTTGTTATATCAGTGGGCCTTTACACCCACACATTTGTTTTGCAATCTTCGCTCGCTCACTCACTCACTCACTCCCTCACTCCCTCACTCACTCACTCACTCACTCACTCTCTGTTCTTCATTTTCTCCATGCATCTTTCTGACGGGGGAGAGAGACGCTCTTTGAGACACACGCTCTGCCTTGCTGTCATCTGCCCTTATCTCTGTATGTGATGTCATTTTCTGGGTAAAAATGCGGCACACTTTTTGAGTTCAGGGGTCTGTGTTTTATTCGGTGTCCTTTAATAATGTGTGTTTGTTAGGGGTTTGCACGTAAATCTGTCGTACTTATTGCATGTACTTTGCCACGATGGTGGTGGGACCCCCCACCGTAGGGGGATTCTCACAGGCCCACCACAGACCTCAGAAAGGAGAATAGAGAGTGCAATACCTCATCACTGTCCCCCTCCCTCACCAGGCCCACATTCCGCTACTTCACCTGGCACACCTGTGTACTGGGAATTGTGGGATGCGCAGTGATGATGTTCCTGATCAGTGCCATCTATGCCTCGGCCAGCATCGCCTTCATGCTGCTGCTGCTGCTGCTGATCCACTACCTCTCCCCCACCAGCAGCTGGGGCTACATCAGCCAGGCACTCATCTTCCACCAGGTACACACACCTGTACACAGCGGCCGCCCCACAGGACACAAGCAAACCAAAGGGTGGCTGTTCTTTGTTGTCCTGTCTGTATTTCTAGGCGGGTCAATGCTAGTTCTGTGCTCACAGACATGTGTTTGTGTGTGTTTATCCATGTATGTGTATGTAAGAGTGTGTGTGTGTGTGTGCGTGCGTGCGTGCGTGCGTGCATATGCGTCCTCTTTCAGGAGTCTGCTGTTCGCCACCACTGCAAGTGGGGTAAGTGTTGCCAAGGAGTATTGTTGCCAAGGGGACTGTTGCCAGGGGGCAAGGTGCCAGGCGCCCAGCACGGCGACAGCCAGTCAAATGCCAGCCTGCTCCGAGAGCATTATTACAGCCACTTAACTTATTGAGCCTCTTCTCCTGCAGAGGCACGGGAGAGAGACCTGGGGAAGTACAGAAGCGAGAGAGAGGCACACGTAGGGCTCAGGTGAGGGAATAGGAGAGTTGGAGAATTACTAAGTTAGCCAGGGATTTTTTATTTTATTTTACATAATCTTCCGGACCATTACAATGTTATTTAAATAATGGCTCTGCTCAGCAATTGAGTTTGCATGAGTGAAAGAGGCAGTGTGTTTGTGTGACTTTAAAGCGTGTGTTTGTCTGTGTCTGTGTATGAGGCAGAGTTGTCAATGTGAACAGTATGAGTGTGTTTGAAATTTAAATGTGTATGTATGTTTGTACGTGTGTATCTATAAAAACATTTATGTGATTGTGAATATATAAAGGTGTGGTAATGTGTGTGCTTGTTTGTGTGTGTGTGTGTGTGTGTGTTGGTGTTTGTACTGTGTGGCAGAACAGGGCAGAGATAAGCACTGCAGAGGTCCCCATTGCAATAGAGAGATAATCAGAGTCTCCCCCCACACTGAGGAGATAATCTGAGTGTGTGAGTGTTGGGGGGGGGTCCCAGATCCAGGCAGCCTCACAATCTCCTTCATTCAGCAACACTCCAGAGAGCGAGAGGGGGCCCTGCAACCCCCGCACCTCCCCCCTACCTCCTCCATCCACTCTGAGTAACAGGCAGGTTGACTCCGGGACCTCTCTGTGAGGAGAAGGATCACACAAGTGCCCGTCATTGTGTGGTAATGATGATGGTGGTGGTTCTGATGCTGATGATAATGGTTGTTATTATCTTTATTATGGCTTTTGTGAATATTATCACCACCGCAGTCTTATGGATGTTATCTGAGCGTAGTCATTTGCCTTTTTATGGCGTGTGTGGACGTGAATCATGACCCTTCCTACAGTTCTGCTCAATGACCCCTACCTCTGGACCTGTCTATAGACCACACACACTGCGCCAGCAGAACTAATGCTGAAACTCCATCCCCTTATACAGCAACTGCGACCCAGAACTAATGCTGAAACTACAATACCCACATACAGTAACTGCGCCAGCACAGAACTAATGCTGAAACTACAATACCCACATACAGTAACTGCGCCAGCACAGAACTAATGCTGAAACTACAATACCCACATACAGTAACTGCGCCAGCACAGAACCAATGCTGAAACTACAATACCCACATACAGTAACTGTGCCAGCACAGAACTAATGCTGAAACTACAATACCCACATACAGTAACTGCGCCAGCACAGAACTAATGCTGAAACTACAATACCCACATACAGTAACTGCGCCAGCACAGAACTAATGCTGAAACTACAATACCCACATACAGTAACTGCGCCAGCACAGAACTAATGCTGAAACTACAATACCCACATACAGTAACCGCGCCAGCACAGAACTAATGCTGAAACTACAATACCCACATACAGTAACCGCGCCAGCACAGAACTAATGCTGAAACTACAATACCCACATACAGTAACCGCGCCAGCACAGAACTAATGCTGAAACTACAATACCCACATACAGTAACCGCGCCAGCACAGAACTAATGCTGAAACTACAATACCCACATACAGTAACCGCGCCAGCACAGAACTAATGCTGAAACTACAATACCCACATACAGTAACTGCGCCAGCACAGAACTAATGCTGAAACTACAATACCCACATACAGTAACTGCGCCAGCACAGAACTAATGCTGAAACTACAATACCCACATACAGTAACTGCGCCAGCACAGAACTAATGCTGAAACTACAATACCCACATACAGTAACTGCGCCAGCACAGAACTAATGCTGAAACTAAAATCCCCACATACAGTAACTGCGCCAGCACAGAACTAATGCTGAAACTACAATCCGACCGAGTGGCTGCTGAAAGCGTGCCTTCTTACACACAATTCCACAGTACATATGCGCACACGTGTACAAATGTGTGCACGCGCTCTCGATGTCTCTCACTCCTTCGCTCCCTCCCTCACTTTAAGCCCTGATCTTCAGTCACCTGCAGATGTAATATTATTCTGGATGTAATTTGTAATTCTGTGGAAGATTGCTCCTGACTGGAGGGCATTGCCAGGGGTTGGTGGGGGTGGGGGCGGGGGTGGGGGTGGGATGGGCTTTTCTGTTACTTCTCCCCTGTCAATCAGGCTATTGTAAGCTCTTGTTGCCGGACAGAGGTAGGGTAAAATCAACACTGGTGACACGACTGCTGTCTCGTGAGCCGTTGCCGCGCTGTCTCTTTCAATTTAAACCAATTACGTGTGAGTTTGTGTGTCTCGTTTGTCTGAGTCTGTGTGTATCTTCATGGCTTTGGCTTGTCTTTCTCAATACTGTAGAGGTTGGTGACTCAGCTGTAAGTGGTATTACAGGTGGGTTTGTGTGTGTAAGGGTTACAGGTGGGTTTGTGTGTGTAAGGGTTACAGGTGGGTTTGTGTGTGTAAGGGTCATGGAAATATTGCTGCATTTGTCTCAAGTTGCTCATTTTTGACAGAAGGACTGGTTTTTATTGTAGTGACGTGCCTCATGGTCTGGTATGGAACCTTGATCATGCCAGCGGTCGCTATAGAATAGAATAACTTTTATTTTCTCTTTAGGGAACTTCAGTTTTAGCCCCAGCAACGACAAAAAAGACATAGACAGTGGGGCAGACCCGCAACACACAAACAAACATATCAAATAAAGACATTCAATAGAATAATTGCATTAATCAATGAATTAAGTCAATTAAAGTGTAATACAGCCATGATTAAAAATAGCCCCCGCTGTCCCGAGATGTCCAGTTTTATTAAGCAGTCCAATACACAAACTCCGCCTCCACGACATTCCTCCATACACGCAGTATTGCGGTCTCTGTACACTGTCGAAACGGAGCACCGAACTGTGTCAGCCTTCCCACACGTCGCCTCACTCCACCCCATATTTACATCCTTGAAAGTCATGGAAAGTGCCCAGAAATGCCACTGTCAAGGACAATGGCCCAAGTGGGGAAAAAATAACCTTGACAGTGAGCAAAATACATCCATTTTCCTTGTTAACTCACTGGCGTGGTGTCACATCCTATCAAGTTCTTGAAATATCAGTGTGTTGATAAGGCTACTGTAACTAATTGGACTGCTCCCTGGTTTGTACACTCCACTTCCAAAAGTAATTGGTTGCTGGGGGAGGGATGTGTGTATCTTTGTAGACACAAAATATTTGGAGTATTTTGCCTCAAAATGTTCTTCCTTGTAAAAGCAGGCCTATTGCCCCAATTATTCCTTATTATTTTGCCAAAAATAAATGCTTGAAAACCATACATTTAATCACGAAAACATCTTTGAAAAGTGAAGGAAAAGTGGAAGTCTGATTTGAATGACGACCTCGAGAGCGAGTGGCTGTTGAAAGCTCCCAAATTGATGGAGTGCAGTGAAGAGATTGGCTTCTGCAGACAAATGGCCATTGCATAATTAGGTTAAAAAAAAAGAAGAATACTTATAATACCATATAAACTGGTTAGAGAACTGCTGTATCAAAAGGTAACGGTGTGGACCTCTTCTCCCTCTCCTGTGTTCAGGTGCGGAAGTACCTGTTGATGTTGGACGTGAGGAAGGACCATGTGAAGTTCTGGAGGCCACAGGTGCTACTGATGGTGGCGAACCCCCGTGGCAGCACCGGCCTCATCACCTTCATCAACGACATGAAGAAGAGCGGGCTGTATGTCCTGGGGCATGTGGAGCTGGGAGACCTGGGTATGAGGGGGTGCGGTTAGGGGTACGCGAGGGTGAGGGTTGGAGGCCCGGGTACGAGAGCTTGGGGTTTGGGGTATGCGAGGGTGGGGTTTGGAGGCCCGGGTACGAGAGCTTGGGGTTTGGGGTACGCGAGGGTGGGGTTTGGAGGCCTGGGTACGAGAGTTTAGGGTTTGGGGTATAAGAGGGTGGGGTTTGGCGGCCTGGGTACAAGAGGGTTGGGTTTGGGGTATGAGAGGGTGGGGTTTGGGGTATGAGAAGGTGGGGTTTGGACCTGGGTATTAGATGGTGGGGTTTGAGAGGGTGGAGTTAGGAGTATGAGAGGGTGGGGTTTGGAGCTGGGAGAGTGAGGAGAGGTGGGGTGATGAATGAGAGTGTCAGGTTATCCTGTAAGGGCAGAGATTGCATAAGGTGACCTGTCTGTAATGCGTTTCCTCCCCCCCCCCCACAGACCTGCTGCCCTCTGACCCCCTGCAGTCACGGTACGACTCATGGCTGACGCTGGTCGATCACCTCAACATCAAGGCCTTCGTCAACCTCACGCTGGCTAATTCTGTCCGACACGGAGTCCAGCACCTGCTCTTCATCTCCGGACTGGGTCAGTACCATCGCTCATATCCTCTTTCTCTTCTTCCCATCTCCACTCTTTCACTCAACCCCTCCGTCTCTTCTTCCCATCTCCACTCCTTTGCTCAACCCCTCCATCTCTTCTTCCCATCTCCACTCAACCCCTCCATCTCTTCTTCTCATTTCCACTCCTTTGTCCAACCCCTCCATCTTCTCCGCAGGTGGGATGAGACCCAACACCCTGGTTCTGGGTTTCTATGACAACTGTTCCCCTGAGGACAGGCTCCAGGACCAGTCTGAGGTGGCAGGACATTCAGCGGACGCCCCGAGCTCGCTGGAGGCCCCCGAGGACCAGCTCTCCTTCGTCTTCCCCGCTCTGCGTGGCGGAGAAGGAACGTGCAAGGGTGGGGCCAAGGAGCTGGGGCCTGAGGAGTACGTGGCGGTGATCGCAGACGCGGTCAAGATGCTGAAGAATGTGGCGCTGGCGCGTTACTTCTGTCGCTTTGACCGGGCCGAGGTCCTGGGTCACCGGGGCGGGGCGGGGCCCTTCGTGGACGTGTGGCCCGTCAACCTGCTCCGGCCAGACAGCAGCAGCTACGTGGACACCTGCAGCCTCTTCCTGCTGCAGCTGGCCTGCGTGCTCAACATGGTGCGGGCGTGGCGCCGGGCGCGGCTCCGCCTTTTCCTGTGCGTGGAGACGGGGCGGAGCCTCCGGGGCTCGGAGGAGAAGCTGGGCCAGCTGCTGAAGGACCTGCGGATCAAGGCCGACATCCACATGGTGCCCTGGGACGAGGTGGCAGGGCTGCACTGGCAGCGACGGGGCAAGAACGGCAAGAACGAGGACGAGAAAAAGGAAGAGAAGAGCGATAACAAGGACGAAGACGATGATGACTACGTCAACAGCTTCCCCTGCAACACCACCCGGCTGTCCGACGAGTACCTGCAGGCCGTCAACAGGCTGGTGCGGGAGCAGGCCCGTCCCCCTCCCGCGGTGCGTTTCTTGTACCTGCCCTGCCCACCGGCCGACACCCGCCGCTACTCCTCCTACCTGCACCAGCTGGAGCTGCTGACCCGGGACCTGGGCCCCACGCTGCTCATCCATGGGGTCACCCCAGTCATCACCACTGACCTTTGATCTCACCTGCACTGACCTTTGACCACTCCAGCTTTAGTGCGGGGGAGAGAGAGGTGTGATGGTGTCTGTTTCAGTGAAGTGGGACAGAATGACTAAAACACTCTCTGCTATGAGTCTGAATGCGAAAGCTGACAGATATGCACCTGTTTAAATTTTATTCAAATTTTTCTCGTTCCAGTGTTTTCTCCTGCGCTTTTTAATTAAATAATCAAAAAGCCGAAGCCACAGTACTTTCTTACAGCAGAGAAAATAATTATTGTCATGGTGATGGAGGTGATCGCTCATGTACACTACAATTCTGTGCAAGGCATGCTTGGATAAGAGCTGTTTGTGGGCTTCCTGGCGCTCACTGTAGTTGGATTGCAGTACACACAATACCAGAAATGTATTTTTAAATATCACAGCACTGTAACATTTTTAAAAAATGTTTATATCGTAAAACAAATAATAATTGAATAAACAATCATTTTTTTAAGCGAAGTAGAGATGTTATATTTTGCGGTGTGGAAAGGCATGTCTTAGAACTGTACTGTTTCTATGGAGACCACTGTCGGCACAGAGAAGAGGGGTGTTGCAGAAATAGAGTTTACTTGAAATTTGCGCGGCCCAGGTTAGAGGATATTGGAGGGGGGGGGGGGGGTTGTCGGAGTACCAGAGAGCAGAACTGCCTGGCTGCCAGAGCACTGCAAATGCGTTCTCTGCAGACGTGAATGAATTAGTTTTTTACAGAAGGGGACACTGGAAAAGCGGATTTTCTTTTGCCCTATTTTCTGACCGGTGAAAGTGGAGCGGGAGAGAGATGAGGTCACACTGATTTTATTTATTCCTGCCGAGGGAAAGCTGAGTGGAGGCCCATGGGTGAATAATTTCCTGCTCCTGTGAGGATGTGTGGTGAGAGGGTGCAGAAAGCAGACCTGGTTTCTTTCCTCAGGAGTAGTTGTCTGGGTTTGGGGGTGTTGAAGTACGTAAGGTATGGCTCCTCTGGGTCTTGATTCGCTGTTTTTGAACTGCAGGAGATTGACAGGCCTGTTATTCCACTCACAGCCTTCCTTCACTCAGCTCTGCGGCCCAGGTACAGGAAGTCCCGCCTCCTTGAGCTGTTGGACTTCTTTCTTTAACTTGCCTGTTTCATAAACTTATGCTGCGTTCCAGACAAAGTCGGATGTGGGAAGTGCCGACCTGATTTTTCAGACCTCGAACCACAAAGCGCCCCAGTGTCCGGAGCTCGAAAGATATGACATGTACATAAATGTGGAAACCCTTAGTTGAACAGCTATGCTTTCTGACTAGCTAACGCTAACATTTAGTGATTAACTCGTGTGGTTACACACCTGTCTGCAATCATAATGAGCATAATGCAATCATAATGAGCTCCTCGAGCTCCTGACCTTGATTCCAACTCGCCCAGGGCCATTTTGTGCGCAGCGATTCTCTCCGAGCCCCTCCCCCCACCCGGAAGCAGCCGCCAATTGCCGCTTCCACAGGGCACCGGCCACGCTCGGATCTGGCAGGACCGGGGCGCGAACCCCGATCCTCGGAGTACAACTGCACTGACTGAAAGGATTGACAATCCTGACTCTGATTGTTGTCTGGAACGCAGCATAAGATGTGGATGTTGGAGCTCTGCTGTATTTTGGGAAGAGGGGAGCAGGTGTGGGTGGTTTTTTTTTTCAGGGGCAGGGAGCGGGAGAACGAGCAAAGCCGGCGGTGGAGTGGGTGTTTCAGAGGCTGTGCCACCAGCTGGAGTCTGTCACGTTTCAATCTGCCCTGCCATATTGGAGCCACAGTCGGCTCATTGGCGGCATACAGCTGTTTTAATGATCCTATTTAGCATGAGAAAATGTCAGATTTGTCAGACTGTACAATGGTCCCTGTGGAACAATGACACTTAAGGCGTGTGCATACGGCCACTCTCAACACAGATTAGGAGCTGGGTTTGATCTCTTTTCTTCCCCCTTCTCTCTGAATGCTAATAATTTAGCCCCTTTAATTTAACATGAGACACAGATTGTGTGTGAGAGGCTCTGTTCACTAAAACTCAGCTCTACAGATCCTGCGTGTACGCACGCTCGCTCGCTCACTCACTCACTCACACATACAGGCTGCGTTCGGTTCCGAAATTTATCTTTTCTTCCTGTCATTCCCTTCCCATGTTTCAAGGGGGGAATCCCCAAAATGCCACTATGAAATATGGCAGTCACACCAAGTGTGATTCGGATACAATTTAATAATATTATATTCCCTCGCTCCCTCGTTTAGCCTCCCTTCCACCAAGGGTATAAAATGCAAGCTTCCAGCAAGAAGGGAATCCCACAATGCAATGCTCTACATGGAAAAAGTGGGCGGTCACCATAGAACTATGTGGCGGTCACATTTCAACTCTATGATGTTGCACTTCCAAAATGTTGCAAGGGCGGTTCTGTTCTGTTTTTGTTTGTTTCTCGTCAATCCTCCCTTGCAGAGCAGCTTTTAACTCTGCTTGCTGCACGTAGCAAATTGCGTCACAAGATAGCTCCTTCAAGGGAAGACAGCGAGGGTAGGGAGCGTGTTAAATTGGATTTGAATGCAGCCACAGATGCGCTCGTTCACTCACTTACACACTCACTCACTCACTCACACACAGCCTTTTTTTCTCTCTCACTCACTCACACACTCACTCACAGACATTTTCTTTCTCTCACTCACTCACTCACTCATACACAGCCTTTTTCTCTCTCTCTCTCACTCACACACTCACACACAGACGTTTTCTTTCTCTCACTCACTCACTCACTCACTCATACACAGCCTTTTTCTCTCACTCACTCACTCAGACTTTTTCTTTCTCTCACTCTCTCACTCACTCACTCACTCACTCAGTATACAGCTGAGTTAAATGAATCTGTATTCCCACCGGTTAGCAGTCGAGCACAAATACAACAGCATAATTGGGTGTGCGTATTTCCCTGTGTATGTGAGAGAGAGAAAGAGAGTGTGTCTGTGTGTGTGTGTGCGCGCGCGCGTGTGCGTGCTGTCTTCAACTCTGCAGTCTGGAACAGTGCTGACCCAATGCCCAATACGCCCCCAAATCAGGTCTGCATGCATACTCTCATACACAGAAGCACACACAGACACACACATCTCTCCACAACAATCCACAAACCTCTGATTGGATATCTCTCCCTAACAACTATTTATCTTTACTGACAGGTGTCATTTACCAATTGAGACACAGACTTACATGCACACACTATAGACCATGTTATGTTTTTTAGTTATGTTATGTGAGAATTAATTTGTGAGTGTTAAATTTTGAGAATTTTAATCTGGAAATTACCATGACCCCCAATCTCTTTTTTGTTCTAATCAGAACTCACTGACGTTCAGAAAATTTCACTACACTCCACAGACCTCTGATTTGATCTCTCTCTCTCCCTCTCTCTCAGACTATCTCCCTTCCCTCTCCAAAAATTCTCTCTCCACTCTCTCCACTCTCTCCTCTCTCTCCTCTCTCTCCTCTCTCTCCCTCCCTCTCTCCTCTCTCTCCTCTCTCTCCTCTCTCTCCACTCTCTCCACTCTCTCCACTCTCTCCTCTCTCTCCTCTCTCTCTCTCTCTCTCTCTCTCTCCTCTCTCTCCACTCTCTCACTCTCTCCACTCTCTCCTCTCTCTCTCTCCACTCTCTCCACTCTCTTCTCTCTCTCTCCACTCTCTCTCTCTCCACTCTCTCCTCTCTCTCCACTCTCTCTCTCTCCACTCTCTCCACTCTCTCCACTCTCTCCACTCTCTCTCTCTCTCTCTCTCTCTCTCCACTCTCTCCACTCTCTCCTCTCTCTCTCTCTCTCTCACTCTCTCCACTCTCTCACTCTCCTCTCTCTCTCTCTCCACTCTCTCCACTCTCTCTCCCTCTCTCCCTCTTTCTCTCCACTCTCTCCCCTCTCTCCTCTCTCTCCTCTCGCTCCTCTCTCTCCACTCTCTCCACTCTCTCCACTCTCTCCACTCACACATATCAAGCACGATGGTGATTTTGATGAAGGCACTGTATGGGTTAGCCCACAGGGCCTGGGTCAGTGAAGCATGTTTTTACTCTTGAGACGAGCGACTAATTCTTGGTTCGCCAAACTCCCCGTCAGAGACAGGCACATTGATTTTGTCGTTTACTCCATCTCCCGTGTGATGTGGGTGTTTAATCTGCAGAGATAACGAGCTGCCTGTGTGCAATTACTGAGCAGGGCGAGGGGGGTGCGTCTCCACCCTCTCCCCCCAGCTGGAGCAGCCATTATCCACAACTAAAAGAAAAACAAATGTATCAAGAAGCAGGACTACAGTGATAGCTGGATAACTGCGCTGAGTAAAACCCGGAAAAGCTGTTTTTACTTTAGTCCATGATCCAGGTTTGGAAGGGTTCCGGGTTTTAGTCAGTGCAGTTATCAAGCTAACTGTAATCCTGCTTTCTGGAACAGGCCCCAGGATTGCAGTGCACGCCCCTACAGGCAAAGTAGGGTTGTAGACTCTGGGCCATAAGCTTGTAGGTTCTAGCTTCACGGGGGAGGCTGCTGTTGCAATATGTAAACCTAATGAAACCATCGTTTTTGCATAATTCTCTCTGTGTGATCAATGATTCATAAATCTGTGCGGCACTGATCAAAAAAAGGTCCCGTGTGACATGTAGATCGTGAAGGTCACACTTGCCGGTGTAATTACAGTCTATGGGAGGTGGGTAAATTGTGGTGCATTTATCACGTATTACCCATTGCCCAAGATTTTGACAACATAAAAAGCATTTCATTTTCATTAAAGTTTGTAGGACAAGATAGCTTGCGCTAGAGGTAAATAAGCCCATAAAACAGAGTGAAAAGCTTTCCTCATCTCTCTTCCCTGCTTTGATCTTTTGTCACTTCCCCCTCCGTATAACCAGTGTTTTACTCGGCTTCACTTGTACCTTTTCTCCACAGAAAGTGCATTTATGCTACACCTTCATTACCATTCCCATCAGAACCAGACCTGCCCATCCGAGTCCTGTTAAAGCTGCTGTGGGTTTTGGCTCCATCGCCCAGGGATTCTGGGTAATTTCTCTGTCCCTCTTTTTCTCTCTCTCTCACTCTTGCACAGCACCGTAGTTATAACACTTTAATGTCATTAAAACACCCATCTGTCTCTCTTTATACTTCTCTCTCTGCTGTCATTCTACCTCTTACGCGCTTCCCTGCACTTCTTTCCACTGAATCTGTCGTTAGTTTAACGACTGCTGTGTCTGATCTTTTCATTTAAAAAAATATATAAAATAAAAAACAGAGCTGTGGCCTAACATCCGCACCTGTGTAGGTCCCGACTTCGGAGGTAGCAGGTGATTCTCCTCTGAGATGTGGTGTAGCGTTAAGCTAAATGTATTCAGCTGGATTGAAGTCATGTGCTCAGCGCTGTGCGTTACAGGTGATTTGGTCAAGTCACTTTAGTCTGTAAAAAGTAATTTAGTTAAAGGAAAAGATGGTTGCAGAAAGAAATGCATTGGGTCATGTTCAAAAGTTACCTTAGCATTGCCAATAAGGTTTATTAGGCCTTAAATTGTCTAAGTTATATAAGCCTGAGTGTGTCACGGTTGTCTACCCTCAGTCAGGATCGAGCAGAAGGCTTTCTCGCAAGGCCTTCTCTTATTTTAGTCATTTTTAAATAAGTGTTTGTGCCTGTACTTGTAGCTGTATGTTTTTAGATTGAGCTGCATGTCAGAGCACAGAAAGAACTACAGAGTTTAAAAGCCTGCCTTTGTACAGAGTTTAAAAGCCTGCCTTTGTACAGAGTTTAAATCTAGATGCATCAGTCTTCTTTTCTGCACCACCCCCTCTTTTTTTCTTGCTTTCTCTCTCTTCCTGTCACTCTCTTTCTCTCCCTCCCTTCCTCCCTCCCTTCCCCCTGCAGTCCTTTCTCTGTCTGCTCACCCCCAGCAGCCAAGCGCAATTACAGCCGGCGGATGAAGAGATTGTTTTTCGCACAGGTGACTGCACCCAGTGCTAGTGCTGTCAGGGCAGACAGCGCTGAAATGATTACTTCCAGCATCGGCGCGGCGCCGGCGTCGCAGAACCGGGACAACACGAAGCGCGGCACACGACTGGAGCGCACTCTCTAATTGTTTCTGTTTGTTTGTTGGGAGGGATCAGCGGTAATTAACGCGCTGAGAGTGAGAAAATGAGTGTTTAATTCAGTGGCGCAGAAATAATCACCAGCTGATTACTGCACACCTGGGGGGGGGGGGGCTGTGTAGTATGTTGTCGACCTGTAACCCACACGTCCAAACACACCCTCCCCTCGAGCCCAATGGCAGTACTGGGGCGGGGTAAGCGTGGCAGAATAAGCCGGATCCAACATCCACCCCCTTCAGGCTCCTGGTCAAAAAACTGGCATTAACTTTTTGCGGTGTTCAAGTCTTGGCAACTATAACCAGCCTCATCTCACCAGGAGGGGTATACTATGAAGCAGGATTACTGAGTTAGCTGAGTAACTGTACTCATCTCACCAGGAGGGGTATACTATGAGGCAGGATTACTGAGTTAGCTGGGTAACTGTACTCATCTCACCAGGAGGGGTATACTATGAAGCAGGATTACTGAGTTAGCTGGGTAACTGTACTCATCTCACCAGGAGGGGTATACTATGAAGCAGGATTACTGAGTTAGCTGGGTAACTGTACTCATCTCACCAGGAGGGGTATACTATGAAGCAGGATTACTGAGTTAGCTGGGTAACTGTACTCATCTCACCAGGAGGGGTATACTATGAAGCAGGATTACTGAGTTAGCTGAGTAACTGTACTAATCTCACAAGGAGGGGTATACTATGGAGCAGGATTACTGAGTTAGCTGAGTAACTGTACTCATCTCACCAGGAGGGGTATACTATGAAGCAGGATTACTGAGTTAGCTGGGTAACTGTACTCATCTCACAAGGAGGGGTATACTATGGAGCAGGATTACTGAGTTAGCTGAGTAACTGTACTCATCTCACCAGGAGGGGTATACTATGAAGCAGGATTACTGAGTTAGCTGAGTAACTGTACTAATCTCACAAGGAGGGGTATACTATGGAGCAGGATTACTGAGTTAGCTGAGTAACTGTACTCATCTCACCAGGAGGGGTATACTATGAAGCAGGATTACTGAGCTGGGTAGCTGTACTCATCTCACCAGGAGGGGTATACTATGAAGCAGGATTACTGAGTTAGCTGGGTAACTGTACTCATCTCACCAGGAGGGGTATACTATGAAGCAGGATTACTGAGTTAGCTGGGTAACTGTACTCATCTCACCAGGAGGGGTATACTATGAAGCAGGATTACTGAGTTAGCTGGGTAACTGTACTCATCTCACCAGGAGGGGTATACTATGAAGCAGGATTACTGAGTTTGCTGGGTAACTGTACTCATCTCACCAGGAGGGGTATACTATGAAGCAGGATTACTGAGTTAGCTGGGTAACTACTCATCTCACCAGGAGGGGTATACTATGAAGCAGGATTACTGAGTTAGCTGGGTAACTGTACTCATCTCACCAGGAGGGGTATACTATGAAGCAGGATTACTGAGTTAGCTGGGTAACTGTACTCATCTCACCAGGAGGGGTATACTATGAAGCAGGATTACTGAGTTAGCTGGGTAACTGTACTCATCTCACCAGGAGGGGTATACTATGAAGCAGGATTACTGAGTTAGCTGGGTAACTGTACTCATCTCACCAGGAGGGATATACTATGAAGCAGGATTACTGAGTTAGCTGAGTAACTGTACTAATCTCACAAGGAGGGGTATACTATGGAGCAGGATTACTGAGTTAGCTGAGTAACTGTACTAATCTCACAAGGAGGGGTATACTATGAGGCAGGATTACTGAGTTAGCTGAGTAACTGTACTCATCTCACCAGGAGGGGTATACTATGAATCAGGATTACTGAGCTGGGTAGCTGTACTCATCTCACCAGGAGGGATATACTATGAAGCAGGATTACTGAGCTGGGTAGCTGTACTCATCTCACCAGGAGGGGTATACTATGAAGCAGGATTACTGAGTTAGCTGGGTAACTGTACTCATCTCACCAGGAGGGATATACTATGAAGCAGGATTACTGAGTTAGCTGGGTAACTGTACTCATCTCACCAGGAGGGGTATACTATGAAGCAGGATTACTGAGTTAGCTGGGTAACTGTACTCATCTCACCAGGAGGGGTATACTATGAAGCAGGATTACTGAGTTAGCTGGGTAACTGTACTCATCTCACCAGGAGGGGTATACTATGAAGCAGGATTACTGAGTTAGCTGGGTAACTGTACTCATCTCACCAGGAGGGGTATACTATGAAGCAGGATTACTGAGTTAGCTGGGTAACTGTACTCATCTCACCAGGAGGGGTATACTATGAAGCAGGATTACTGAGTTAGCTGGGTAACTGTACTCATCTCACCAGGAGGGGTATACTATGAAGCAGGATTACTGAGTTAGCTGGGTAACTGTACTAATCTCACAAGGAGGGGTATACTATGGAGCAGGATTACTGAGTTAGCTGAGTAACTGTACTCATCTCACCAGGAGGGGTATACTATGAAGCAGGATTACTGAGCTGGGTAGCTGTACTCATCTCACCAGGAGGGGTATACTATGAAGCAGGATTACTGAGTTAGCTGGGTAACTGTACTCATCTCGCCAGGAGGGGTATACTATGAAGCAGGATTACTGAGTTAGCTGGGTAACTGTACTCATCTCACCAGGAGGGGTATACTATGAAGCAGGATTACTGAGTTTGCTGGGTAACTGTACTCATCTCACCAGGAGGGGTATACTATGAAGCAGGATTACTGAGTTAGCTGGGTAACTACTCATCTCACCAGGAGGGGTATACTATGAAGCAGGATTACTGAGTTAGCTGGGTAACTGTACTCATCTCACCAGGAGGGGTATACTATGAAGCAGGATTACTGAGTTAGCTGGGTAACTGTACTCATCTCACCAGGAGGGGTATACTATGAAGCAGGATTACTGAGTTAGCTGGGTAACTGTACTCATCTCACCAGGAGGGGTATACTATGAAGCAGGATTACTGAGTTAGCTGGGTAACTGTACTCATCTCACCAGGAGGGATATACTATGAAGCAGGATTACTGAGTTAGCTGAGTAACTGTACTAATCTCACAAGGAGGGGTATACTATGGAGCAGGATTACTGAGTTAGCTGAGTAACTGTACTAATCTCACAAGGAGGGGTATACTATGAGGCAGGATTACTGAGTTAGCTGAGTAACTGTACTCATCTCACCAGGAGGGGTATACTATGAATCAGGATTACTGAGCTGGGTAGCTGTACTCATCTCACCAGGAGGGGTATACTATGAAGCAGGATTACTGAGCTGGGTAGCTGTACTCATCTCACCAGGAGGGTATACTATGAAGCAGGATTACTGAGTTAGCTGGGTAACTGTACTCATCTCACCAGGAGGGGTATACTATGAAGCAGGATTACTGAGTTAGCTGGGTAACTGTACTCATCTCACCAGGAGGGGTATACTATGAAGCAGGATTACTGAGTTAGCTGGGTAACTGTACTCATCTCGCCAGGAGGGGTATACTATGAAGCAGGATTACTGAGTTAGCTGGGTAACTGTACTCATCTCACCAGGAGGGGTATACTATGAAGCAGGATTACTGAGTTAGCTGGGTAACTGTACTCATCTCACCAGGAGGGGTATACTATGAAGCAGGATTACTGAGTTAGCTGGGTAACTGTACTCATCTCACCAGGAGGGGTATACTATGAAGCAGGATTACTGAGTTAGCTGGGTAACTGTACTCATCTCACCAGGAGGGGTATACTATGAAGCAGGATTACTGAGTTAGCTGGGTAACTGTACTCATCTCACCAGGAGGGGTATACTATGAAGCAGGATTACTGAGTTAGCTGGGTAACTGTACTCATCTCACCAGGAGGGGTATACTATGAAGCAGGATTACTGAGCTGGGTAACTGTACTCATCTCACCAGGAGGGGTATACTATGAAGCAGGATTACTGAGTTAGCTGGGTAACTGTACTCATCTCACCAGGAGGGGTATACTATGAAGCAGGATTACTGAGTTAGCTGAGTAACTGTACTTAGTAAAACCCAGGAGAGCTCTTTTTTTACTTCAGTCCATGTTCCAGATTTGGGAGGGTTCTGGGTTTTACTCAGTGCAGTTATCCCGCTAACTCCACAATCCTGCTTCGTAGTCTACCCCCCAGTGCTAGGGTGACTGCCACTGATTTTTAGGTTGCCACCTCGTTTGCCCAGGTGACCATATTTTATATATTGTCATTCAATATACTGTTGTCAGTAAGAGTTATGCCTCTAATGAATGGTGCTATATCTCCTGTTGTGCTGCGTGGCCTGTAATGTAAATAATAGTCACCGTGTCACAGGAAAGTGATGTGCCAGTTAGTTGCTATGTTGACAAGTGAGAGTAAGCACAAGGACTCCTGCCAAAAATGTGTGTCTGTGCCATGGTGCCAATTCTTCTTTCTCAGTTTCTTGTCATAGACATTCATGAGCAGACTAGTGGATCTGGGTATAAATGGCTCTAAACTGATGCATGTGACACAGGGTAACTCTCATTCATGGAGTCTATTTTCAGGGATTCTTGTTCAACTGAGGGAGGGTGCTGTTTGCCCCGTATGTAGAGTTCAGGATTTGATTGTAAAGCCCTTTGGAATGAAATTAGCCTTTGCATTTGCTTTCGACCGCACTTTAGGAGAAATAGTGAATGTTCTGCTTTTCTGTGCGGTCTTTCACGTGTGGTTCTGTTCTCTGCGGTTCTGTGCGAATGACCGTGTGGTCAGTATCAGTGACCACTCTGCTCACGGTCGGCCTGTATGAGTGATGATTGGGCCCGTGGCCCGTGTGAGTAACCATGCGGTCTGCGCTCACGGCGGGTCCGTGTTCGAGGATCCCAGAAGAGATGCATCGCTCCTGACGTTTTTACAGGCTGTCTGTGTTGTTCTCCACCGCCGGTGGAAAATAGCGGTGTCATATAAACCCAGCGGAGCGCGGCGTGTTTTATGTGTGCACTCTCCGTGTTTGAAGGGAGGGGGAGAGAGGGAGGAAGGGAGGGGGGGGGGCTTTCCGCTGGCTTCTGATCTCTGATTTGATGCCATTGGACAATCTACGTGTTATGGAAGGGCTGCGTTTCATCATTCTTCAGCTGGGTTTGCGAGGGGCTATTTCCACACAGGCTATGGGGGGATTTATGAGGGGGCTGATGGTGCCCAGTGTTGAACACAGCTGAGATGCGGGGCGAGGGTGGGATGGGGTGGGGCTCGCTTGTAAGGGAGGGGAATAAATCTTGGGCCTGTCCAATCAGTGAGAGGAGACATTGCAGTATTTCACAGCCTCTGTCACCTGGGCTCCAAAAGAGGGGAGACCATGCACACTCTCTCTCTCTCTCACACACACACACACACACATACACACATACACATACTCACACTCTCTCTCTCACACACACACACATACACATACTCACACTCTCTCTCTCTCACACACACACACACACATACTCACACTCTCTCACACACACACACACACATACACATACACACATACACATACACTCTCTCACACACACACACATACACATACTCACACTCTCTCTCTCACACATACACATACTCACACTCTCTCTCTCTCTCACACACACACATACTCACACTCTCTCTCTCTCACACACACATACACACACTCACACTCTCTCTCTCACACACACACACACACACATACTCACTATCTCTCACACACACATACTCACACTCTCTCACACACACACATACTCACTCTCTCTTTCTCTCTCACACACACACACACATACTCTCTCTTTCTCACACACACACACACGCACACACATGCACATACTCACTCTCTCTCACGCACACACACTCAGGCACACACACACACTCACTTTTTTTCACACGCACACACACTCATGCACATACTCACACTTTTTCTCTCTCATGCACACACACACACATACTCACACTCTCTTTCTCACACACACGCACACGCACTCAGACACACGCATACTCTCTCTCACACGCACACACACACATGCATACTCACTCTCTCTCTCACAAACACACACACACACACTCTCACACACACACATGCATACTCACTCTCTCTCACACATGCACACACACACACACGCATACTCATTCTCTCACATACACACACACACACGCACACACACTCACATACTTGCATGCAATTACACACATGCACACACACACATACTTGCATGCACTTACACCCACACACACACACACACACAGACACGGACACACACTCGCATGCACTTCCACTCACTTTCATACAAACACACTTTCACCCATGTGTGCACGCAGTCATACTCTCACAGACACGCACATGCGACCATTTGAGTTTGGATTTATGTTTGTATGTGAATTTGTGTGACTTGGTCTTTGTTTCATCTGAGTGAGCTTGTATGTACTTCCTGGTGAGTATGGATGTACAGTATATGCTAACTCAGTTGACTGGTTCTCATGGTTATTGTCTTCAGTTTTATCATATGTTGAGACATACCCAAGAGTTGGTAAAATGGTACACACTGCTTGGCATTAACTGGTGAAATAGCTGGATTGGGGTGTTCTGTCCAGGATGTGTGTCCCTACCCGGTAAATCAGTTGCATAAATTGTTCTTAAAATACAGTATGACGCTGTTTTGTTTCTTTCTTTTAAAGTATCTGTTTGTGTGTTTGTGTGGGAGTGTTTTTTTGGGTCTAATGTCCCCTCAGCTCTTCGACTTACTCTCACAGTCAGAATCCACAGTACTTAAACAGAAGCTATTTTTCCCTGATGGGAAAAGAAACGGAAAAAAAGACACAACCCCAGTAAAACAAAGACTTCCTCCTGATTGAATGCTCTCAGGCGTGGCATTGAGATAAATCACAAACGGGGACGCGAGTGCACCTCGTATATTTCTGTTTCATTCCGGTTGTTTTGTTGTGTTTACCGTTGTGAGGTACTGTTTATTCCCCACCCCCCTCTTTCTCACTCTTTCTCTCTCTTTCTGTTTCTCACTCTCTCTCTTTCTCTGTCTTCTCTAGCTTTTTCCATCCCTCACTCCCCAAATGTGTTTACTTCTCTCTTCTCCCTCCAGCAAATATCATTCCTCCGACGGGACTATTGGGGTGCTCCAGCTGAAAGGGGGCTACAGGTGAGTAGCGATAGTGCAGCTCTACCTGCCTCCTGTATCAGACTGCTATTCACATTTGCTATTGCTTTGCACACAAATAACATTTAGCATCACGGGTGGGAATAGCAAAGCAAAGAGGATTAGGAATCACCAGAACATTCGGTGTGTGCAGTTTCAGAAACCCTGCTAGCGTCAGAATAGAGACAATAATGTTGCTGCTCCTGCTCCAGATTTCTGATTGGCTGATTGAACTGGCCAATATTATGGAATGCACCAATGCAAGGTTCACAAATGCCTCTTTTCTACTGATCTCGTCAGATTCACTGAAAGATTGAGTTTCCCCACCTTCACCACTGGTGTATGATCGCTAAAAACAAAATGCCACAAAATGTTATATTTCGTTTTTGGCCCCCATTCATAATGTCGGTTTTTTTTTTACGTCTGAAAGCTGCTGAAAAATAAATGAAGTTAGTGGACGAGCTTAAATCTCTTTACTTTCTCTCATGTCAATAAGCAAAGTCTTGGTAAATCTACTCTGCATATCGCTGCTGTGTTTGCTGTTGTTTACGCTCGTCTGCGGACGGACACGCGGTAGAGAAAGAGAAGGGACAGTATTTCACTCTGGAGGAATGATACATTTGACACTAAATGGTTTTGTGTATCCCTTAGGAAAGCGCGGCACGTTACTGCGGTGCAATAGCTCGCTAGCAGCACTTTCGGTGCTAATTTTACACGCTGCAGCGGTACGTACGTTTGCCGTCAGCGCATCACCTCTGGGTCGGCCATTTTGTTAGGACTGGCCCTTGGGGTCGGACCCAGAGGCGTGAGCTTCATCCCCTGGGCCTGTTCAGGTGACCCGTGGGTTCCTGCTGATGAAAGAGATACTCCCCCCCCCCCCCAGCACAGCAGTGACAGGTGGCCAGACACTCAGTGACTGATGAGGTGAGAGAGGCAACAGCGGTAGGGGTGCGGGAGGGGAGGCCTCTCTCTCATAGCCGCTCGTGCTCTTTGCCTGTCCAACCCCATTTCTGCTTCCCTTCCCGCGCTCTCCCGCCGGGAATATATTTTTACATCTTTTAAAGGATTATTGTTTTTCCTCCGTCTTCGATGAACTACCGGAGTGGCCGGTGCTGACAGATTTATACCTCATACACACATGGCAAAGCCATCACCGCTCATTCCACCTCATCAGCCAGAGCTCTGTGAAGAAGCAAGGGAAAAGGGGGGGGGGGGGGGAGAGGAGTAAAACAGTGAAGGATGAGGTTGTGTGAAAGAGGAAGAGACAGAGAGAGAGTTAAAATGACTGAAATAAATTATTTGCTTCCATGGAAAGAGAGGATCAACAGTGGGTTTATTTTATGCGATTGTAAGAATTTTTTAATCGTGCCACAAGTTTAACATCGGCCAGAACCACAGCTGCGCACCCTTCTACACCCACACCTGCACACCTGTCTTCTTTCCTTTAGTCTCTGTTCTCCCCGTCCATCAATCTTTTCTTTTCTCCCAGTGAAATATGCAGGAAAGGGGAGATAAAGAAGAGCGTTCCAACCTGCAAAATGAGTTTTTATTAAAAGGCGCCATTAAATCAGTCATAAAGTTCTGGGCACCTGCCCACGGATCAACAGTGTCTCGAGTGGTTTCAACAGCCTGAACAGCGCAGCGAGCTCTCCACATTAGTCAACATACTGGTGCAGTCACGCTGAGATATTAGCACAGCATGCGAGAGGACAACTGCAGTGCCCATGATCAGGTTTAGATGAGACTGTCAGGCATCGTCTACTTTACGGCTCCGAAACGACTTGCTTCCCGTCGCCCGGGTAACGCCATCTACCCTCCCGCCAGGTAATGAGCAGGTGTATAAATATTATACGTCTGGTCATTGGGTTGCACCTTTGTCCCCACTGGTGCTTGCAGTACCGTCCTCTGTACGTGATTAAATTTAGATTAGATTCCTATTTCCTCCACCCGCGCAGATAGATGTTGTCCGAAGCAATTCAAGTTAAGTACCTTGCCCTGTTGTGTGGAAGCAATGCCACATTGGATTTGAACTTGCAAGCTTCTAGTTTCAAGCCCGGTACCCTAACAAAGTGCTGACTGAATGAGAGCTGACATACAGCCCCAAATCAGTCTTGCATACACACCTTCATACCCAGATGCATATGCACATCTCTCCACTGCAATCCACACACATCTGATTGGATATCTCTCCCCAACAACTATGTGAGATATCCTTTACTGATTGAGCCAACAGGTGCATGACATATCACAGACATTCAGTTTGGTATTAAATAGTGAAAAGTAATTTCTGAGATATTAGCACAAGTTTATTTTTTTGTTTAATTGAAAAGGAATGAAAATGTTTCAACTGACCTCCAAACTTAATGACCCCTCTCCTCATCTGACTGGAACTCCTCTGGACTCCACAGACCTCTGATTTAATCTCTCTCTCTCTCTCTCTCTCCCACTCTCGTGGTCTCTGTCTGAGTCTCCCATTGTCCCCCTCTCTCCCTCTGTCTCTCTTTCTCTCTCTCCCCATGTCTCTTTTCCCATCCCTCACTCCCCCATGTGTACTTCTCTCTTCTTTCCCTTTTTTAAATGTGCTCTCGAGCAGATTGTCGTTCCCTCTCCTCCGCGGGCAGGCAGAGTGAACATGCCATGTGCAGGTCCTGATAACCGGAACCATTCCCTTTGAGGGACTCTTGTCTGTAGTATTATTGTGGGAGTAACACTGGGGGGTTACAGTGATACAGTGGGGGGTGGGAGTTCTGGGGATGGGAGAGGGGGGGGGGGGGGGGTAGTAGTGGTGAGACAGGGCAGTTTAGTAATTATTGCTATGTGGTTTTTATTCACATTTTGTGAATTTAGGATGCTGCGAGTGTGTGTGTTGCTTGTTGACACACACACACACACACACACACACACACACGCACACACACTGTCTGGAGGCTCTGTGTTCAGATAAATAATGTAAAAGCTGCAGCACTCTTCGTGTGTAAATCATCCGTGGTCGCAGTGTTTTACCCTGTTTTTACTGCCCTGCTACTGGGCGCCAGACACTTAGTGACAAATATGCTAGCGCTGTGACGAAGCCAGGACTGCGGCAGCCGTGAACGTGTGCGGAGGTGTCAGACGCACGTCCCTCCTCTCCAATGGCCTATAGCCACCTATTGCATCTCATGAGGCACAACATTAACATTAATGTTTTCCTAGATCTACCCTTGAATGCTTTCCAATCCATAAAAAACACCTCCTAAACAATGTCCAATCCATAAAAAACACCGTCCAACACACAAAATATGACTGTCCAACAGAGGTGTAAAATCCAGGGGCCAGAAAGTCCTGCCAGGTGTTTCTTCCACACATGAACTAGTGATTTCACTAATTAGTTCTACCTCCTGGCTAAATAATTGTGCTAATTAGCAAATGCAGGTGATTGGAACAAAATACTGGTGAGGACTTTTTACTTTATGAACCCGGATTTTACAACACTGCTGTCCAAATGCTACCCAATCCAAAAACAATCGCCTTCAAAGCATTGTCCAGTTCTGGGAGATCAGCATTTCCCATGTGTACTTTGTTTAAATTAACTGTAGCATGTTCTGATGCCTCAAAGGTCACTGTGTCGTGTGGCTCCTTGGAATCTGCTGCTGCAGGTGACGATGGTGATGAGGGATTGGCGGCGCTTATGGAAGATTGACTCGGTGCACTAAGCTGCTCCGAACTGTAATCCAGACACCCCACGGACAGCATGGACGAGAGCAGGCCAAGCTTGATTTAATTAAAAGGAACAGTGATTGATTGAATCAATGCTTCCATCTGTTTCAGGTCTTCATGACCTGAGGAGTGTGGAGGTGGGTTGAGAAGCTGTCTAGATGTTTCTCCTCTCGGGCCAAGATGGATGTGGACCACTCAGCAGGTTTGGTGTGCACAATGACAGTTAGCCAGGTCTGATGGAGCCTGTATACCTCTTCTCCTTTCTCTCCTCCTGTACAATGACAGTTAGCCAGGTCTGATGGAGCCTGTATACCTCTTCCCCTTTCTCTCCTCCTGTACAATGACAGTTAGCCAGGTCCAATGGAGCCTGTATACCTCTTCTCCTTTCTCTCTCCTCCTGTACAATGACAGTTAGCCAGGCCCGATGGAGCCTGTATACCTCTTCTCCTTTCTCTCCTCCTGTACAATGACAGTTAGCCAGGTCTGATGGAGCCTGTATACCTCTTCTCCTTTCTCTCTCCTCCTGTACAATGACAGTTAGCCAGGTCTGATGGAGCCTGTATACCTCTTCTCCTTTCTCTCTCCTCCTGTACAATGACAGTTAGCCAGGTCTGATGGAGCCTGTATACCTCTTCTCCTTCCTCTCTCCTCCTGTTTTCGTCTCCCTCTGCCTTCCTCAATCCTTTTCTCCTCCTCCACCCCTCCTGCTCCTTTTCTCCACTAGCCTTTGCACTCCTGCCTTTTTCCACCTCGCTTGCTCTCATCTTGTTCCCCAGCCAATCGTTTGCAGTCTTTTCCCACCTCGCTTGCTCTCATCTTGTTCCCCAGCCAATCGTTTGCAGTCTGCTCTTTTTTTTTTTTCTTCAAAAAAGTACCAAATAAATTCAATTGTGTGCAGTTATGGAGTTTTTCAGACCAGTTCGTAGGAATCCTACTTTGTTGCTGCTTAACCTCTGACCTAGAATCTATGACTTGGTTTCTGTTTTGCCCCCTTATGGGTGGAGTGATTCATCAGCAATGTAAAGATCAATCAATCACAGAGACATATGGCTTGTGAGGTCCCGAAATTGCAGGGGAGGGGTGGCAGTGACTGCCCCACTGCCAAGAACAAATAGCACCTCATCTAGTGCCAGGAAGCAGCGGGCGGGGCGGGGCGGGGCGGGGCGGGGGGAGGGGGGGGAATGGTTCTCAAGGCCCCATTAGCCGTATTTTTTTCTAACACAGAATCTAATTGTATGAAGGTTATTGGAAGGATAATGCAGTTTTTAAACGGAGGATCACGACCCGTCTTCACGCAATCCAATACATTTTTTCACATGCATTAAACGCGTAAATAAAAAAAATTCATTTCTGCAGTATAGGCCCGCCCTCCGGATCCCAGGGTGCAGCGGGGCGTGAAGAGAAACAAAAAGACAAGGGGAGTAACCGGGGCGACGCTGTGATGAAAAGCCAAATTTAGCGAAGGCGTAAAAAGCTTCCCTTTGTGCGGAAGTACGGGAGCGGAGGGTAAGGCGAGTGCCAGGCCATTATCGCACGCTTTTATCCCGCTATCAACACCCCGGCACACGGCTGCCTGCCGTGCGAGGGGAGGGAGAAATCTGTCGGTAATGAGTGCGCAATCATGAGCCGTCAATCACGCACCTCTGATGTCATAATGCGCCTATTCATTAGGTGTCAGGACAGCCTGTATCGCAGGCAGTTTTCCAAAAATTATAAAACCTTAAAATTACACTTTCTATGCGCTTTAGTTACTCATAAGCCCAGTTCTAGACGATGCAATTTAAATCATCTGCTATTTCAAAACTTCTGTCAGTTTTCAATTTAGAAAAGAATAAAAAAGTGTACAGTGCCGTTTAGGGCGGCTTTGCATTGCAGGCAGCCCGTAAATCATTTGTTCGTGAAGACTGCGGGGTTCTCAGAGTGCTGGGGTGGACTGCAGGGTTCTCAGAGCACTGGGGTGGACTGCAGGGTTCTCAGAGCACTGGGGTGGACTGCAGGGTTCTCAGAGCGCTGGGGTGGACTGCGGGGTTCTCAGAGCGCTGGGGTGGACTGCGGGGTTCTCAGAGCGCTGGGGTGGACTGCAGGGTTCTCAGAGCGCTGGGGTGGACTGCGGGGTTCTCAGAGCGCTGGGGTGGACTGCGGGGTTCTCAGAGCGCTGGGGTGGACTGCAGGGTTCTCAGAGCGCTGGGGTGGACTGCGGGGTTCTCAGAGCGCTGGGGTGGACAGCGGGGTTCTCAGAGTGCTGGGGTGGACTGCAGGGTTCTGGGGTGGACTGTGGGGTTCTCAGAGTGCTGGGGTGGACTGCAGGGTTCTCAGAGCGCTGGGGTGGACTGCAGGGTTCTGGGGTGGACTGCAGGGTTCTCAGAGCGCTGGGGTGGACTGCTGGGTTCTCAGAGCGCTGGGGTGGACTGCAGGGTTCTCAGAGCGCTGGGGTGCATTGCAGGGTTCTCAGAGTGCTGTCTGTACTTGTGTTTGTGTGTCTGTGCTTTGTGTGTGTTTGTGTGTGTCTGCTTGTGTATTTCTGTGTTTGTATGTGTCTGTGTTCCTGTGTGTGGTTGTTTGTGTGTTTGTGTGTGTCTGTACTTTGGGTTTGTTTGTGTGTGATTGTGTTTGTCTCTGTGCTTTGTGTGTTTGTCCGTGCTTTGTGTGTGTTTGTCTGTCTCTGTGCTTTGTGTGTTTGTCCGTGCTTTGTGTGTGTTTGTCTGTCTCTGTGCTTTGTGTGTTTGTCCGTGCTTTGTGTGTGTTTGTCTGTCTCTGTGCTTTGTGTGTTTGTCCGTGCTTTGTGTGTGTTTGTCTGTCTCTGTGCTTTGTGTGTTTGTCCGTGCTTTGTGTGTGTTTGTCTGTCTCTGTGCTTTGTGTGTGCGTCTGTAGATGTGGGCTCATTTTGTGTGTGCCTCTCCCATTCCCCGCACAGACTGCGGTTTGGGTCAAGCGTTTTCTAATAAGATTAAGTGTGGTCGTCTTGGGATGAACAGAATAGGCTGAATAAATGCACTCATAAATAAGGCTGAGCTTGGCGGAGCTACAAAGAGCTGGACTGCAGCCGAGACGCACAGGGAGCGTAGAATAAAACAGTCCATCCAGGTGGTGCGTGCGTGCGTGCGTGCGTGCGTGCGTGCGTGCGTCGCCATCGCATTTTATCATGTGCTTATGTGAAAGTACCAAAGCAACCTGTTTTTCGCTTCATTTTCTCCCTGTCCTCCCCTCTTCTCTCCATGTCTAATGTGTCCCTCCCTGAGGGCCCTGTCACACTATAGCGTATGAGAGAAACGTATGAGTTGCGTATGTAAATTCATAAATTAATTTTCATACGCACAAAAAGTCGTTGAAAATACAGAATCTTTCGGATACTTACCGTATTGAACCTATGAGTAGCGTATGAGTAGCGGATCGCCAGCGTATGGCTAGCGTAATGTGCGTATGGCTAGCGTATGAACTGCGCATGTCCAGCGTACCGCTATCACGTGACTAAGTGCCTATATAACCGTCGGCCTTTCCACATTCTCAGTTCTCAGGATGGGGAACGCAACACACCACCACAACCAGGAAAGAAGTATTGACTCTTTAATGACTGTAGGCTATTACTCAGAGGGTATGAAACATGGTTGAAAAGGACATGATGGCAATAAGCACCGTTGACGGTGAAGGATTTTGAGAGCTAATAAACAGGCTGCGCACACGACTCACTCCCGACCACGTAGATATGCTTAAATGTTCTTGAATAAAAATAAGTAGGTCTATCTAGTATGCATATGAGGAGCCTATTCAAAACATAATAGCCTATGTTTTAAGTTGACTGTTCTAGGCTAGGTCTACTAGTTTAACTGTCGCCTTTCAATTTCAAGAGCGATTATGTTCATGCTGCAAGTGCCTAGCGGAGCAACGGTTTTGCTTGCAACAGATGAGACGGAGCGCAATTTATTTTCTGTTAAAATAGCCTATACACGCTTTTTTGTTATGCTACAATAATGCCTGTTTCTCAAATGTTACAATAAATCTTTGATTGAGGAATATAACATGCATTTTGTATTCTGTCTATCATAAGCTATATTTAGCTTTTATGTTATCAATTAATCGGCGATTGTTTGTTAAGGTTAACAACTATCGATTAAGGAAATTCTTTAAAATTTGCATCCCTACTATGTACCATTATTACCATTAGCCATTATTAATTATCAGTTGATCATATGAATAAATGTTTTTTAAACTTACTTCTGGTGTTTTTCATACTTTTATAATACATCAAATGATATGTAATTTATAAGTACCCCTGACCCCTAGAATAATAAACTGCACTTTACACTTGACTTTAAACTATACAATTGTTCTAAATCATCCTGTCTTGCCATGGAACTGCACCTGCACCTGAGTTGGCCCAGTGCTTCAAGAGGTTCCTCTGCTTCTTTCAATCGTCAGGCATACGCCAAGATGTCTATATACGTTGCAGATACGTCAGACATACGTTAGAAGTACGTTACTCATGCGCTATCAATCCGCTATCAATACGCTAGCTGTACGGTACACCTTCATGTCAGCGTATGTCAGCGTATGACCAGCCTACTCGACCTATGAGTAACGTACCTCTAGCGTAATTCTTGCGTATTCAGCGTATGCCTAGCGTATGCTTAGCGTATAAACCATACGTCCGAACACGCACAAAATTTTTAAGCATGCTTAAAAAACTTTTTGTGCCTCGCCGTATGCCAGCGTATGCCACCGAATGCGACCGTGCTTGAAACGTATACAACCTATGCCTAACGTACCCCAAGCGTATGTCAGCGTATATCAGCATATGAGTGATATTTTTCAAACGCTGGCATACGCTAGTACGATACGCAATAGTGTGACAGGGCCCTGACGTTCCCTGCTCCCCCATGGCATTCACCAGCCTGCTTCTTATTCAATGGCTGCTCATTCTGAATGGTGTGGAGGTGTGTTTGTGTATATCAGAGTGTGCTGTTTGACTCTTACTCCACGGGTATGAAATTAGCAAGGACCCCAGACTCAACTACACCCTTGTGTGTATTATCTCCACAATACTGCAGGATCAGTGATGAAAGGAGACAGTTTGACATGGTTATGAATGCCACGGGCGGTATCTACACAGATACTGACTGATGAAAATGGATGGGGAGGGTTGCTGGGATACATGCATCACAACAAAGGAGTTTTCATCAGGCAATGCTCATATGGAGCATTCTTTATGAACTTTGACACCTAGCCTGGTAAAATCACTGTATTCCGTCAATATCCACCACCAAAAAAAAGGAAGCTTAGATTAAGATCAGTAAGTAGGCAAACATTAATTGTTTTTTAGCATTTATACCTCAGAAATATTATATATGAATAATATCTGGTTTGTGAGTAACTGCAATGGTGTCAGCAAATCAATGCTTAGATTGAATGGATGAAATAGCTCAGGGTCAACGTGGATATTTGCGATAGTTTTTCTTAGAAAGACTTTCTTTTACATATTCTCTCCTTTATGAGTGTTTGGCCCTGTATACAGATCCACAAAGACTATTTAAGATATTTGTATTTCATTCTAGTCTGCTGCATGGGAGATGAAGTCCCTGGCACGAACCAATGACCACGCCGGCTAAATGCCTTTGCCTTTTCTGATATATGGCTTGACCGAGCCGGCATTGCATACGGACACGCTCTATAAAAGTCATGGTAATTGGTGGTTGACGTCACATTCTGAGCAGGCGAGAGTGACCCACTTTTTCCCCAGTGACCCGTCATGCACTCACATAGAAGCCCTGCATGGCCTTGCTGTCATCTAGGCCGCTGTTTCCCGGATGCAGCTAATCTCACCCACCTTAATAATGATGTCATGGCTTTGTGAAAGGGATGAGTAAAATGAGAGTGTGAGAGAAAGCTGACCGCTCTGTCTGGCCATTCGTCTGGGGGTGGTATCCGGAGGACAGACTGCCGATGATCCCAACACCCGGCAGAAGGCTCTCCAGAGCGCAGAGGAGAACGGGGGGCCGCAGTCCGAGACGATGTCGGAGGGGCTCTCGTGCAACCTCACCGCATGCTGCACCAGGAGCTCCGCCGTCTCGGTAGCAAAGGGTTGCTTGGGAAGAGGGATAACGTGGACAGCCTTAGAAAAAACGGTCGATGACCGTGAGGATGACCATGTTACCTTCAGAGGGGGGGAGGCCGGTAACAAAATCCAGCCCTATGTGGCTCCAAGGACGGCCCGGGACAGGAAGGGGGCGAAGGAGATCAGCGGAAGGCTGGTGGGAGGCCTTGCTGTCATCTAGGCCGCTGTTTTCCGGATACAGCTAATCTCACCCACTTTAATAATGACGTCATGGCTCCTCTGTGAAAGGGATGATGTCAGAGTTGATGAGTGTTCTTTGTCTTTGTTCCTTTGACTCCTTCTCTCTTTCCTTTAGTTTGCTTTCACTCATTCTCTCACACTTTCTCATTTTACTCACTTTCTGGGCTTCGTTGTCTCAGGGTCCCTGTGGATGGCATGTTGTGGCGAAGAGATGGATTATGGGAGAGAGAGGTCTTGTGTGATTAACCGTTAGTGACACGTCCAGGTTGAGTCCTGAAGAGGGAGAGGCCGCAGGGCTTCGCCCCCCCCCCCCCTCTCTTCTTGTGAGAGCAGCACGGGTATATGTTTGACCTACAACACTTGTGATTTACAGTTTTCCTTATAATCTTTGTGTCCTGATTGGGCCACATCAGCCAAAAATGAGTGTAGATAAAGTCGGATTGGACCCGACCCAATCTTGAAAGCAGTCAGTGTGACAGGGGATATAATCATTATTAATTTGCTTGGTGGATGCCCTTGACTGACTTACAACTCTCCCCACTCTCTTTTACTCTGCCTTTTTAGTGGACTGGACCAGCTGAGCTCCTTGCATATGGGTGCAGGAGCAGGATACACACAAAATAAGCCACAGTCCTCAGTGTAAACTTCAAATCACCACAAACAACACACAAGCTGCCTTTCGCAGGTACGTCCTGTCAACTCCAGAATTATTGGCACCCTTCATGACATGGAGAAAAAAATTTAAAATGTAAAAAATTTATATTGCATAGTAAATTTTTTTGTTGCAAAACATAGCTTTCAAAATTATTGCCACCTCTACGATTAATATTTGGTGAATAGAATAACTTTTATTTTCCCGTTAAGGAACTTCAGTTGTAGCCCCAGCAACAACAAAAAAGACACAGACAGTAGGGCAGACCCACAACACACAAACATATCAAATAAAGACATTCAATAGAATCATTGCTTTGATCAAACTAATTAAGTGAATTAAAGTCAATTAAAGTAATACAGCCATGGTTAAAAATAGCCCCCGCTGTCCCGAGATGTCCAGTGGCATTAAGTAGTCCAACACAACCCCGCCTCCACGACTCTCCTCCATACACGCAGCACTGTGGTCTCGGTCGAAGCCACACCTGGAGGGAATCGCAGCACTGAGCCTCTTCCTGTAATGTCCGATAAAGCTGGAGGGATCTTGGACCGCTCCTCCTCTATTCAGAAAATTTCAAGATTCTTGGTATTTTTAGGTTTGCGATTGTGGACTACCCTCTACAATTCAGAGAGTTCGGAGACTGAGAGAGCCGTTGCAGAACTTTGATTTTGTGTTCCTGGCTGCAACCATTTCTGTGTTGATTTTGATGCGTGTCATTGCCTTGTTGAAAGTTCCATCTATGGCCAAGTGTCAATCTCCTGGCAGTGGGAAATGGTGAAAGGCAGCAATGCAGTTTCTGAAGACTGAGATACATTTTTCAAAAACCTAGTATTTCATCCCAGACGCCACTTTGTTTTGTTGTATTTTAAATATCTTTTAGGGGTGCAAACAATTTTGACCTTTATGTTTTTGAGAAAAATACTATTACTCAAAGAGAAAAGTTTTTTAGAAGAATAATTTTTATTAGAGTGAAATGTTTGAGCAGAAAATGTGACTCATTGGGCCTAATTTATGAAACGTGAGCAGAACGAGTTTGTACGTAAATCGTTCGTAATTGCAATTTTGCCTGTATTTTGGTATTCATCAACATTTTCGTACTTGAGATTTGTTAGTACCTCCGAACAAAATTTACACCTGCTCCGGAGCACACGTACCTCGTTCGTAAATTCAGAATGCCGGTAAATGTAGCTTCTGAGTGATAATTAGAATATGAATTTATTTTTATTTTCTGTTAAATTCACAAGACTAAATGTAGCCTTTGAAATACACATTGCAAACGTAATAAATTATAATTGTAAAAAGGAAACACTTTAGATTACGCCTATTAATCAATTGTAGGTTATGAAGCTGTTTAATTAGACCCATAATGTAGTAGCCTACTGTTTTTTCTAAATTGCTAAAAAGTAAAATTCTACATGACCTTACATAGGCTATGCTATAACACACATTTAACCAATGCATGAAATGTGCTTTAAAGTGGCTTACATATTTGTAGCCAGGGTTGCAATTGTGGTCAACAGCTCCCCTACAAGATGCAAAAACAGGTGGAGGTAAAGCAGGGTTTTTATGAAATCGCCAACCTGTCCAATGTTATCGGTGCCATAGACTGCACACCCCAGTGCACGTTTTTGTTGAAAAGTCAGTAAAACGCTGTCTCGTGTTCAGGGGGAAAACCAGATAAACTGGGATAAACAACTTTATTTAAAAGTGAAAGTTTATTAACCAGTTAGAATGTAGCGAGCAGGCTATATCCCGGTAAAACCTGAGTTGTGTGGGACACGCGCATCAATGTGACCACAATTAGAACGCGCCAGAGAGATTCTAAAATAAGTTAGCCCATGTGATTACCCGATTTCAACGTGAATTGCCTTATATGGACGCTCATCGTAAGTGAATACGAAAAAATCAACCTTTTTTTCCACACGGTTTGATGAATCCGGCGTAAATTTTTCGTATCAACTTCCTTTGGACATAAATGCACGCGCATATTTAGGAACGCTTCATGATTGAGGCCCAATATGTGTCTTGTTTATTTTATGTCAATAATTTTTGCTCATTTTCATGAAGGGTGTCAAACGAATAATTCTGTTGATTATATGTTTGTATGTTTGCTGGTAACCACTCTTTGGCTGCTTTAAAGCATTTTTAAATGACATGTTTTGTTATCGCCACAATCCAGCTCTTTAGTTCTTGCTGCCATGGTTATATTAACAGTGCGGAGCTGTGTGGGTCACTGATCACAAAACTCCCTGCCACGAAGAGAGAGCTGTGCTACTCTTAGACATTCACGTCCTCGTCTGACGGACGCGGCAGGGAAATCCATTAACTTTCATTAACCGCTGTGCAGAGAGATGGCAAGAAAATGAGAGGACGGGAGAGGGGGATGGAGAGAAAGAGAAGGGGGGAGATTGGGGTCTGGGACTCCAACCGTTTCACTGCGTTGTGATCGACAGCATGTGATCGGCAAAAGGGAGTGATGCCTCATGGGAAATGACCCCATCACTAGGGTTTATATGCAGGACAGTGACAGTATGGCTGCTCAGGTGACTGCTCCTGGGAGAATAACTGGTCTCCAGGGTAACGTTATGCTGGGCTGGATCTATGCATGAGTATCTGGGTGGGTTTGAGGCGAGGGGCCAAAACCGGGCTTCGCTGTTGAAGCTCACTTCCTGGTCTTGTTGAGAGCGCTGCTCTCTGGCGCCAGTGCAGTTGGCTCCAGTATAGGTCTTTCAGGCCCGTTTTTCAAAGCAAGTCGATGGTAACAAATTCGGTCAAAATACGTCAATACATTTTTCCTACGAGAGCATGTAGTCGCAATAGGTGCTTTTTCTTTGTCTAATGTCTCCCCATGTGCTGATCTGTTAAGTTATTGTGTCATTTGGGCACTATTTTAATATTTTGTGCATCAATCCGGGACAGCTTGTGGCATTTCCTAGTTGCTGCATGTCACTAGTAATCTCATGCGCTTAGTGGACGAGCCGGACCCGGCCCGGATGTGATAACCATATAAGGGTCCCCCTGCTCCCTACTGTGTATTTTTGGCTCCAATTTCTGTACAACTTGGCAGCACTTCCACAGTTTCAAAACCTTTTTCACAAGTCCATGGAAAGTCGATGGGTGACATCACAATCACCTTGTCCAGGGGAGGTTCTGAACCGTTGAAATCTGTCCATTTAAAAAGAAAACAACCAGTTCAGAATGGCTCTATTTTTTTTAAAGTTAAACCCAGGTTGGCTTCAGCTTGATACAAAGTTTGATATGAAAGTTCAACTCCAACTCTTCAAAGCAAAGTTAATGGGTACTGGGTGTGCTTTAAAATGAGAAGGACAGCACTCTCAATCAGGTCTTAGAGTCTTTTTTGCTGGCACGGGCGTGTTTCGGCAATCAAGCCTTGCTCAGCGTACGCTTTTTTGATCCAAAGTTTTTCATGCCAGTAGCGCTCTATTACATTTCCCATTACCAGAGCCATAGAACATGACATCACATGCATTTAGAGTCCTGAGTCATGGTGGGTGACACTGTGGGCCTGTCAGTTCTACCAATCTAGCAGGCAGTAACAATTGCAGAGCTTGAATTTGTCTTAAATCTTGAAGTTGAAGGTTTTTTCTTATTTTAAATTGAGGGAAATGCAACACTATATATAATAATCCAATTGTTTTTCTTATTTCTTGCTTGAAAGGGCCAACGAGACCAGTGTTTTTTCACAGCCCAGTGTAGAGATACACCTCATTCTGCCTGTGCTAGTGGTGACTGTAGCTGCCTGTATATCTGAGGACAAGTGGCTGTAATCTCCCCAGGGGAGGGAGAGTTGTGGTTGGCAGGGATGTCCCCGTCTCAAATCGCAGCTGCTCCGGTAACCTGTGGCACCTGTGGTTTACTTACCTGTGGCACCTGTGGTTTACTTACCTGTGGCACCTGTGGTTTACTCACCTGTGGCACCTGTGGTTTACTCACCTGTGACACCTGTGGTTTACTCACCTGTGGTTTACTTGCCTCGATTGCGCATGAAGTGTGCTCTTCAGACACAGTGACTGCACAGTGAAAAGGAACAGTGTCTGATATACACTTGAGAGGAGAGGCCACGCTTGTCTGCCTTTCCCCAAACTGACTAAGGCACTGGTCCCCAACCCTGTTCCTGGAGATCTACCATCCTGTAGGTTTTCTCTCCAACCCAAACAACCTACACCTCATTCAACAGCTAGAGATGTCATTGAGCCGCTCATTAGTAGAATCAGGTGTCAGAATCAGAAACCTCCTAATTTAATGTAAGGCTCTAAATTGGGAGAAGAGAGAAAACGGAGATAAAAACGGTTAAAAAGGTGTGTTTTTCAGTTTTCTGGAAGACTTGCTGGTCTGAGACTAGCTGTGTAGGCTGTGCGGATGTAGGTGTGCGGTTCATTTAGCCCCGATTGTTATTTCTGTGCTTAATGCCGAAAGGTTCGGTTTTCTTCACACGGTGCTCATATGATCTGAAAAGGAAGTCCTCCTGTGGTTGGGGGCGGGGGGCGAGGGGCGGGGGGCGGGGGGCGGGAGGCGAGGGGGGGGGGCGAGGGGGGGGTTTCTCCCTCTGGCAGAGCTTTCTTCATCCTGTTCTCCACATCTGTCCCATGTCCGGGAGAGGTAGTCTGGCTGGAAGGTCTTGAGAAGGGTAGAAGGGGATTTGTGGATTTTTATGAGGCTCATTAACTGAAAATGTGAATTCCATATAATGAATGTACAGTGTGTGAGGGGAGAGGGGAGAAAGGTGAGGAATGTGTGGGTGTGAGGGGGTGGGGGGGGTGATATTTCCTGTTTTTAGCCTCACTTCCATATACCCTGTAGACTGTCGTGTTCGGTGATTTGGAGATTTGGACTGGTTTCCTCAGATCACTTTTCCTTTCATTGAATTAGACTCATATTAAGCTTTGGCTTGACAAGGAGAAGCGGGGCCCGGAGAGGTAGAGCAGAGAAAGGGGGAGAAGGAGAAGGAAACCATGGAGAAAAGAGGGAGGAGAGGAGTAGAGAGAAGGCGACGGGCTGGGGATGGAGAGGGAAATTGAGAGAAAGAGGCATAAGCGGGGAGAGGAAGTTGCGCTGACACACACATACAGACGCTGGACTTCAGCTTCTGTCCCCTGAACTTATCTCAGTCAGAGTGGGGTCAGCCATTTATCCCGTCCAATTACGGCAGACAGTGCTGTGAAATTGTCCAATAAATCAGTGTCGTAAAGGAAGCTTACTCTGTTGGCTCCAGCTCCCTGAGCCAGACAAGCAATTAGGAGACGGCTACTCAGGAACACCCCCACCACCCCAAAATCCACATAAGACCCACAGTTACTCAGGAACACCCCCACCACCCCAAAATCCACATAAGACCCACAGTTACTCAGGAACACCCCCACCACCCCAAAATCCACATAAGACCCACAGTTACTCAGGAACACCCCCACCATCCCAAAATCCACATAAGACCCACAGTTACTCAGGAACACCCCCACCACCCCAAAATCCACATAAGACCCACAGTTACTCAGGATCACTCCCACCACCCCAAAATCCACATAAGACCCACAGTTACTCAGGATCACCCCCACCACCCCAAAATCCACATAAGACCCACAGTTACTCAGGATCACCCCCACCACCCCAAAATCCACATAAGACCCACAGTTACTCAGGAACACCCCCACCACCCCAAAATCCACATAAGACCCACAGTTACTCAGGAACACCCCCACCACCCCAAAATCCACATAAGACCCACAGTTACTCAGGAACCCCACCACCACCCCAATATCCACATAAGACCCACAGTTACTCAGGAACCCCCCCACCACGACCCCAAAATCCACATAAAACCCACAGCTACTCAGGAACACCCCCCACCACCCCAAAATCCACATAAGACCCACAGTTACTCAGGAACCCCCCGTCACCACCAGCACTACCCCAAAACCCACGCACAACCTACTGCCACTCAGAAATATCTTCCTCACAGATGGAAAACTAAACTCAAATCCACCTCCTCCACACACACACACACACACACACACACACACACACACACACACACACACACCCACGCACCTGCACACACACATGCACGCACACACACGCACACACAGACACACACATTTACACACACACGCACCTGCACACACACACACACACACACGCCTGCACACACACACACAAGCGCACACACACACATACGCTTACACAGGGGTTTCTATCCTCCTGACCATCATTGTGACATTAAAGAATGTGTGCTTGGCTGCTATATCTCTTATAAGCAGCGGGTGTTGGTGGGGCGTAGGATGTGGAGTAATACGCTCATATTAAAGAACGTGTGCTTGGCTGCTATATCTCTTATAAGCAGCGGGTGTTGGTGGGCCGTAGGATGTGGAGTAATATGCTCATTTTGGAAACTTCAGATTGAAAAATTTGCAAGATGCGAAAATAAAAAGTGGGAGAGGTGGAGGAAAAGAGATGGGATATTGAGTGAACTTCGACTTTAGTGAAAAAAGTCTGCCGCCTTTTGTTGGATCAGTTTTAAATCACTCCATCTCTGTGTGATGCCTGGGAACGATGCCCAGGAGTTCAGTGAAAGGAGCGGTGATCAGAACTGAACTTTCTTTAGTCTGTTCAGTCATTCAGTCCTTTAGCTGATATCTTTGCCCCGCTTACAGTATATTCCCTTCAACCATATGAAGCTGCACTTCATTTGTTTTTTTTATTTTGTTTTTTATCTTTTTATTTTTTCAGTCTGAGGATACACGGGTGTCAGCAGGTTCATCAGGCTCAGTCAAGCCAGAGAAACTACTGAGAAATAAGCCAAAGGGATTTAGCATTTGACCAGTAGCTCCACAGACACAGAGCGATGCGTTTTTGCCGGGGTATGGGAGGTTTCAGTCGGTTAGGAATCCGTGTTCATCGCTATCTAGCGACCCCCGCTGGTCAATCGAGCGCCCGCGGACCGCGCGTTAGAGCCGCATGTGAAAGGTCCTCCTCCCACTCCGCTCTGTGCAAGCTTAGCTGTAGCGTGAAAAGAAGCAGCTGCCGACACCACGTGTTTCAGAGGAGGATCGTGGAGGTGTACACTCTCCCCCAATGGGCAGTGAGTGGAGGTGTACACTCTCCCCAATGGGCAGTGGGGTTTTCAGCGTGAACGTGGCAGTGGTTACAGGAGATTGGGGTGGGAGATGGAGGTGTTGAGCCCCACATTTGGCAGAAAATTGGTTAAAAAGTTTTTTCAAAAAGAAATAAAATTTAGTGCTTGTCAAACTGTAGTCAGTTCTCTTTCTCCCCTCCCTCTCTCTCTCCCTATCTCTAACTCTCTCCCTCCCTCTCTCTCTCCCTATCGCTCTCTCTCTCTTTCTACAGACAAGGAACAAGAGTCGTCGCAGACGGTATCATCCGTCTCCTTTGTTAACAAATAACCTGGTGGCATGAGATTACATCCATTTAATTCACTGACTAATGACATCGTTTGCGTTTAGTCATTCGTCTCACGGCCACATTCTTGCATATCTCTTTTCTCTCGCTCTTTTTCTCTCTTCTTGTCACTCCCCCTTTGCTCTCTCGCTCTCACAGTTTCTTATTTTTATCACCATCTCATGTCTTCCAATCCCCTTTTCTTTTCTGTCCTTTTCTAATAAAAATTTGGAGGTGTGTTCTTCGCCTGATTGCAGCGGTGATATTGCCAAAGCAATTACCCAGTACAAAGCGGGTCCCTCTACCTTCCTCCCTCCTCTGCTGCCTTCCATCTCTCTTTCTCTTTCTGCTCCCTCTGTTTTGCGCTGCCTGTTCCCCACTGCACCTGAGAAGGAGAAAAGGCTCCTCGTCTAAGGGCTGGTGCTCGCCTGTCTGTGTTTCTCATGGAGTGACAATGAGAAACACAGCGGCTCTGAGAACCGCCTCTCTCCACACACTGTGCATTCACACCCAGGCGTTATGTTGTTCTGTACTCTGCTAATGACTTTGACTCTCCCTCTCTTTCCTGCGACATCTCTCTCTCTCTCTCTCTCTCTCTCTCTCTCTCTCTCTCTCTCTCTCACTCACTAACACTCTCACTTTTTCGCTCACTCGCTCTCACTCACTCACTCACTCACTCACTCAGTCGCTCACTCACTCACTCACTCTCTCACTCATTCACTCACTCACTCACTCACTCACTCACTCACACTCTCACTTTTTCGCTCACTCGCTCTCACTCACTCACTCACTCACTCAGTCGCTCACTCACTCGCTCACTCGCTCACTCACTCGCTCACTCACTCACTCACTCACTCACTCAGTCGCTCACTCACTCAGTCGCTCACTCACTCACTCACTCACTCACTCACTCACTCACTCACTCACTCACTCACTCACTCACTCTCACAGTGAGGAAGTCCAGAATTTAGTGGAGCTAAAGCTGGAGGTAAAATCCAAATAAAGTTTACTCAGTTAAAGGGTCTGTCAAATATTCCATCACAATTAGAGAACTTGACATAATAATTGCGGCTGAAGGAGTTGGATACGTTTTTAAATGGCATTATGTGAAACTGTGAAAACCACATAGTTTTTATGGTAAGGCACAATTAAGAGAGCACAGTGCATAATATGGCAGCTGTCAGAGAAATACAGGCTCAGTGACCACAATCAATTATGGAAGACCATTACATAAAATCATAACTGCCAAAAGAAGACTACACCTGTATATAGGATCACTACAAGATAATCATAGCGATGGGTAGCGATGGAGATTAATTTCTTCCTATTTTGAGAAAAATATTAATAATAAGACGTATTGCTACATTTGTTTCCTGAAATGGAACAACCTGCTTTTAATTACAAATGGTGGACAATCGGAATTTTATTGAACATTTTTTAAATAAAAGTATTGTCACATTTTTTTTTATATAAACTTGACACATTTAATCAATCTGTGGTCAGCTTGAAGAAGAATATGATATACGCATAAATGATTAATATAGAACATGTAACAATGTTATAAATCATTCAGCTTCATTGTATATGTTACATTAATAAATGTTATTCAGGATGAGGCCTAGACTGCTTTAATGGTGAAATCCACACAATGCTGGATGTACATAATTTTGTACATATGCAGGTCCATCTCAGCCACATTGAAAATAATTAAAAACCTGTTAAAATGATCAGCATCTGACTGAACCCATTTTTTTATTATGTACAATTATTTATAATTCAGTTGTTGATGCCCTATGAAACATTTGTTTGGAATAAGTGTCAGAAAGTGTTGCAAAATATATGTATTTAGTCTTGTTTATTCATTTACTGATACAATTACCACCATAATAAAGACAACATTCATTTATCCAGCATGTATATTCAGTGGTTTAAAATAATGATGTTTATTTCTGTAACAGCACTGCCGTGCGTTCGGAAATGTAAGGACGTCGGTCTTGCCAAGAAGAAAATCGCTTATTGAATATGAATATGGGCGAGACAAAGAGAGACCTCGGGCCATTCCTTCCCTCTTAGCTTCCTTTGGGGGTACGCTTCCTCTGGGGTTCTGTGCATTCCAGTGGGTTATTTACATTATAATCATTGGTCCAGTGGTTCATTCTGCAGGCTCTTTGAGAGGTCTGGTAACTTTGTTATCTACGTATGGGGGGGTGATTATTTATGCACACTTAGGTTTGAGTACAGACGCGTGTAATTCACTGTAAGCAGCATCATTGGAATTGCAAATCAATGGGCCGGCACGCTTGGGTACTCCAGAGGGCCGCTCTGCTCACAGCCGGCCCAGCCGTTTATCTTTCTCTGAGCCAGCTGGGCAGAGAGCCAATGTCCACCACCTCTGTCTCTCTGTTCCTCCCTCTCTCTCTCTCTTCCTCCCTCTCTCTCTCTCTCTTTCTGTCACTCACTGTCTCCCTCTCTCTCTCCCACTGTCTCTAATCCTCTGCCCTCACCTCTTTCTTTCTCTCTCTCTCTCTCTCTCTCTCTCTCTTTCTGTCACTCACTGTCTCCCTCTCTCTCTCCCACTGTCTCTAATCCTCTTCCCTCACTTATTTTCTCTCTCTCTCTCTCTCTCTCTCTCTCTCTCTCTCTTTCTGTCACTCACTGTCTCCCTCTCTCTCTCTCCCACTGTCTCTAATCCTCTTCCTCCACCTCGCTCCCTCTCACTGCATACACACCCACCGTACTGTTCCTCTCTTCTTGAGGTGTGCTGGACATAAAAGGAGGTTTGTGTTGAAACTTTGTTCTATAATGAGAGTGAAGCGCACCTCTTCATCATAATGTGTAATGTAGTTTGTGAGGTAAATGGAGAAGACGAGAGGTTATGGTGACCACATACCTTCCTGGTTTCTTAAATGCGAATAATAAAAAGATGTTATTGATCAAATAAACGTGACCTTAAAATGATAAATCTCCAGGCACTTCTCCTTCTGTGTTGCTTTCTCTTCCTGTGTAGATCTTTGTGGGATGAACCTGAGTCTGTCTGTCTGCCCGCTGCTCGGCTCCATTTTGTCTTCCTCTCGCTTACTCTGGACTGTTTATCTGCTCCGCTTTTCAACGCGGAAATAAGTGAGCCTGTCAATCTGGTGAATTGGTCCCAGTCTCTTCCTATCTTTCTCACTCCATTCTTTCCTTTCTCCATCCCTTCTTTTCGAGCCCCCCCCCCCCCCCTCTCCCCCCAGCTCACAGGTTCTCATCAGAGTCTGAATTCACTCGATATCTCTCCCTAACTCAGCTGTTCCACAGGGCCAAATGCCAAATGAGATTTTAAGCAGAGGCATATTTTCCCCTCAAATTGCAGTAATTTAGCCAGCATGCAGGTATAAACCATTTAGAGTTATAGCACTCTGCAGAGTCTGCGCACTGTGTGTGGAAGGGGCTCGGGCGAAGCGGACAGACAGGAGGGGGGGGTTTGTTTGCTTCAGTTTTTAAAGCACAGTTATACGATTCCATTTTATTTAGGTGGTTATACACTCCCTGCCACAACACTCCTCTTTTACGGACACGAGCTGCTCGAGATACTGAAACATTTATCTTCGTATGTATCTGGGTCTTGTTTACTTAAATGTAGTGATCTTTCATTAACGGGCTGTCACACAGCACACGCCGGTGTACAGCCAGTTGGAATAGGTGGGGGAGCTGCTCTTGCTGCGTGTCTGCCCTCGCTGTAATGCAGCTGTAATCCGCGCGGTAACGGCGGGCGGAGGAACAGCCGAGCAGTGGGACGTAAAGGAGTCCAGCGGCACGGCGTGATACGAAGTACAGCGGCACCGGCCCTCTGCGGAGAGCAGCGAGGTCACGCCGTACCTGGAGGCGAGCATCGCCGTGCCGCGGCAGGTAATCCGCGCTCTCCGGCACGACGTCCCCCCGGCCGGCCCATTTTCCAATCTCTGTGACTCAGTGGGAGTGTAATACAGAGCTCACAGCCCGGCGTATGGAGGAGCGCCCCCAACGCCAACATAACTCATCCCCTAAGCAGGTCTGCAGCGAGCCGGCAAGGCCGATCACAACCTCCCCTGCGAAAACATTAAGTGTGTGTGTGTGTGTGTGGGGAGGGGGGGTCATTGGTACACCTGTAAGTCTGGTCGCACCTCCGCACGGTGTCTTTAAGAGCAATCTCCTGGTCAGCTTTTTAATCTCCTCTAACGTATTCTTTGGTAGAGTGAGGTGCCCGTTGTGCTAAATGCTAAAACGTTAATTATGTGGGGGTGTTTGTAGGTCACACCTCCACACGGTGACTTTAAGAGCAATCTCCTGGTCAGTTTTTTAATCTCCCCTAACTTAGTCTTTGGTGGAGCGATGTGACCACGGTGCTAAAATGGCCCTGCAGGGCAGTATCTCAGCATAATGGCTCTCCATCGCTTCTCAATTCCCTCACACAGCTCTGCCAAAAGGCCCCTGTCCCATTTCTGCCCCAATACAGAGATAAGGAATGCTACACTTTCTGTCTCCGATTGTTTTTCAGAAATTATGGGGTGGCAACAGTTTCGATCACCCCTCTGCCAAGACCATGGTAAATAACACCCAAGACTGCTTTATATCAAAGTTCCTCAGAATTAACTTGGTATAGTTCTTTGTCTCAATTTGTTTTGCAGCAAGAAAAAAAAATCTGGTAAAAGTCTGGTAATGCAAAAGGAGCTGTATTGAGTGTATAATCACTATGGGTTGATCAGCTGATTGGTCTCATCAAAAGGGTCAATACACTCATTATTGCACATCCCAGTGCAAATTTGAATGAAGGGAAGGTACCGTGATCATGCTGGTAAAATGAGTTGTGGATTAGGGCGTGCTGGTAGAAGTGGAGGATGGAGAAGAGGATGGTGGAATTGTGGAAGGGTAAAGGGGCTTTAGGGCTTTTTCAGCTTTATTGGACACCGTAGTGCAGAGAGACGTGTCAAAGGTCGCACGGTCGGATTCGAACCGCCGACGTCGCGGCTCGTAATGAGCATGTGCATAGTGCTCTACAGGCTACACCATGAGACACCCAGAAAATCTCATTCTTATCGAGTTGAAATTCCAGGCAACTGTGAAGACCATGAAATAAACAATATACCGTTGGTATTCGGTCATATGTGGAGATATACATACTCAAGCTATATTTACTTTACATTTTTAAAGTATAGAAATTCAAGAGAGTGAATGAGAGTGAGAGAGGAGATGAGGAGAGAGAATGAGAGTGAGGGAGGAGATGAGGAGAGAGAATGAGAGCGAGGGAGGAGATGAGGAGAGAGAATGAGAGTGAGAGAGGAGATGAGGAGAGAGAATGAGAGTGAGAGAGGAGATGAGGAGAGAGAATGAGAGCGAGAGAGGAGATGAGGAGAGAGAATGAAAGTGAGAGAGGAGATGAGGAGAGAGAATGAGAGCGAGGGAGGAGATGAGGAGAGAGAATGAGAGTGAGGGAGGAGATGAGGAGAGAGAATGAGAGTGAGGGAGGAGATGAGGAGAGAGAATGAGAGTGAGGGAGGAGATGAGGAGAGAGAATGAGAGCGAGAGAGGAGATGAGGAGAGAGAATGAGAGCGAGAGAGGAGATGAGGAGAGAGAATGAGAGTGAGGGAGGAGATGAGGAGAGAGAATGAAAGTGAGAGAGGAGATGAGGAGAGAGAATGAGAGCGAGGGAGGAGATGAGGAGAGAGAATGAGAGCGAGGGAGGAGATGAGGAGTGAATGAAAGTGAGGGAGGAGATGAGGAGAGAGAATGAGAGTGAGGGAGGAGATGAGGAGAGAGAATGAGAGTGAGGGAGGAGATGAGGAGTGAATGAGAGTGAGGGAGGAGATGAGGAGAGAGAATGAGAGTGAGGGAGGAGATGAGGAGAGAGAATGAGAGTGAGGGAGGAGATGAGAGAGAATGAGAGTGAGGGAGGAGATGAGGAGAGAGAATGAGAGTGAGAGAGGAGATGTGGAGAGAGAATGAGAGTGAGGGAGGAGATGAGGAGAGAGAATGAGAGTGAGGGAGGAGATGAGGAGAGAGAATGAGAGTGAGGGAGGAGATGTGGAGTGAATGAGAGTGAGGGAGGAGATGAGGAGAGAGAATGAGAGTGAGGGAGGAGATGAGGAGAGAGAATGAGAGTGAGGGAGGAGATGAGGAGAGTGAATGAGAGTGAGAGAGGAGATGAGGAGAGAGAATGAGAGCGAGAGAGGAGATGAGGAGTGAATGAGAGTGAGGGAGGAGATGAGGAGAGAGAATGAGAGTGAGAGAGGAGATGAGGAGAGAGAATGAGAGTGAGGGAGGAGATGAGGAGAGAGAATGAGAGTGAGGGAGGAGATGAGAGAGAATGAGAGTGAGGGAGGAGATGAGGAGAGAGAATGAGAGCGAGGGAGGAGATGAGGAGAGAATGAGAGTGAGGGAGGAGATGAGGAGAGAGAATGAGAGTGAGGGAGGAGATGAGGAGAGAGAATGAGAGTGAGGGAGGAGATGTGGAGTGAATGAGAGTGAGGGAGGAGATGAGGAGAGAGAATGAGAGTGAGGGAGGAGATGAGGAGTGAATGAGAGTGAGGGAGGAGATGAGGAGAGAGAATGAGAGCGAGAGAGGAGATGAGGAGAGAGAATGAGAGTGAGGGAGGAGATGAGGAGAGAGTGAGAGAGGAGATGAGAGAGAATGAGAGAGGAGAGTGAGTGAAGAGTGAGGAGAGAGAGAGATGATGAGATGAGAGAGTGAGGAGAGGAGAGAGAGAGAGAGATGAGAGAGTGAATGAGAGTGAGGAGATGAGGAGAGAGAGTGAGAGAGAGTTGTGGAGAGAATGAGAGTGAGGGAGGAGATGAGGAGAGAGAATGAGAGTGAGAGGAGATGAGGAGAGAGAATGAGAGTGAGGAGAGATGAGGAGAGAGATGATGAGGAGTGATGAGGAGAGGAGATGAGAGTGAGGGAGGAGATGAGGAGAGAGATGAGAGTGAGAGAGGAGATGAGGAGAGAGAATGAGAGAGGAGAGAGATGAGGAGTGAATGAGAGTGAGGGAGGAGATGAGGAGAGAATGAGAGTGAGGGAGGAGATGAGGAGAGAGAGAGAGGAGGAGAGAGGAGAGAGTGAGGAGAGAGTGAGGAGAGAGAGATGAGAGAGAGAGGAGGAGATGAGGAGAGAGGAGAGATGAGGAGAGAGTGAGAGAGAGATGAGAGTGAGGGAGAGATGAGGAGAGTGAGAGTGAGAGAGGAGAGAGGAGAGATGAGAGAGTGAGGAGGAGATGAGGAGAGTGAGAGAGGAGATGAGGAGTGAGGGAGGAGATGAGGAGAGAGAATGAGAGTGAGAGAGGAGATGAGAGAGAGATGAGAGAGATGAGGGATGAGAGATGAGAGAGAGAGGAGATGAGGAGAGAGAATGAGAGTGAGGGAGGAGATGAGAGAGTGAATGAGAGTGAGGAGGAGATGAGGAGTGAGAGAGAGAGAGATGAGGAGAGTGAGGAGGAGATGAGGAGAGAGGAGAGTGAGGAGGAGAGAGGAGAGTGAGGGAGATGAGGAGAGAGAGATGAGAGCGAGGAGAGAGGAGAATGAGAGTGAGGAGAGTGAGAGAGTGAGGAGAGAGATGAGAGGAGATGAGGAGAGAGATGAGGTGAGAGAGGAGAGAGAGAGGAGAGAGAGAGTGAGGAGGAGAGATGAGGAGAGAGAATGAGTGAGGAGGAGATGAGGAGAGAGAATGAGAGTGAGAGAGGAGATGAGGAGGAGAGAGAGGAGAGAGAGGAGAGAGAGAGAGAGAGAGAGATGAGATGAGAGTGAGAGAGGATGAGGAGAGAGATGAGAGTGAGGAGAGAGATGAGAGAGAGAGAGATGAGAGTGAGGAGAGATGAGGAGGATGAGGAGAGAGAGAGAGGAGAGAGATGAGAGGAGAGATGAGGAGAGAGATGAGAGTGAGATGAGGAGAGAGATGAGGAGAATGAGAGTGAGAGATGAGGAGAGAGAGAGATGAGAGTGAGAGGAGGAGAGATGAGAGATGAGAGAGAGAGAGAGGAGAGAGAGGAGAGTGAGAGAGGAGAGAGAGAGAGGATGAGAGAGTGAGGGATGAGAGATGAGAGAGAGATGAGGAGAGATGAGAGAGAGAATGAGAGAGAGGAGAGATGATGAGGAGAGAGAATGAGAGTGAGAGGAGATGAGGAGAGAGAATGAGAGAGAGAGAGGAGAGATGAGAGAGAGAGATGAGGAGAGAGAGAGAGATGAGGAGAGAGATGAGGAGATGAGAGTGAGAGAGGAGATGAGAGAGAGAGAGAGAGAGAGAGATGAGGAGAGATGAGTGAGAGAGAGATGAGAGGAGAGAGAGATGAGAGATGAGAGAGAGAGAGAGGAGATGAGTGAGAGAGTGAGAGGAGATGAGGAGAGAGAATGAGAGTGAGAGAGGAGATGAGGAGAGAGAATGAGAGAGATGAGAGATGAGAGAGAGAGAGGAGATGAGGAGAGAATGAGAGTGAGGAGAGGAGTGATGAGAGAGAGATGAGGAGAGAGAGAGGAGGAGAGAGTGAGGAGAGAGAGAGATGAGAGGAGAGAGTGAGAGAGGAGAGAGGAGAGATGAGGAGAGAGAGATGAGAGAGAGTGAGAGGAGAGAGAATGAGAGAGGAGAGATGAGGAGAGAGATGAGAGAGAGGAGAGAGGAGATGAGAATGAGAGTGAGAGAGAGAGAGTGAGAGAGAGAGAGAGAGAGTGAGAGGAGAGGAGATGAGAGAGAATGAGAGTGAGAGAGAGGATGAGGAGAGAGATGAGAGTGAGAGAGGAGATGAGGAGAGAAGGAGATGAGGAGTGAGAGAGAGAGAGGAGATGAGGAGAGAGAGGTGAGAGAGAGAGATGAGGGAGAGATGAGGATGAGAGAGATGAGAGAGAGAGAGAGAGGGAGAGAGATGAGGAGGAGAGATGAGAGTGAGGAGGAGATGAGAGAGAGAGATGAGTGAGAGTGAGGGAGGAGAGAGAGATGAGAGTGAGAGGAGATGAGGAGAGAGAGTGAGGAGAGAGTGAGGGAGGAGATGAGGAGAGAGAATGAGAGTGAGGGAGGAGATGAGGAGAGAGAATGAGAGTGAGGAAGAGATGAGAGTGAGGAGAGAGTGAGGAGAGATGAGAGAGTGAGGAGAGAGCATCTGTAGTTAAACACCATGTAATAGCAGCATTAGAAGAGAGCGCTCCTGGAGCAGCTCTCCACTCAAGGTCCCGTGTGCCATGAGAGACTTCCCGCTGTTACCGCTATCACACTTACACACACTTCCCCTCTCTCCCTCTCCGTGTTTCTCTCAAACACACAAACATGCGCACTCTCACACCCTCTCAGTCTCATATGCATACTCTAGCTCTCAAACGTTCCGTCATAAATACACAAACATATTCTCTGTCTCCTACAAAACATACACACGCTTCATTTTACATACTCACACCAAACATACACACGCTTCATTTTACATACTCACACCAAACATACACACGCTTCATTTTACATACTCACACCAAACATACACACGCTTCATTTTACATACTCACACCAAACATACACACGCTTCATTTTACATACTCACACCAAACATACACACGCTTCATTTTACATACTCACACCAAACATACACACGCTTCATTTTACATACTCACACCAAACATACACACGCTTCATTTTACATACTCACACCAAACATACACACGCTTCATTTTACATACTCACACGAAATGTGTGGGTGGTTTGTTAGAAGGAAGATACATAATGCATTAATCTTAATGTGTTACTCTTGTGTGTAGATACAGTACCTCCAAACTTTAATAATGACTCAATGAAATAACCAAAATAACAATTCTCTAATGATAAATTTAGTTCACAAAAACTATGCAAATATTCACACACTAATTGAAGTACTTTTGTAACTTCACAAAGATAACACTACTGAGTCATCCTCTAAAGTTCTATTCCATGGCTGGTTCAGTGCTGATGTGCTCGGAGGCTTTTGACTCCTAATGTTGAACACCTCTATTATGTGTATATATTTCTTTCCTTGTCTGAGTTACGCTCTGACGAAGGCGTCTTCCAAAATGAGCTTGTTTTTCACATTTCAGTCGGCCACACAAAAGTGCAAAAGTAATTCACTGCTCCTTTGCTTTCTTTTTTTGGGTGCTGTTTTTGAGTAATTTTATCTTATTTGTCTTCTACAGTGTTTTCTGTTTATGGTAAACGTATGTGTCTGCTCTTATGGACTGCCCTCTTCAATTCAAACCGTATATATTTTCGACCGGGTTCAAGTCTGGAGACTGCGATGGCCATAGAAAAACAATAATTTTTTGGTCTAAATTTTTCTTTGAATTGCAGAGGGCAGCAACACAAGCACAGCTCAAAGGATCTGAAGGATCTTAAAAGAATGTGTATGAATGGAGGAACGGTCAAATATCCTCCCAATATGTTCACCAGTATTATACAACACTGTAGAAAACAACTCATTAGTTTTATCCTTGCAAAGACAGGTTGTACTGAAAACAGGGGTGGCAATTATTTTGACACCAACTTCTTTCCGCAGCTCAATTTGGAATGCACAATTATACCTGTCGACCAATCCCAGTGCTGTAAGGGAGGGATATACTGGCACTTGTGTCATTCAAAATGTTAGTGCCCCCTATCTGCGGCCTTTCACTCTCTAATTTACCAGCTCAGCTGCCACAGCAATGTAGCACGGTTGACCCTGTCGAATATACCCACCTTCCTTAACGGAGCACGGTTCACCCTGTCGAATAAACCCACCTTCCTTAACGGAGCACGGTTCACCCTGTCGAATAAACCCACCTTCCTTAACGGAGCACGGTTGACCCTGTCGAATAAACCCAGCTTTCTTAACGGAGCACGGTTCACCCTGTCGAATAAACCCACCTTCCTTAACGGAGCACGGTTCACCCTGTCGAATAAACCCACCTTCCTTAACGGAGCACGGTTGACCCTGTCGAATAAACCCACCTTCCTTAATGGAGCACGGTTGACCCTGTCGAATAAACCCACCTTTCTTAATGTTGCACGGTTGACCCTGTCGAATAAACCCACCTTTCTTAATGAAGCACGGTTGACCCTGTCGAATAAACCCACCTTTCTTAATGAAGCACGGTTGACCCTGTCGAATAAACCCACCTTCCTTAACGGAGCACGGTTGACCCTGTCGAATAAACCCAGCTTTCTTAATGAAGCACGGTTGACCCTGTCGAATAAACCCACCTTCCTTAATGGAGCACGGTTGACCCTGTCGAATAAACCCACCTTCCTTAACGGAGCACGGTTGACCCTGTCGAATAAACCCACCTTCCTTAACGGAGCACGGTTGACCCTGTCGAATAAACACACCTTTCTTAATGGAGCACGGTTGACCCTGTCGAATAAACCCACCTTTCTTAATGGAGCACGGTTGACCCTGTCGAATAAACCCACCTTCCTTAATGGAGCACGGTTGACCCTATCGAATAAACCCACCTTCCTTAATGGAGCACGGTTGACCCTGTCGAATAAACCCACCTTCCTTAACGGAGCACGGTTGACCCTGTCGAATAAACCCACCTTTCTTAATGGAGCACGGTTGACCCTGTCGAATAAACCCACCTTTCTTAATGGAGCACGGTTGACCCTGTCGAATAAACCCACCTTCCTTAATGGAGCACGGTTGACCCTGTCGAATAAACCCACCTTTCTTAATGGAGCACGGTTGACCCTGTCGAATAAACCCACCTTTCTTAATGGAGCACGGTTGACCCTGTCGAATAAACCCACCTTTCTTAATGGAGCACGGTTGACCCTGTCGAATAAACCCACCTTTCTTAATGGAGCACGGTTGACCCTGTCGAATAAACCCACCTTTCTTAATGGAGCACGGTTGACCCTGTCGAATAAACCCACCTTTCTTAATGGAGCACGGTTGACCCTGTCGAATAAACCCACCTTCCTTAACGGAGCACGGTTGACCCTGTCGAATAAACCCACCTTTCTTAATGAAGCACGGTTGACCCTGTCGAATAAACCCACCTTTCTTAATGGAGCACGGTTGACCCTGTCGAATAAACCCACCTTCCTTAATGTAGCACGGTTGACCCTGTCGAATAAACCCACCTTTCTTAATGAAGCACGGTTGACCCTGTCGAATAAACCCACCTTTCTTAATGGAGCACGGTTGACCCTGTCGAATAAACCCACCTTCCTTAATGGAGCACGGTTGACCCTGTCGAATAAACCCACCTTCCTTAACGGAGCACGGTTGACCCTGTCGAATAAACCCACCTTTCTTAATGGAGCACGGTTGACCCTGTTGAATAAACCCACCTTTCTTAATGGAGCACGGTTGACCCTGTTGAATAAACCCACCTTTCTTAATGGAGCACGGTTGACCCTGTCGAATAAACCCACCTTCCTTAATGGAGCACGGTTGACCCTGTCGAATAAACCCACCTTTCTTAATGGAGCACGGTTGACCCTGTCGAATAAACCCACCTTTCTTAATGGAGCACGGTTGACCCTGTCGAATAAACCCACCTTCCTTAATGGAGCACGGTTGACCCTGTCGAATAAACCCACCTTTCTTAATGGAGCATGGTTGACCCTGTCGAATAAACCCACCTTCCTTAATGGAGCACGGTTGACCCTGTCGAATAAACCCACCTTTCTTAATGGAGCACCGTTGACCCTGTCGAATAAACCCACCTTCCTTAATGGTGCGCGTTTGACCCTGTCGAATAAACCCAGCTTTCTTAATGAAGCACGGTTGACCCTGTCGAATAAATCCACCTTCCTTAATGTAACACGGTTGACCCTGTCGAATAAATCCACCTTCCTTAATGGAGCACGGTTGACCCTGTCGAATAAACCCAGCTTTCTTAATGAAGCACGGTTGACCCTGTCGAATAAATCCACCTTCCTTAATGGAGCACGGTTCACCCTGTCGAATAAATCCACCTTCCTTAATGGAGCACGGTTCACCCTGTCGAATAAACCCAGCTTCCTTAATGAAGTGGTGGTTAGATGTGTGAGTCCCAGCCTGTGTGTTGGCATGGTCTGGATTAGACTGAAGCACTACTAATAGTGTTTTTTAAGTGACCATTTCGCCACTGCGCTATGCGGTTAGCACTGCGCTATGCGGTTAGCACTGCGCTATGCGGTTAGCACTGCGCTATGCGGTTAGCACTGCAGCTGAAGCTCATGCATTCTCCCAATGCACTCAAGTCAGTGACCCTTTTCTACATAACGGGCCAAACAGCAGTACGGGAGAGCAGGCACCATTTGAAGAGAGGAATATTTTGCTCTGTTTTGCATTGCTAGGAGGAATAATAGTGGATCTAAGGGGGGGGGGGGGTGCAAAGGTGCAACCGCCCCAGGCTCCACGCTCACTAGGAGACCTACTAGCGGTTCCAAAAGGATTTATAGTTTTTTATTACTATTTTTTCAATAATGATGTACTATATATATATATATATATATATATATTTATATATATGTACGTATATATATACATATATATACAGTCAAGCCGGAACATCTGCCCACCCCTTTCACCTTCTCCACGTTTTATTACATTACAGACGTATTCTACAATAAATTGAGTTAATTGTTTGTCTCAAAATTCTACACAAAATAGCCCATAATGACTAAGTGAAAACATGTTTTTAGAAATTTTTGCAAATGTATTAAAAATTGAAAACTGAAATTTCTCATTTACATAAGTATTCATACCCTTTGCTTTAACATATTTTTAAAGTATCGTATTTAATATTTGGTCGCATATCCTTTGCATGCTGTTACTTCCTGAAGTCTGTGACCAATCAACATCAAAAGACTCTCGATATCTTATTTGAGAATATGTCTGTAATGTAATAAAACTGTGGAGAAGGTGAAAGGGGTGTTCAGACTTTCTGGCTTGACTGTATATATATACATACAGGTGCAGCTCAAAAAATGTGAATATCGTGAAAAAGTTCAATATTTTTTGTCACTCATTTCAGAAAGTGAAACTCATATATTATATAGATTCATTACACATAGAGTGAAATATTTCAAGCCTTTATTTCTTGTAATTTTGATGATTATGGCTTACAGCTAATGAAACCCAAAATTCAGTGTCTCAGAAAATTAGAATATTTTGCTTTAACATATTTTTAAAGTATCATATTTAATATTTGGTCGCATATCCTTTGCATGCTGTTACTTCCTGAAGTCTGTGACCAATCAACATCAAAAGACTCTATCTTATTTTCAGGTACTGTTACAAGCGATACTATAACCTCTCTGCATTTGAACTGATCTCTATGGGAATTGGGGGGTGAGACTAGATTCAGCTGTAAATTACACTGGTACAGTATGGAACACATGGCTGGCTAAATGGCTGTAAGTCATCAAGGGTCTGAGCTATCGAACGAGCCCCAAACCATCACTCTGTTGCCAGATATGGAGTAGATGTGGATGGATCACTGCAAGGGTTATTTCTCCTGACTCATTTTCCTATAGAACTCTATGGGGGTAAAAAGTCAGGAGAAACAACCCTTAAAGGGATCCATCCACATCTTTCTACACATTTTGGCTAACGTTCGATAAAAAAAAAAAAAACTTCACCTTGACAATCAATTTAGCTAGCTAACGTAGAGCGGCTACAGCAGACCGGATACTTGTCATCAAATATGACAGCGTGATTTTTAAAAAATTAAAACGATGGTCATTGAAAAGTCTTCAAACAATCTGATGTTGTTTAATTCTTTACCAGGGGTGCCAATAATAGTGGAGGGCACTGTATATATATATATATATACATATATATATAACCAATATTAAGTATATTAATAACATATCGGGCTGCAACTGAGGCTATCTCCTTTTCCCCATTCTCTATCTCTACCATTTAACAGCAGCTAAGTAGAATAAGGTCGAAAGTGCACACAAACCGGAAGTATTGATAGCTAGGAAAGTATGAACATGTTATGAGCTCAATTTGAAAAGCTATTTGATATTTGTGTACACATCACTGCCCAAGTGATAATGCCTGTGACTCAGTCGCTCCGCTCACAGTGCACTGCGTCACTAACTTAGAGATGCCGATAAATTGCCTCCAAAGAAGTACGAAAGATGGCTACGAAAAAGCTATCAGCTTCTGGACCCAGAGAGCCAGCAAAAAAGTGCAATTTCCTGCAGTGTGAATTGGGTTCTTGTCTATCTCTCTCTCACACACACACACACACACACACACACTATAATTCACTTAAATATGTGTATTGCACACATGTACTCTCTCGTTCTTTTACACACGCTCTCTGCATGCTGACTCACTCGTCTTTTATTCTAAAATTGGCTAGCTGAAATAAACTGAATGCTTTTAAGGCTGGTAGCTGGATGTACTTTTTCCTGCCATATTTTCTCAATACTTTTTTCCGCCCTCAATTATTTTGCTCTCGTTTCTCATACTGCCCCCCCCCATCATCCATCTCTTTTTCCTCTTCACACACATCCATGTGCATGTCTGACACAAGCACACACACACATACAAACACACACTCTTGAGCTGATGAAAAATGCCATAGTGAATACACAGCTCAGCTACAGTGTAAACCGACTGTGCACAGGCGTCACTCACAGGTGTCAGCCCATACAGTGCACAAAGTTATACATATAAATACATAACTGAACATATTATAAGGAATTAAAATCTGTGTGCGTGTCTATGTGCATGTCCATCTGTCCGATGAAACAGACATTCCTAACAACCCTACAGCCACATTGCTGTCATCATTCGCATAGAAACACAGTTTTCTGAGGTAAAATGTGAATTTTTCTCCTGGGCAATGAACACGAAGTCAACATTACCGCTGTTCCAGAGATTCCCTGCCAATGTCAGTAAGCACACCGGCACACAAACCAGTGAGAGCTCCAACACGCTCCTTCACTTTACTTACTCGGTCGGGTATGTGTGAGCGTGTGGTGTGTGCGTGCGGCCCGTGTGTGTACGCATGCGGCCTGCACGTGTGGCCGACGCTAGCGTGTGTCTGTCTCGTTTCGGTCCCTGCTCATGTGGGTAATAGGTACCTTAAAGTTTCATACTCCACTGGCCATGAAGTGGATTGGGAGGCTGGCAGTGATCGCAGCAGAGCATTTTCCTGTGTGCGTTTCTCCTCTCGCTCAAACTCATCTTATTTCCATATGTATTCTCATTTTGACTCGTCCCTGAACCGTGAGGGAGATACACTTTGTCCTGCTTTCAGAACTCTGATTTGCTCTGACTCTGAGTCTCCTGTGTTTTTTCTCACATTAGGCTAATGTCTGTGCGGATGGTACAGCGTGCCTCAGCCCCCCACCCACCCCCCGAATACTCCCAGCACTTCTATCATGACCACAGCCCCCCTCCCGGGCTACAGTACACATGTGCAGAACCACCTCAATGCATCATGGGTACTATATAATCATCCTGAGAAAAGGATAGAGGTGAGGCTCATGCAGTTGCTTTTTCTGCGCGGCGACTTTTGCTCCGCCGTTGCAATTATCAAGTTTTACGAGTGTGATTACCCAGGTTATGGTGTTGTGTGGGTGACGTGAGGGCATTCGTTTTCCCCTGACTTCCTCAGCAATACCCCCCCCCCCACCTCCCTCTTTGCCTGGTTTCCCCTCATAATGCTCTCTGTGTCGATTTTATATGGAGCAAACCAGTGGACTCTCAATCCACAGCGCAATATTATATTGCAATTACCTGTGATTGTAAATCCATTCAGTTCGTGTGAATTACATTGACAATGCGGCTCTCTTATATGTGCAACGGTTCACTGAGTCCAGTTACACAGATTGTCATGAGCTGGTAATAATCTTATGTTCCACTTTGGATATAAGTTGTCAGAGGAGCAGCAGTGTGAAACAATGAACAGGGCAGCAGTATGGATCAGTGTAGAGAGCAGCAGTGTGGAGCAGTGGTTAAGAGCAACAGTGTGGAGCAGTGGTTATAGCAGCAGTGTGGAGCAGTGGTTAGAGCAGCAGTGTGGAGCAGCTGTGTAGAGCAGCTGTGTAGAGCAGTAGTTAGAGCAGCAGTGTGGAGCAGTGGTTAGAGCAGCAGTGTGGAGCAGTAGTTAGAGCAGCAGTGTGGAGCAGTAAAGAGAGCAGCAGTGTGGAGCAGTAGTTAGGGCAGCAGTGTAGAGCAGTGGTTAGAGCAGTAGTGTGGAGCAGTAGTTAGAGCAGCAGTGTATAGCAGTAGTTAGAGCAGCAGTGTGGAGCAGTAGTTAGAGCAGAAGTGTGGAGCAGTGGTTAGAGCAGCAGTGTGGAGCAGTAGTTAGAGCAGCAGTGTGGAGCAGTGGTTATAGCAGCAGTGTGGAGCAGTGGTTATAGCAGCAGTGTGGAGCAGTGGTTAGAGCAGCAGTGTGGAGCAGTGAAGAGAGCAGCTGTGTAGAGCAGCTGTGTAGAGCAGTAGTTAGAGCAGCAGTGTGGAGCAGTGGTTAGAGCAGCAGTGTGGAGCAGTAGTTAGAGCAGCAGTGTGGAGCAGTAAAGAGAGCAGCAGTGTGGAGCAGTGGTTAGAGCAGCAGTGTAGAGCAGTGGTTAGAGCAGCAGTGTGGAGCAGTAGTTAGAGCAGCAGTGTGGAGCAGTAGTTAGAGCAGCAGTGTGGAGCAGTGGTTAGAGCAGCAGTGTGGAGCAGTGGTTAGAGCAGCAGTGTGGAGCAGTAAAGAGAGCAGCAGTGTGGAGCAGTAGTTAGAGCAGCAGTGTGGAGCAGTAGTTCGAGCAGCAGTGTGGAGCAGTAAAGAGAGCAGCAGTGTGGAGCAGTAGTGTGGAGCAGTGAAGAGAGCAGCAGTGTGGAGCAGTAGTTAGAGCAGCAGTGTGGAGCAGTGAAGAGAGCAGCAGTGTGGAGCAGTAGTTAGAGCAGCAGTGTGGAGCAGTGAAGAGAGCCGCAGTGTGGAGCAGTAGTTAGAGCAGCAGTGTGGAGCAGTAGTCTGAACAGACTGTGGTGCTTTATGTGGATTACTGTAGTCTGAGCCGTGGAGACTGCATAGTTCTGAGGTGTGCTTCCAGAGAAAGTGAAAGTGTGTGTGGGTGTGTGGGTGTGTGGGTGTACGTGTGTGTGTACGTGTCTATATGTGTGTGTGTGTGTGTGTGTGTGTGTGCGCGTACCAGACTGGTGTTTGCCGACACACTCAGGTGGATGATGTGCTTTTAATTAAGAATTCACTCAAGTAGATACTTCTAATTGGGTAACTTGTTCCCAGTGGTTTATCTAATGGAGTCTAAATTGACTTTCAATTAATGCAAGGGGTTATTAACGATGCAGCATCACTTGTTTTGAACCCTGTGTGGGGTGCGGGGGGGGGGCGGTAAATTTACCTTCACAACTTTACGGTGGAGTTGTGTAGCACTTGGTCTCTCAGGGGAGTAATTGGCACAACAGGAGTAAATAAACCCACATCTCTGTTTTACACTGTCCCTCTGCCACCATTAACACGCGACATTGTTCAACAGTTGCGTCGTTCTTATTTCACAAAAGGTTATTGTTTGTTTTTATCCCCGCAATTCATATTTCCCCTTCTTCGTGCATGCCGATGAAATGAAACCGTGCCAGCCTTAATCGGATTTGCCTGCCCTGACTTGTCGCCCGGCGTTTCTCTGTTTTTGGGGGTTGCGTTTTCTTCCTGCTCGAGGAAAGATAATTCTCTCCCGCTCCCCAACAATGGCCTGCGTTCTGTGTGCGCGAACGTTGCGCGCGGGCTGTCAGAACCGAGAACATGTTCTCCGAAATGCTCCCTCTGAAACTCATTGTTCCGCTCACCCGACTCCTAATAGACTGCCTGCCGCAGACCAGCTCTACGGCACTATTGTGAACTGTCTCTTGTTCGACAGCCTCTGCATCGGCTTGTAACGAGACCGAGACCGTCTCCAGCAAATTATTTATTTCACAATTTAAAAAAAGAAATTTAAAAAAAAATAAAAAAAGATGAGAGATGGGGGTCTGCGAGTCAATTCCCACGTGTTGCCACGTCGCTCTAATTCAGAGTGGCACATCCACAATGAATTAATTGCTTTTCTGTAATTATCGGGCTGCAGGAGAAAACTGATTCTGATTGCCGTGTTTACCGGATTGCATTTGGCGGCGCATTCAATTTCTTTGGGGAGATGTGGAGGTAAGACCTTAGGCCATGTGCTTTTCCAGTACACTTTTTTTAAGAATTACCCACAAACCAACTTCTTTTCCTTTTTTAAATTTGGCATCTCCAATCACAGCTGAATTTGGAATTACCAATTTGCGAACTGTGTACAAGCGCTCGTATACGCCCCCTGCTGCCTTAGACAGCACGTGGTTTCAGTACTGCTTCTTTTTCACATCACAGCCACAAGCTGCACACACAAAGCAGGGGCAGAGGAGACCCAATCATACTTGCACACAGAGAGCGTGCCTCAGGGGCCCAGGCGGTATAGCGGGGCTCAGGGGCCCAGGCGGTACAGCGGGGGTCACCCGAGCGACTGAACGCTTCTATCCCCGCCAACTAAATCCCTCCCATATCCGTTGGGCGACGCAAAGCCAATTGTGCGCTACCCCTGCGGAGCTGCCAGCCTCAGTCGCCACTGGCATGGGCCGGATTCAATGAGCTACCCAGCAGCCCCACAAACTATCTCCATAAATTGTGCTTGGCGTACCCCCAATGTCTCCTCAATGGGACGTTTGCACCGGGCCTGCTCAGTTATGCGCTCTCCGCCAATCTCAGAGATCTTGCCAAAGATGCTCTTAACGCTGAAAATCAATATTCCATTGAAGGGCACCAGTTGCGGGATGTTGTGTTCTCCCCCTGAATGGCATGCATTGGGGACGGGATACTGAGTGAAATACACATGAAAAAGTGAGTTGCAGATGAGGAGACTGTGGGGTTGATTGGTTGTTTCGGCGCCAGGTTATCTTAAGTGTATGTTCTCCTGCGTCTGAATGGTGAATCTAATGGGGACGTCTTGCTCCCTCTATGTGGCTGTGAAACCGGCAGGTAATTCAAAAAAAAGTCAGAGTAACACGCGCCTTGAAGCCGTAGCCATACAATTACTAGATCCTCTCTGGCTTTTTGCCTTTAGATTGGCAGTCTTGGTGTTCTGGGCAGTCAGTTTCCCATCATGCCCCTCTGTACAGCTCTAGTCCATCAGCCTCCCGTCTCCTTCTCTCTCCTCTTGGCCAGTTTACCGTACTCTTTTTTTTGTTGTTGTCCCTGTTACAATGCTTCCAAGCCAGAGGTTTACCTGTGACGGTCACCGTTGACACATCCAGTTTTCACGCCTCGGCCGTTCTGCTCAGGCAGTGTAGGTTATATAAGGCAGCGAGCTCTGAATGGGCAGCATTATCAAGTCACATGAGAGAACTCCAGCTGGGAGGTGGCACATTCAGGAGACCGTCCAGTGGTGACAGCAGGATTGCTGTAGAGGACACTGTTGACTGTAATAGAAGCCATTTTCTTTAAACCCCGGTGGAAATTGTCCTTTGGTGTGGAAGGCAGGTTGCCCTCTCATGAATTTCCAGTTCACATTACTGTTTATAACAAAAAAATCCCTGCTACTTTTTCTCACATACACCTGGACACACGTGCGCACACTTACGCAAATACACACACACAATTTTTTATATCCTCCTTTATTTATGCAAGTTCTGTACTATACACCCCCTACCCCCACACAACATCCAAACACCCCTGTTTCTGCATGTAACTGTGTGGACAGTGAGGTCACCAGGCTGTGATAATGACAGAGAGACGGGCAGAGGATTCTGGTCGTCAAGGCTGGGCCCAGCGTGTTCATTTTTCACAGCGTCTCTGAGCGCTGTGACCGGAATACCATCGCATCATCAGAGGGACCAAACTGTTTTTGTATACAGTTATACATAAACATGGAACTCTAATCATTATGTGTCTCGAGTGAGTGGAGAAAGGGGCCAGTGAGACCTCTGAACCCCGAAGGCTTTTTCCACTAGGGGGAGACTCGCAATTTTGCCCCTGGGCTTTCCCTCCCGCTGCGCGAAGCTGGCGGAGCTGTCCGACGCGTCAGCTTTTCGGCGGCGTTCTGTTCCATGAGCCGAGTTGATGGATGGGTGGATTCTGCTCGTTGTGGCAATGCAATATTCAATAACAGCAGAGGAAATACAAAACTGTGAAAATGCCGCATCTATTCATTTGGCAGCATTTTAAAATAAAAAGGCAGCTACACATGCCTAATAAATGATTAACAACGGCTTTCTAGATTATTAAAATGTGCCGCTGATGGATAGTCAACATTAATGAAGGTTAGTAAATGGGCTATTCAGGGTGGCCAGATTGAGAATTTTACTGTGCTGTTGTGATGGGAGTACACACCATGGCAACGGTAATGATTGTAATGTTGTGTGGAATTTCAGAATTTGGAAGCACTGGCCCCCTACTGAAATGTATTGGTTTTAGACTAAAAATGAATAATTTGGTTTTGAGGAGGTATAATACAGCTATCAATACTTAATTAAGCATCAATAACCTTATCATATTCTCAAGTGCTTCCATTAATTCATGTTTTGGGTCCATTAATAGTAATTTTCATCTTGATAGTGCTTAAATAAAGTATATACCAGTAAATCAACGTTAATTTTTGTCAAACATCAACATATTTCACACAAAGTATTCCTGGAGATTTTACCTTTTCTTTTTTTACCGGTCCTATTTGATGAGACAGATCATTGAGGATCCCCTAATCAGCAGGCTTACAGAGCTTTGGATAGTGCTATTATCAGGACATGCAGGGTGAGGGTCGTCCCCCTAGATCAGAGCTCCGCCCCTCACCCCGCCAATCTACATCACTACACTGCCAAACATTCTGAGGCAACGGCAGGTGGCAGAGAATTCTGTGGCGATAATTGAAAATGAATCTTGAAGGGGCCCCTCGTTAATAAAAGGCAATTCAAATCAACGTTAATTAAAGTACGACAATACAATTACTGTCATCTCATTAAAGAAAATAATAAAGTACAAATCGCAGGTTCGCTCTCTCGAATGCCAGTCGGCCTCCGGTTGGCTACTGCTCTGATGGAATTATTTTCATGAAGATTAGAATGAAGCATTTTAAAGATTGCTTCTGTAATTGCGCCCCCCCTTAACCACTGAGAGAGGGCGGGAGGAAGAGGGCTGGGGGGCTATGGCTGGTGAGTCATTAGACTCTATGGGTGTTAGCGGGGCGGGGTTTAAACATGCTTCAGGGCACAAAGACGAAAGCCATCTGTATATGCAGTGTATCAATACTTTATTATATATACATTTTGGTTTCAGCATGTAGAAATTGCAGCAATTTTTATACATAGCCCCCCATTATAGGGCACCATAATGTTTGGGACATATTAATGTTATGCAAATGAATTAAATCATCAATGAAGACAAGTGAGCCAGTATCTGTGGCAGCCATACATGCCCAAACCATGACCCCGCCCCACCATGACCCCGCCCCACCAGCACGCTTCACAAAGGAGGTGGTACGCTTTGGATCTCGGGCAGTTCCTTTTGACCTCCACACTTTGGTCTCGCCATCACTCTGATTCAAGTGGATCCTTGTCTCATCTGCAGAGGACCCTTTTCCAGTCCTCTGCAGGCTCTTTTAGATGCCAAACTGTAACCCGGCCAGCCTGTTTTTGTGGCTAACTAGTGCTTTGCATCTTGCAGTGTAGTCTCTGTAGTTCTGTTTGTGAACTCTTCTGAGGACAGTAGTCACTGACACATCCACACCTGCCTCCTGAAGAGTGTTTCTGATCTGTTGGGCCGGTGTTTGGGGGTTTTTCTTCATTATGGTGAGAGTTATTCGGTCATCAACTGTTTCCCCTGGCCTGTCAGTGCTCTGTTTCTTCTTAATGATGTTCCAAACAGTTGGTTTTGTTCAGACAAAGTTTTGGCCTATGTCTCTGGCTGTTTTTATCTTATTTCTCAGCCTCGTAATTCGGCTTACTTGACTTTCATTGGCTCAACTCTGTTCTCTCAAGCCCGAAAAACAGCTGATTGACTTTAATTACCAAACACTTACTTTTTAATATTGAGTCGATGTCTATGATGCATGTCATTATAGCCACTGCCCACACCAACATGCTTTCGCACTCTATGGTGGGTGGGAGGGGGATTATGGGAAGCCTTTGGAGGTAGGTTTGGGAGCGAGTTGGAGAAGGCTTGGGGCAGGCTGGAGCTGTGCATTTAGTCTCCACAATAAAATAGGTGTTGCGATGGGAGCAAGTGCTGATTCTACTGTAACACTGTATAGGATGACATTGTAGAATGACACATTCTTTATTTTAGTTAATGTATTTCTACTGCATCTGTTTATTCATTGGAAACAAGTACAAATAATATATTGACACCGTTTCAAACAAGAGTCTTGTTTTATACATAATGTGTCTAGCCATGGCTAATTTCCAACACTTCCCTCCTGAAAGGATGAGAAAGCACAGCACAGGATAGCACAGGAGGAAACGACGTGTTCGCTTGGAGATGCAGACACCAACAGCACAGCACAGCACAGCACAGGATAGCACAGCACAGCACAACACAGGATAGCACAGGATAGCACAGCACAGCACAGCACAGGATAGCACAGGAGGAAACGACGTGTTCGCTTGGAGATGCAGACACCAACAGCACAGCACAGGATAGCACAGCACAGGATAGCACAGGAGGAAACGACGTGTTCGCTTGGAGATGCAGACACCAACAGCACAGCACAGCACAGCACAGCACAGCACAGGAGGAAACGACGTGTTCGCTTGGAGATGCAGACACCAACAGTATCAAAATTCCAGAATATCTCTTCATTCTTTAGGGAACGTTTTGTGAAAGGTGCTTAAGCAAATGTGCACACACACACACACACACACACACACACACACACACACACACACACATACACACACACATTTGTACAAAGCGATAAGAGAGAGAGAGGGTGAGACAGGGAGTGGTTCTGTTTGAGCAGATTTCTATTTTGGCAGAAGATTTTTTTCTCTTTTTTTATTAATGAGCCTGTGAACGCTCGGTCGTCAGCCCTTTGTCAGCGGGAGGCTGGGGCTTTACGGCCGAATTAAAACCCGATTATGTTTTCATTTCACGCTCTTTTATTGGGGCTGATAATAAAATTTTGTATAGTGGCTAGGGAGGAGATGAAGAAAGGGGGGAGATGTAACAAGCTTATGGAGGTGAGATATACAACAGAGCGTCTGTATCACACACACACATATGCGCACACATACGCACGCACGCACACACACACATACATATGCACACAAGCATGCACGCACACACACACACACACACATATGCGCACACATACGCACACGCACACACACACACACACACACATACATACGCACACAAGCATGCACGCACGCACACACACACACACATATGCATACGCACGCACACACACACGCATACACACACGTACACACACGTACACACACACACACACATACACACATGCTCACCAGACCTAACGGCCTATGCCGCCCCCATCGTTGCCCTTACTGCCCTAATTGATTAACTGATTTATTGATTAATTGGACAGGAAGTCAAACACAAATGGCTTAATTTATTCATCCCCACATTGGCCTGTGAAACTGGCTGCAGGGACCGGGAAGGTGTCGTGGCTAAAGCTCAACACTTCCATTTCACCCCTGTCTTTCTCTTTCTTTTCTCTTCCTTTCTTTTTTCTCTCTCCATTTGTCTCATTTGACTCAAGGTGCCCTCAGTCCCCTGACTTTTCCCCTTCTCCACTTCTCTCCCCATCAATCAATCATCGCCTCCCCCCTCCTTCACGTCCGCCTCCACCGCTATAACGCTTTAATTACGTGGAATAAAAATTATGAGCCGGAACACCAAGTCGTGAGCAGGTTGCCTTTAATTGCCTTGTGTTTTAATTCCAGTCGGAGGAGTGGGTCGCGTAATGGAGGCGCCGCGCGGGGAGAGCGAGTGACTTTCAAACGACCTGCTTAATCAATCGACAGCCAATAGCGTGAAGTAGCCTGGATTTAGTCTCCCCTGTGCGGCCCCCCCTCTCACCCCGCGAGTACCCGTCGTCTGTCTGTCACACGCGCGGCGGCGTCTTTCTGCTTCCCTTAGCAGCTGATAACCAGAACATCTGCAGTGAATTCTGGGAAAACAATAGACCATTCTACGCTTAATGCCACCTGGGCCCGCGTGATGCATTAGGGAAAAAGCAAATTGTGAAAGAACAGCTGTTATTAAGTTTGTGGTCATTGGTCTCAGGAACAATTTCTTTAATTAAGGGGAGAGTCCGGCCTTGTCACTCCCCACACCTCTAAACCCCGTGACCTGTTTTCTAATAAAGAGAGAGGAGGCAGCCAGGACCAACCCTCCATATTTATTATGCGTTTGATTTATATCGCCATCCAGGCAGGGCACCACAATAAACACTTAGATATATTACATAAACCTGATTGCATTTAGAATGCAGAGAAAGCGTGGTGAGCGCTGCCGGGTAACATTCCCACC